>JAWWNI010000627.1:1335000-1521618 GCA_034642065.1 Darevskia nairensis | reverse complement strand
AGTAACCTCTTCCCTTCCACATTAGAACATTCATTATCAGAAGAACTGTTTGACCCAATTTTTTCCCCATTTGGTTTAAATTGAGTTGTAGGCTGCATGCTCCTCCTATAACTACCCTGCTTAAAAGTAAAAGAAAAAAAGATGAGCAACCACAATACCTTTACCAACCCATCAGTCCAAGGGGCCATAAAATGCAACATTCTGTTTCTGATGCTTCTCAAAATCATAGTCCTTGTAATTTGTCACCAGTGTATTCGTTATTCAGAGGAATACTGCCTGTACAATGATGTTCCATTTTGCTATCACAGTTCACTGTTGATATTGTTACTGGGCGGTAGTCAACTAAGTTTTACTCAGAGTAGATAGTAATGAACATGATGAAGTTAGCTCCATAATTTTAATGGTTCAACTCTGAGTAAAACTTCATTGAACTCTACTTATGATGATGGTGGTGCTGACCTTTAAAGCCCTAAACGGCCTTGGTCCAGTATATCTGAAGGACCGTCTCCACCCCCATCGTTCTGCCCGGACACTGAGATCCAGCGCTGAGGGCCTTCTGGTGGTTCCCTTACTGTGAGAAGCCAAGTTACAGGGAACCAGGCAGCAGGCCTTCTCAGTAGTGGCACCCGCCCTGTGGAACGCCCTCCCACCAGATGTCAAAGAGAACAACAACTACCAGACTTTTAGAAGACATCTGAAGGCAGCCCTGTTTAGGGAAGCTTTTAATGTTTGATTGATTATTGTATTTTAATATTTTGTTGGAAGCCACCCAGAGTGGCTGGGGATTCCCAGCCAGATGGGCGGGGTATAAATAATAAATTATTATTATTATTATTCATAAAAATTCTGACCTGACCTTTACCATAAGGTCCCAAGGCAGGTTACAAGAACATGAAAATCCCATATTAAAATCAGTTAAAACAATTTAAAATCAGAAGAACAGGGTGGGTCCTAAATATGTAACTATTCCCAGTGCTTTTTTCGAAAAAAATGTTTAGAGGTACTCTCATTTTTCTACTAATATTGAAATACTGCCCCTCAATGAGGCCAAACTTAGATTCACAAAATGTTTAGGGGTATGCGTACCCCTGCGTACCCCCAGAAAAGAAAAGAAAACACTGTCTATTCCTATCTATATAAGGTGTCAAAGGCCAGGGTAAAGCGATGTGTCTTCCTCTCTCATTTTCCACAATGGGTGTGTCACCCATTCTGATAGTAAAGGTAAAGGGACCCCTGACCATTAGGTCCAGTCGTGTCTGATTCTGGGGTTGCGGTGCTCATCTCGCTTGATTGGCCGAGAGCCGGCGTACAGCTTCCGGGTCATGTGGCCAGCATGACTAAGCCACTTCTGGCGAACCAGAGCAGCGCACGGAAACGCCGTTTACCTTCCCGCCGGAGCGGTTCCTATTTATCTACTTGCACTTTGACGTGCTTTCGAACTGCTAGGTGGGCAGGAGCTGGGACCAAGCAACAGGAGCTCACCCCATCGCAGGGATTTAAACCGCCGACCTTCTGATCAGCAAGCCCTAGGCTCTGTGGTTTAACCATTCTGATAGTGCCACCATCCAAATTATGATGGAGCTTGGCAGGAGGTTCCTGTTGCTCCCTGATTCAGACACTGGCAACCCTATCCGTTTAACATTAACGATTCCAAAGCATCGAGTGCTTTCAAGACCATTCACCATGGAATCTACTTCACTACTAGTTGTGAGTCCAGTTTCTTTTTTTAAAAAAATCACGTGGAAAGACCCTAATAGAGCAAACAGAATACAGTATGACTGAAACAGCCCAATGCACAGCCAAATCCAGCGTCTTGAGTTTGAGCCAATTACATTCCGCTGAGGTCAATGAAACTAAATCAACTCAGAGCTGAGTATTTTAGCGTTGCTGGCTTGTGAAGTGGTCTGCCTACATCATAAACCAGCCTCTCTCTCTTTTTTTTAAAAAAAGTATTCATTAGAGGTGGCTGAAGCTCAGGCAGAGCATCTGTTTATCCAAAGCCTCGCAACTGTATCCAATTTGTAGATGGAAAGTTAAGCAACCTGACCAGGCTAACAATGCGGATCTTTCTGTTCGTATTAAAATGCTGGACATTGCTTGTCCCTTTGCTGCTAGTCCTCTTCTCTGTTTTGAATAATGACAACAGTAATATTAAAAAGAAGCAAACCCCCGGCATGCTGTAAAATAAACCAGAACACTCTCTGTAAAGACAAATGAAAGAGCCAGATGCTTGATGCAAAATGTGAAACCTGTCAGAAAGAGCAATCGAAAAGTGTGTGTACATATATGTGTGGCTGCAGTTAATCTACTTATATGAGAGGGTGCACAGCCTCTTATATAAATTATAAAAGGTGATACAGTGGACTAAAGCTGTTTCAATTTGCAGAGACCACTCGCATGTCAACTGGTAGTCTCCCCCCCCCCCCCCGTTTTTCATTATTAGACGAACCAATTAAATCACACACAGACAGTGCAGCGTACTCTGAACACACAATTTCTGGCTAAAATTCTTATCTGCCTTGATCTTGCCCTAACTCAGCAGAGTGGCTTCACTTTAAAAAAAAAAAAAAGAGTTTTGCACGGTAAACTGGCACGTTGAAATGCTTGACATGAGAATTCTCAAACGGTCTTAACTAGATTTTGGCATTTAATAAGCCGTAAACTGCAGAAGCTATTTGCAGATGAAGTCTCATTTTTGTCCATCAGCAGGGGGCTGGGAGCATAATTAATTGAGTGAAAGTTAAAAGACGGACAGCATGGTTACATTTATGCAAATACCGCAGTAGCACATCTAACAGAAGAGGAAAAATAGCTCGTAACTGATTGGTTTGGGTTTGGCCCAAAATCCACAGGGCCCATTTAACCATAGCAGATTGTGCATGCAACAATTAAGTTCTATAGTGTGTGTTCTTTTTCTATTTTTTACTCATTGTTATTAAAACATTCTTGCCTGCAAGATAAGAAATACCAAGAAAAAAGCGCATTCTCCAAGCAGTCAAATGTTTAAGTCCAATGAGACAATTCTATTTCTGTTTGGGTTTTGGTTTTTTTAAAGTTTCCTTACTGATAATGAACGTTAAAATAAGCTAGCAAAACAAAAAATAGATGATGCCTGTGCCTTCGACCATATGTTGGTCTCTGCTGTTTGTTTCTTTTATTCATATCCCAGGCATATGCATCCTGGTACACCAAAAGGCTCTATTTAATTAGTTAGCTAAAACTAGAGATCAGGACAGATGCTGGAGGTATTAACCTGGGCCCTGCTCAGAGTGATCAGAAGATGTGCTTCTCCTTTATAGATTTAAAGTCTCACTGTTGCCACAAGTACCTCAGTGTGACCTGTAAGATAGCAGGGAAAGCTGCATGTAAGTTATTATGTGAAAAATACATACCCATATGCTATACTTGTGCATATTTCAATTCCTTGGCTATCACCATCACAGGGGTCTTGACTGCAGATTTTGTTTCCTTCCCTGTATTTTTCATTTGCCCATCCACAGTATTCAAAACATACTGTTTAGATCTCTTCCCCCCATAAAGGTAAAGATAAAGGGACCCCTGACCATTAGGTCCAGTCACGGACGACTCTGGGGTTGCGGCACTCATCTCGCTTTACTGGCCGAGGGAGTCGGCGTACAGCTTCCGGGTCATGTGGCCAGCATGATAAAGCCGCTTCTGGCGAACCAGAGCAGTGCACGGAAACGCCGTTTACCTTCCCGCTGGAGCGGTACCTATTTATCTATTTGCACTTTGACGTGCTTTCGAACTGCTAGGTGGGCAGGAGCTGGGACCGAGCAACGGGAGCTCACCCCATCGCAGGGATTCGAACCGCCGACCTTCCGATCGGCAAACCCTAGGCTCTGTGGTTTAACCCCATATTCACCCCATATTGTACATGAGAGACAGTGCTATGTTTTTGTTAGCAGCAGGAATAGGAGCTATAGGTCCTATCTGCATTATGTATTGAAAGCAATATACAGTGGTACCTCAGGTTACAGACGCTTCAGGTTACAGACGCTTCGGGTTACAGACTCCGCTAACCCAGAAATAGTACCTCGGGTTAAGAACTTTGCTTCAGGATGAGAACACAAATTGCGTGGCGGCAGGAGGCCCCATTAGCTAAAGCGGTACCTCAGGTTAAGAACAGTTTCAGGTTAAGAATGGACCTCTGGAACGAATTAAGTTCTTAACCCGAGGTACCACTGTAATACCACTTTAAACAGCCACGCCTTCTCACAAATTTGCTAAGGGGGCTGAGAGATATTAGGAGACCCCTAGAGCAACAAATCATTGAGTCCCCTGGGAAGAGGGATTGATTGATTGATTGATTGATTGATTGATTGATTGATTGATTGATAAACCACTGTGGAAATGGTAGCTCTGTGAGGGGAAAACAACTCTTAGTGCCCTTAAGAAGCTACAGCACCCATGCTATTCTGGAAAGAGCTATGATTTTTTAAAGTGGAATGATACTGCTTTAAATATACAGTGTAGGTTGTGCCATAGCAATAACCATTAGGTTAGCTCCGTCAGTGTAAATGGCGCTTATAGACAGATCCCTTTCCCAAGGGCAGAAAATGCAATTTAGATTTCAGTAGTGGGGGAGATATGAAAGAGACAGGGGGCAAATGCATAATAAAACAAAAACAAAACAATAAACCCCCGCCCCGCCCTCACTCCCGCAAACACATTTAAAAGGCCATAGAATACAGTCATATCAATTGCTTTTGAAATTCAAACCAAACAAAGTAAATATTGTTCAGCTGCCTTTTAAGCCCTGGCTTTTAAACTTCTGCTAGAAACATCAGTGGAATTTCTGGAGGTCGTGGTTCTGTTAAGTTTGCAACTCTTTGATTTGGCAAGCTCAGGAAACAGCAATGTGGCATGCATATAAGAAGGGAGCGCCAGCCAAGGTGCCTGCCAAAACAGCTCTATCAAGGTGGATTATGTAAAACTATATGCAGAGTGTCATAATAAGCAGTGTTAAAATGTTACCCTTCTGTGGATTGTTTAGGTTCTTTTGCACAGAACACAGTTTCTTAGTAGAAGAGTATATGTTATGAAGGAAGTACTAAATACTTTCTTACGGCACATAAAAATTTTTAATCTTGATAGAAAAACTATTTTTAGGCAACGTATCCCCCATAGTTCCAGTTACAGGTAGGTAGCCGTGTTGGTCTGCCGTAGTTGAAACAAAATAAAAAAATTCCTTCCAGTAGCACCTTAGAGACCAACTAAGTTTGTTCTAGGTATGAGCTTTCATGTGCATGCTGACCAGGCCAAACATTTACTGGTGGGCTGGAAACTGTAACAGAAATATTAGCAATGGTTTATGTATCGACCTGTCACACAGAAAGGTATGCACACTTCTTCAGATACAGTGGTACCTCGGGTTAAGTACTTAATTCGTTCCGGAGGTCCGTTCTTAACCTGAAGCGTACTTAACCTGAAGCACCACTTTAGCTAATGGGACCTCCTGCTGCCGCTGCGCCACCAGAGCACGATTTCTGTTCTTAGCGGAGTTCTTAACCTGAAGCGTACTTAACCCGAGGTAGAAGAAGAAGATTTTGGATTTGATATCCCGCTTTATCACTACCCGAAGGAGTCTCAAAGCGGCTAACATTCTCCTTTCCCTTCCTCCCCCACAACAAACACTCTGTAGGGTGAGTGGGGCTGAGAGACTTCAGAGAAGTGTGACTAGCCCAAGGTCACCCAGCAGCTGCATGTGGAGGAGCGGGGACGCGAACCCGGTTCACCAGATTACGAGTCTACCGCTCTTAACCACTACACCACACTGGCTCTCAGAGGTACCACTGTACACTGAAACAGAAGTCACCAGACCCTTATATATAGTGAGAGGGTGGGGAGGGTTATTACTCAGAAGGGTGGTGGGAATGGGAGATTAGCTGATAGGTGAGGTAAACCTGTTGACGACTGTTAACGACTGCAATTGGTCTTGCAGGGAAAAGCAAGGGGTGAGATGGCTAAAAACAGCTTTGTCATGTATAATGAGATAAGAATCCAATGTCTCTATTCAAACCTGGTTAGACTTAGGGAACAAAAGAGGTTTATGGTCAGATTGCCCAATGTCCTTCAATTTGCGTAACATAAGCTATTGGGGGGTGGGGGTTAATTGAGGCCATGGTGCTCAGGACGCATTAAGCCTCTAGCCTAACTGGAAGTGGTTCTCTGAGGTCTCAGGAAGAGGTTGTCCACATCACCATGGACAAACATGCCATGAACTGGGACATTCTGCCTACCTAGCTGTGCTCTGACACTCAGCTAAAAAGGGGGTGGGGAGAGTTAAACTCCATGGTGGCCTTGATCCAGCCCTCCTCCTACAACTGCATTTGAGCAAAGATAAAAGAGATCTAATCATAAGTCTTGAGAGCTAATGCAGTACAATGGTCAACATGTTCAAATTCCAGCTCAGCTGTGACGTTCATTGTCTTTTAGCCTTACCTGCCTCACAGAGTTGATGGGATAGTGGAAAGGAGTATGGAGAAAACCATGCACACCATGAGCTCCTAAGCTCCTTGGAGGAAGGGCAAAATATAAATATCACATATACATATACACACACATATACATATACATATACATACACATATACGTTTTACATCTAACTTGGTTCTAAAAGGCAACAGCATAGAAACCCTGATCTATCCTAACGCATCCCAGAGCAATTCATGGAGATAGGAGAGGAAAGGTGCAGCCCAGGTGCAGAAGTGGAGAGAACAAAGCACAAGAAGCAAAAAATAGTAAATTTATCTACTCTAGAAGTCCCTGGGTGCTAAGAGCACCCCTCTCCCCTTTAAGTCCCCATCATTTCAAATGCAGCCTTAACTTTCCATAAATACTGTATTTAAACTGAAATTTAATTACAGTAGTTTATCAGAAGCTATGTGAAGGGTGAATAAAAGGAAAATCTCACATCAGGGAAGCATGATGCACAGCTTGCAGTGAACATGGCAAGCTCCCATGTTTCCAGTCAAATGAGCCAGCCACAGGTGTAGCTAGGAAGAGCAGGTGAGCAAAATCAAATGCTATTATGATGGGGAATAAACACCATGCCTTTGCCCATAATGTATTCATCTCCTGGCACATTGCGGCATCTGTTGCACAGGAAAAAAACGGGCAGTGTTGCTTTTTCTGTTCATTTTAGAGAAAAGCAATTGGCTTCAGTTGGGCAGCCCAGTGGTACCACTTTTGGAAGCCCTGGATGGCCTTTTAAAACAATGTGCTCATGTCAAGTGAATGCAGCAGTGTAGGAAAGGAGTCACTTCCTGGAGCCATCTGGAGCTAAATGCAGCTTCACTTCCTGGCTAGCATCTGCTCCCTGTTTGTGGTCGGACGTTTACAATGCAATCTTATGCATGTCTGCTGAGAAGCAAGTCCCATTGAGTTCAGTGGGTCTTATTCCAACTGTGCATAGGTTTGCAGCCTTGGTCAAGTCAGATCAGTGGGGAAGGAGTGTGGTGGTTCTGGCACTGATGCATGTTTGGCATCAAACTGTTCCCCACTGGGTGTTTGTAGGCTACATCAAGCTTCTGGAGCTTTCTCCACCCCAGTGTCATTTATTCCTAATTCCTAATTGAGGCCTTCAAAATTTCATAATAATAATAATAATAATAATAATAATAATAATAATAATAATAATATTTTATTTGTACCCCACCCATCTGGCTGGGTCTCCCCAGCCACTCTGGGCAGCCTCCAACAGATGTTAAAATACATCAAAATATCACAGGTTAAAAACTTCCTTGAACCAGGGCTGCCTTCAGGTATTTTCTGAATGTCAGATAGTTGTTGATCCCTTTAACCTCTGATGGGAGGGTGTTCCACAGGGCGGGCACCACTACCGAGAATGCCCTCTGCCTGGTTCCCTGTAGCTTTGCTTCTCGCAGCGAGGGAACCGCCAGAAGACCCTCGGCGCTGGACCTCAGGGTCCGGGCTGAACGGTGGGGGTGGAGACGCTCCTTCAGGTATACAGGACCGAGGCCGTTTAGGGCTTTAAAGGTCAGCACCAACACTTTGAATTGTGCTCGGAAGCATACTGGGAGCCAATGTAGTTCTCTCAGGACTGGTTTTATGTGGTCCCGGCGGCCACTCCCAGTCACCCAGTCACCAAAAATAGGATTAGGGAAAATCCTGTGCACTTTTTTGTGTTAAGACCTTTTAACCTTTCCCTAGAAATAAATTCACACATGACTCAAATATTTGGTTTGGTTTTTGGCAGAATTTAGGCCACACCTTTATTGATTACAATCAATCAAGTGAGTGGTTGCATAGGCTCTGGGTCGACTAGCTCCCTGCACCCATGCAGGCAGCGCTGTCCCCGAGCTCTATCATAGGACAGCCAAGGATGAACACCAGGGACAGCTGATGGCAGGAGCACCAATCAGCCACCCTGTTGTCCCCTGGACTCGGGCGAAGGCACAACCCCTTTCGGGGTTTGCCAAACCAATGAGTCCCTGGATTCCTTTAACAGAATACCCTTCACATAGGGATGGCGAGAGTGTTCTGCCACCCCTATCACCTGAACCAGAGCCTATCCGCAACCTTACAACTTGTGACGATTTGCTATGCAGCAGGCAAAACCCAAGTGGCACCAGCCAATCAGCCAAAAGTGGGGAAATTCCTGCCGTGCCCCTGCCTCAACAACAGGCGACACACGACGGCATAGCAAGGTCAAGCGCAAGCCCTAAATATAGGGAGAGGTGGGTGGGTGTTCCGATGCAGCAGCCCCAAGAGGAAGCTCAGGGACACATGCATGGGCTTAAATAGGTCCCCCGATACTCTTTGTTTGCGTCCCATTGGCCAAATTGCTCCCAGCAACGAGAGACCTACCAATAGGGGGTTGTGGCTATCCAAACATTCCCACCCACAACACTGAGGACCCAATTTATCCTCAACATCTTTTAATAAACTGATTCTAACAGTTTTCTTAATAGTTTAGGACAGCTTAACTGCTTGATCAAGCTTTGTTTTGCAATGGATATGATTGTACTTGTGGGAAAACCGCAGCTCAAACACATATCCCATTTACTCTCTGGATAAACAGTTTTTTGGGGGGTTGGAGGAAGGGAAGCTCCTGGACTTCAATGCACGTGTGCACACTAAACATTTTTCAAAAAGCATCCCCAAAGGCAAAGCTGAGAGGAAACAGGGACAGCATTTTACCAGAGATGTCCAGCAACAGGAGCTGCTTACACTAAACAGGGACAATTCGTCTGTGATTGGTTACTCCCTCCGCTGCCAAATACAGCCACATCATCGTCCATAAGCTACCAGTTCTCATGATCTGTGTGGGATGAAGCAGAAATGCCTCTTGGCTTGCTGGCCTCTTGGCCATTCACTTGTGTGCTGCTGCTGATTTATAAGATTTCTCACTGGTCCTTCATCGTGAGCTCCCAGGGCAGGTTTGAGGTTGACTCTGTGGCCAGAATACCTCAGTCAGTTTGGGACACAGAGCAGCAGTGCCAACTCTTCCTAAATGCACAGCGGTTGGTTCATTTAGTTGGAAACATGGGGAAAGTGCCATCTTTACTTGCAAGCTGTGTGCCTTGGCTCCCTGAAGTGAGTATTTCATCTTTCAGATATGTAAGCAGAGTTGTATATGTATTTATTTATATTTATCCACCAATGTGAATGCTGCCAGGCCATTTTAGATGCTCTGGTGTATAGCATCTTAAATATTTTCTCTCTCTCTCTCTCTCATGCTTCTGTTTATTTCCCCAACAGAATGAAACGACTTGTATGCTTTTTTTTTTTGTAAATACGACTGTCCGTGTATTTAAGCATACGATACAATCTGTGCAAGATAATTTTGAACAGAAGGTACTGCACATTTGCAATATGCCACACTAATGCAGGCACCTTCCATTTTCATTCCCTTCATTTTATTTGTGTGTTTGCGGGATGGAAGCATGGAAGCAAGCAAGGAAGGAATGGTTTGGATAATATGGAGAAACAATTGAGCTGGACAAGAAGATTTGGGTCGGGAGGGAGGTTTTAAGTGTGTTTTTGCCAAATCTTTGCAATTTTCTGATATCCCTGTGTAGTAAAAGTAACAACAACACCACAAACTGGGGCAGTTTGTTCACATGACAATACCCTTGATGTGTCCCTGATTTAAAAAAAAAAAAAAACCCACCCCCTCAAACTGTTTTTACAAATGCCTCCCTGTGTGTCAAACGCAGCCATACGGTTGGAAACAGGCACGATATGCGTGGAGGCCAGAGTATGGATGCAGGCGTGTAACCTCTGGCTGAAACTTAACCTGAATCCACAGGGCCTAACTTCGCTACTATTAAAAGATAACTATCAATCCCATTGGAGCAAGGCCATAGTAAAGAATCATAGAATCATAGAATCATAGAGTTGGAAGAGACAACAAGGGCCATCCAGTCCAACCCCCTGCCAGGCAGGAAACACCATCAAAGCATTCCTGACAGGTGGCTGTCAAGCCTCTGCTTAAAGACCTCCAAAGAAGGAGACTCCACCACACTCCTTGGCAGCAAATTCCACTGTCAAACAGCTCTTACTGTCAGGAAGTTCTTTCTAATGTTTAGGTGGAATCTTCTTTCTTGTAGTTTGAATCCATTGCTCCGTGTCCTCTTCTCAGGAGCAACAGAAAACAACTTTTCTCCCTCCTCTATATGACATCCTTTTATATATTTGAACATGGCTAGCATATCACCCCTTAACCTTCTCTTCTCCAGGCTAAACATACCCAGCTCCCTAAGCCGTTCCACATAAGGCATCGTTTCTAGGCCTTTGACCATTTTGGTTGCCCTCCTCTGGACACGCTCCAGCTTGTCAGTATCCTTCTTGAACTGTGGTGCCCAGAACTGGACACAGTATTCCAGGTGAGGTCTGACCAGAGCGGAATACAGTGGTACTATTACTTCCCTTGATCTAGATGCTATACTCCTATTGATGCAGCCCAGAATTGCATTGGCTTTTTTAGCTGCTGCATCACACTGTTGACTCATGTCAAGTTTGTGGTCTACCAAGACTCCTAGATCCTTTTCACTTGTACTGCTCTCAAGCCAGGTGATGACAAGTAGATGACAAGTATAGGCCTCCATCCATCTAGCCTCATGTCACGTGATTTTAATTCAGCAAAGATCATTGTTAAACAGAGGTTTACAGACATAGAAAGACAGAAGGATCTGAGTAAAGTACTTTACTTCCTAACTCAGGAGGAAAGAAGATACCTGTCCCGCCCAGCCAGTTATTTATTCCAACTAGAAATACCCTCTCATAGAAGAGCATTTACTCTAGCACGTAAGCACATAATGCCTTCCGCAGTTCTCCAAGGGAAGTACAAACGGACCCCATTGTGCGAGAGATACTGCCTGTGCGGATCTGGAGAGGTGGAAACTACTGACCACATACTTTTGCGATGCTGCCTCTACAAGGAGGTGCGAGGCAAGCTTATCCACACAATGCTGACTGAGCTACCTGGACATTCGGACAATTTCTATATAGAGTGGCTTCTTTCAGATACTAACGATAATGTGACAGCAAAGGTAGCCAAGTTTTGTGCTAGAGCCATAAAAATTCGGTCCGATCTAGCTAGCAGTATCCACACAACTTCAGGACAGAGCTAAAGACGAACCAGTGGTATAATTGACCGCAGCCCTATTTTTAAAGTAGAGATATCTTCTTTTATTTAATTTTTTTAAGGTTTAAAGTTTATATTTATAGTTTATATTTTACAATGTATTTTGGATTGTGTTTATCATTATATGTGTGTGCTGGTGGAGAACCGTAACAATAAATTATCTATCCACCCCCTCATAAGCTGCTATTTGCACTGGCATGGAAGTTCCGGTTCCCTCAGGGCCTCACCTGGAGGGGCCCCTCTGGCCCCAGTGCAGCCATCATAGGGCTGGTCTTCCCCCGCCCCAACTTTGGCATGGTGGGAGGTGCTTCAGCCCCATCTTGCCACAACAACTGCTGAGGATGTGACTGCATGGCCCTATGGCCCATTATGGGTGTGTGAAATGGCAGAACTTGGGAGCAGATATGAGGGAGAACTTCTTCCCTCTGCTCCATTCTCTGGGGCCTCTGCAGCAGTCGGTGCTGGATTTCCCACCCTCCCTTCTTCAATTTTTGTTTACTGACTGCCTGGTGGTGAGGAGGCATGCCCTTGCTGGACCTTGCTCTTTAGTGCTCAATTGGAACAAACGTCCATTCAGGTTTTCTGTAGATTGTTCCTATTCGACTTTAAAGAGGAGGTTTTTGCAGGGGGCAGAAAAGGGGGGCACTTGGACATGGAGCTGTAAAGCACGGACCATGCCTGGAAAAAGCGGAGGAAAAGTAAGTGTGGATAAGCCCGAAGTTAGAGCCAGCAATTTCAATGGGTCTACTCTGAGTAAAACATTTGATGGAAAGGAGAGGGAAACACCACCCAGGACTACCTTGCAATGACATGTAACCCCAAAATTGCACCCACTGAAATTCTAAGGAAATTCTAGTGAACTGAGAAAAATGCAGAAAACTTGAAGCCTCCTTTGCAGTGGAAGAAAGGTTACAAGAAATAGGATAGGTTTCAACATAACAAAGAAGGTGCAGCAAGTTTGTTTTCTCCTTCTCTGGAGGGTAGGACTCAAAACGATGGCTTCAAGTTACAAGAAAGGAGATTCCTATTAAACATCATGAAGAACTTTCTAGCTGTAAGAGCTGTTTGACAGTTGAACGGACTCCCATGAGAGTTGGTGGACTCTCCTTCCTTGGAGGTTTTTAAGCAGAGGTTGGATGGCTGCCTGCTGTGTATACTTTAGTTGAGATTCCTTCATGGCAGGGCTTTAGACTAGATGACCCTCTACAATTCTATGATTTTATTATTAGTTTTCCTCCCCTCTTTTCCCCCTGCTGGTTGATGCTTTCCTGGTTTTGTAGTTCATTTCCTGCTCCTGCTTTGAGCCATGGGTGGAGCCTATCAGAAGCTAAAATATGTTGGGTTTGGGAAAGCGTGTTCTCCTTCATGGAGAGCACATGTTGCGGTGGGGGCCAGCAAGTCACTCCTCTGGTGCTGGGCGGGATCATATGGATGGCCACTGTTGTGATTGGACCCTGGGTGATGTTGAGGAGAATTGTATGTTGCAATTTATTGATGGACAGCCCAGCGGATATATATTGGTGGGTTTGCAACGTGATCCCCCTCTTGGCTGTGTGCTTCTGATCACCTGCCCTCCCTCCCTATATTTTAGGCCCCTGCATTGACCTTGCTATGCCTGTCATGGGGTCGTCTGCTGTTGGGGCAGGGGCCTGGTAGGAATTTTTCCATTTGGCTGATTGGCTGGTGCCATCTGGTTTTCGCCTACTGCGTAGCAAATAGTCACAACTTGTAAGGTTGGCGGTTACGCATTGGTTATTATGTTGGTTGGAGGAGGGCTTATGATTGACTGTGTCTGCCCCTCCAATTGTTGCTGGTGTTAGGGGAATTCCGTTAAAGGAATCCAGGGGCTCGATGCTTTTTGTCCAAACCCCCGGTCGGGGGCTAGGGTAGTGCAAGAGCCCTGGGAGCCTGTGGAGAGAGAGGAGGGTCAGACCACCCAGCTCCCTTTATCTCTCCAGAGGGTTTTCCCCTTACTGGCGGTCGTCAGTTCTGTCCCCTGTGGGACAGATACAGTGATCCCTCGACTTACGAATGCCCCGACTTCCGTATTTTTCAAGTTATGAGAGATCAAAGGGGCTGCGCGCTTCCGAATTTTTTCAACTTCCGAAAGGAAGTCGCGGCCGTTTTAGATAGGGTTTATTCGAGTTACGATGTTTAGATAGGGTTTTTTCCGACATACGAATTTTTTCTCCCCAATGCATTCCTATGGGGACTCGACTTACAATTTTTTTGAGTTCCGACGCTCCCGTCGGAACTGATTACCTTCGTAAGTCGAGGGTCCACTGTAGTCTTAACCAATGCCTAAGCAACCACTCAAATTGTTTGTATTTTAATAAAGTTGTGGCCAAAATCATGCCAAAAACCAAAACTATAATTCTGACTGATGTGTGAATTATTTGAGGGGTGGTTTGGGGACCTCGACACGCAAACCCATTTCTGCTTATCTAACACAACATGGATTTATCCCCCAACTCATGGGCCACCTTAGACAAGTGAGTGGGATCACCACTCAGTCAAATTTCAAATGAACTTTGCAACCTCATTCTTGAAATCTTTTTTGAAGATACGCTTCCAAGGAGCGCACTGGGAGTGTGCCTTCCCAAAAACTCTCTGTACCTGCGGATCAGCTGGTTGTTGGTTTCAGTGAGGCCCTTTGAAGGCTCTGCAGTAGGAGAAATGCTTCTTAAAAAGGAGCACTCTCCCCTCTGCTGAGAAGCAGCTGCAAGAGGTGTTTTGGATACAAACTGCTTTCCTAGAAATAATCTTTCTCAAATACTCCAATTTTAACAGAGCATGTATTTTCCCCTCTCCTCTCCATGGAAAGCAGCTTGTATTTAAAGCACTGGAAGAAGTCCTTTGAATCTAAGTTGTTTCCTGCAATCCCCCCAGCATGACTTTTTATTTGCACTGGCGGCCAGAAAATTAAGAGCTAAATTTGTGGCTCAGCTCCGACTGTTCTCCTCTCTTGATATGGCTTATAGCTAACCAAATAAAATTATTACCTGCCTACCACCAGTTCCAAAGGGGAGCTCCCGAGTGCAGCTGATCCCAGCTTGTTGCCAGTGTTTCAGTTGAGTGGGGCTCTCTTTAAGCACCAAAAAACCAAGTTTGCGCTGCGCTTTGAAGGCCCGGAAATCAGCTGACATTCAGAGACTTAAAGCATATTGCATAGGGCTTTGCAGCCAGTGCTGATCCGCTTACAAGCAGTGCCTGCAAACCCCATTTTGGCCCAGTCACAGCTGTAGCTACCCCACACCGCCTGTCATATACCAGTAGGAGAACACTTCAATCTCAATATACCAGTAGGAGAACACTTCAATCTCCCAGGACACTCTATACAAGATCTCAAAGTAGCTGTCTTATTGCAAAGGAATTTCAGAAATAGACTGGAAAGAGAAGTTGCTGAATTGCAACTCATTACCAAGCTTAAAACCATGGAGAGACCTGGTCTGAACAAAGACTTTGGATTCTTATCTCATTATACATGACAAAGCTATTTTTAACCTTCTCACCCCTTGCTTTTTCCTGTAAGACTAATTGCAGTCATCAACAGGTTCACCACAGCTATCAGCCTATCACCCATTCCCACCACCCTTCTGAGTAATACCCCTCCCACCCTCTCACTATATATAAGGGTCTGGTGACTTCTGTTTCAGTGTATCTGAAGAAGTGTGCATGCACACGAAAGCTCATACCAAGAACAAACTTAGTTGGTCTCTAAGGTGCTACTGGAAGGAATTTTTTTTATTTTTTATTTTGTTTTGACTATGACAGACCAACCCGGCTACCTACCTGTAACTGGATATATGGGCATGGTGGGTGTGGCTTGGCCAAAGTGGCCTGGCAGGCCAAATGAGTAGACATTGGTGGGCCTAATCAGGCATGTGGGCTGGATGTTCCCCACTCCGACGCATAGGATTGCGCTGTTAAATCTTGAGATCCCCTGAAGAATACAGTATAATGGCGTTGAAGCCAATGTGTTCCACGCTTCCCTTTTCCAATGCAAGTGCTCTCTCTGTCAGGCGAAATGCTAGTAGATTTCAGAAAAGAGAAGGGGGGGGGAGCCTAGGCTGACCTTTATCATGTGCCGCTTGTTCGGCAGATTTGGCAAGCCAGCAAAGATCATTTTTGGTTTTATGGCAGTGGTGCCTTAAATAGTAAGAGATTTGGAGGAAATGGGGTGGGGAGGGAAAAAGGAGAGAGAGAGAGAGAAGGAACAACTGACCCCTGCTCAGCATTTACTTAAGCAGAATTGGCATTAATAGAGTATTCTGTCAAAAATTCAAGTTCAGGAAAATGGATTGCTTTGTCCGTAGCAGCTGCTATCTTAGCAGATTGCACTGTCACCGCTTCATGCAGAGAGCATTGCAACACCATTAGTGGACATAAATAATGCACAAGCTCTTATGTGGTACTCAGCTAAGTGCATGGAAACCTTGGGCTCCCGTTGTCAGAAATTCAATGGATTAGTACCTAGATTTATTTTAAGTCTGTAAAGCACTTTGTTCTTGACAGCGTTCAAAGTAGAAAGAGTGCTATCCTGAATGTGCATCTTAATACTGTCACTCCTGTCTTGTAAGAGCAGATGATATATAGCCTGCAATACAGCTTTTTAATATTTAAAACTTTTCACTCGGCAGATGCAAATGTATAGATATTAATAGAGATCTACAGCTGCTTTATTGATCTGGAAATGCAAAGGGGGGGGGGAGCCTGTAAGGTAGGATCTGTTAAAAGAACTGTAGCATTTACAGATTTCTCAAATATATAATGGTATGCAAATTGCAACCATAATGATTTATTCTCTTTCGATGTGCCCTGATGACAGAATCATCTGAAATATCACATGCAAATCTCTACCACTGCACAAATGACACCGGCTTCAGTTCTAAGTGTGGCATTGGTATAATGCCCTTGTAGCTTTGCATTTATGCCTTGCTGTATCCATAAGGCTGTGTATGGCTGACAGCATTACAAAATATATAGCTGATCCAAAGCCCTCAAGGTTCCCAGTACGCTGGCACATTTCCTGTGCAAGCCCAGGTTCTCCATTCATTTCCCTCCTGATTCATATCCTCTCTCGCAACTCCTTCATGGTGAACACCTCCTTTCTTTCAAATCTGAGCTCGAAACCCACCTTTTCTGTGAAATCCCCAACAGGAACAAAGAAGACATGTAGATGCATTTGTCAGTGTTCATCCCTTTCTACCTGTTCCTTTGCCTCTGTTATCCTTTGCTTCTTTTACCATCATCATCATCATTCTTTTATTCGACCGTCAGTCAGAAGAATACATTTGTACAGAATTAAAAGCATCTGAGAGAACTTTGAAAAAAGGAAACATAATCCACAATAGAATGGAACTAAACAAATAGCCCCATATCGATACAATCAATTAAAATCTTTCTGCTGGTCTCCGACCGTAATAATAAACTATCTATCTATCTATCTATCTATCTATCTAATTAAAATCTTGCGATGCTTAGAAGCTAAAAAAAGAAATTTAGCCACCATATTATTCAGTAAATATAAAACCTGTCTTTCTCTGGGTAGAAAGCTAGATTGACGTAAAAGTGGAGTTATAAGATTTTGCCTAAGTTCTGCATAGAGAGGACAAGACAGAAGGATATGTTCGGTAGACTCAACCACGCCCATAGTACAATGACAGGTTCTCTGGGCGTATGGAACTCCCTTGTACCTTCCCCACAATACCGCGGAATCAAGGGCGTTTAGTCTAGCCGCTGTAAGAAGTCTGCGGTATTCCACATAGTGGATTTCCGCGAGATAGGGGGCTGGTGCTTCTGTTACCTTTGGCTGGGTCTACACATATGAAAGAAGCGTTTCAGTTTAAAGCATTGCAAATTTAAACAGGGAAAACAGGTTGAGAAAAACAGGACTCCACATCGCCATCTGGCGGCACAATGTTACATCACATATACAACGCATATACAGTAAATCGCTTTTTCTTTACCAGTCTATCTGAGTCCTTTGTTTCCCCTGTCTCCACTTTCAAACCTACCTCTTACAAACCACAGATGAGACAGTAAATCTGTACCACTTCAGGCCATAGGTGGGGCCTCACGTGACTGACTGCTGCCTCGTAGAAAAACAAAATCCAACCCCGGGGTACGTGCTACTTTCATAGTGGGTGTTTTTATTTTATACGGTGTGCATAGTTTTGTGTGCATGTTTGTATCCACCACATCCACACCATAGCACATCTGTAGGACTTTTACAGTCACGGCTTCTCCAAAAGAACCCTGGGAACTGTAGTTTACCCTTCACAGTGCTACAATTCACAGCACCCCTAACAAACTAGGGTTCCCAAGGTTCTTTGTGGAGGAGAGCTTTAAATGTATGGTGTGGCCTGTTAACTGAAAATTTACAGTCTTGGCAACTCTACCACATCTTCAGAGGACTATTCCGTACCCTCCGGCATTTCTCCGATGAAAATAGGGACGTCCCATTCCATAATGATATTTTTACTATTTATACCCTACCCATCTGACTGGCTTGCTCCAGCCACTCTGGGCAGCTTCCAACATATATAAAAACAAAATAAAACATTTTTTAAAAAAACCTTCCCTATACAGCAGGCTTCCTCAACCTCGGCCCTCCAGATGTTTTTGGCCTACAACTCCCATGATCCCTAGCTAGCAGGACCAGTGGTCAGGGATGATGTGAATTGTAGTCTCAAAACATCTGGAGGGCCGAGGTTGAGGAAGCCTGCTATACAGGATTGCCTTCAGACGGCTCAGGAGTTGGATAACTCCATACCCTCCAACATTTCTCCAGTGAAAATAGGGACATCCTAAGGCAGTGATGGCTAACCTTGACACTCCAGATGTTTTGGGACTACAACTCCCATCATCCCTGACCACTGATCCTGCTAGCTAGGGATGATGGGACTTGTAGTTCCAAAACATCTGGGGTGTCAAGGTTAGCCATCACTGTCCTAAGGAAAAGTGGGACATTCTGGGATCAAATCAGAAACCGGGGTGGCTTCTCTAAATCAGGGACCTCCCTGGAAAATAGGGACACTTGGAGGGTCTGCTATTCAGGCACACGTATGCACCAGTCAATAACCACCCGGCTGAAGCCTGCAGTACTCAGGAAAGCATCCGGAAGAATTTTGAATCTTGATCACAGCTGAGGGCAGGAGGCCCCTCACTTCAGACCGCCAGACTCCAACACATGGGAAGGAGTGACCAGGTAAGGTAAAGGACCCCTGGACAGCTAAGACCAGTCAAAGGCAACTCTGGGGTTACAGCACTCATCTCGCTTTCAGGTCGAGGAAGCCGGCGTTTGTCCACAGACAGCTTTCCGGGTCATGTGGCCAGCATGACTAAACCGCTTCTGGCGCAAAGGAACCAGGATAGGACCATGGCCTTGCTCTCCCCCTCCATGTAATGAATGGGGCTTTGTTGTTTATGGGATCCAGACCGCAGCTTACCTAGTACCTCTCAAAATCACTCCTCAGAAAGGAAGTCTTAGCCGGCCTGGAAGAAAAGGGGGTGGGGTGGCTAATTGCAGGTCCTCTTCCATGCCCCCCCCCAAAAAAACCATGTTCTGACTAGGAGCCTGCTCAGCAATATTGAATAGCAAGTCTCACGATAACATTTTAATCAAATTGCAAAAGCAAACTTATACCTAAACATGCCTATCTCCAGGAGTGTTGCTGAACATTAAATGGAACCACATTTTTTTGTTTTTAAAAAATCAGAACGTTTGATATATGTTCAAGAAATTGTTCTGCCACGGTGCAGCAATCGTTCCACAGGCCTTCCCCCCCCCCCCCCCCGCCTTCTGGCCTCTGGATGTGCTGGAGAGTTAAGCACGATAATCCCCCATGCGTTTGAGAGGATAACAGCCCCCTTTGTGTAGATTAAAAGCAGTTTTCTATTGACACCGGGGTGGTAATGCAAGAACAGCAATATCTCATGTGAAGGTCAATCTTTCACAATGCCACTAAGACATAAAATCTTCATTTGAAATAATAACAGTTACCTTTTCCCTTTGGCTGCATGCTCCATGAATTTCCACAGAAGTCATTGAACCAGCAGGCAATGAAGTATTCATTACTGAACCCTACAATATCAAAGTCACAATATGTGCGTCATTAATGCCCATTGGGAGGGGGGGATTTGAAACATACTAAGGATATATCAAAGTATGCACATGATAACCTTCACAAATAATGGATGTGGCCGTTATCTTCAAACGAGTTAATCTGCAGCACGTAAATTTAAACGGCTGCCGTTCCTAAACACATTTACTTGGAAGTAAGTCTTGTGGATTTCAAATAGTGTGCAACTATTTGGAGGAAGAAAAACAGTTTGTGAAGAATAGCAGAATTTCTCAGAAAAGCTATGTGTACATTTAAGTTGCCACCTTAAATGGAAAGTTGAAAAATGCTGTTCAGGAGAAATGGATAAGCAATTGTGAGGGAACAAAGCGAATTTCAGTGACAGTAGACTAATTCCCCTTAAACGTCGCTTAACGTTTGAGGAGAATTTGTAGAACCTGGTCAGCTAAAATGCTAGTAAAATAACAGCTTAAATAATTTTAACAAGATTAGTGAAATTTCTCCACACCCAGTCCTTTTTATGCAAGTGTGCCCAGCACTGGAGTGTGAGTGCTAATTTGAGCCTTCATACTGAATTGGTGGGCAACCTGGGCCCCCAACCTGATGTTTTTTGGCTCCCAACTCCTTAAAACTCCAGCTAGCATGCTTACATGGTCAGGGATGATGGGTGCAAGAATCCAACATCTGTACGATCACAGGTTGCCACCCCTGCTCTACTGCCAGAGCAGGAAATGAAAGAAAGGGACAGAATACATTTTCAACCTCTTAAACAGCATGGCATGGTAATATCTATGGTTGGACAGTATTTCTGATTCACATATTCCGCCTGCTAGTGACATACAGTGATACTTTGTTTGTCTTAACCATCACTTACTTGCTTTGCTTGAACTGACCAAGCAAGAACCTTCAAATCTGTTTCAAAATGTTGCTTTAGGGGAAATTCAGTGGCAACTCTGATTTCCCAGGTAGGAAGCCCAGCTACTAGGCCTGCTTTGTCCAATGTCATGACATCGGTGTGTAGCCAATTACTAGCATCCTCTCCACTGGCCTGTAGAGAATACAAAACTCAGAAGCATCATATGCCTTCATCTCTGCTCTGAATTTAAGGCGTAATTTATCTCCAAGTTTATTTCTACACCATTTGGAGAGGGTTTGTTTGTTTGTTTGTTTTTGATCAAGCAGTTTATAAATCTTATAAATAATGGGATATTCAGCAGAGAGAGACTTTTGTGGGTTCCCTTGCCATCTGAAGCAAGGTTTGTGGGTACCAGGCAGAGGACCTTCTCATACTCAAAGTATGGAATGTTCCCCCAAGAACAGGAATGGGCAGGGGAGTAGGAAGTGGGAGGCGGGGGGGGGATGTCCCAGGTTTCATCATGGAGGGGGGTGACAAATTATCAAGGAACAATTACTGCCCTATTAGGATGGTTCATAAAAAACTTTTTTTTTAAATGCCTGCTCCAAAGGTCTTATCTTACTACACTAGGGATTATATAGCCATATATGAAATTTCATGCATATCAGTTAATATCTTGACCCTCCTCCATGAAAATAGCTGTTTACTTGGCTGTTTTCCTATGTCGTGAAGGCTGAAATTTCAATTCAGTGGAACACTTACTGTTCCCAACCCTAACCCTGTGGAAAGCCATCTAATTAGACTTTAATTGGATTTTGACATGTTTTTAGGAGGTAATTTAATTATTGTTTGATTTTATATCATTGTTATGTATCTGATGTTAGCCGCCCTGAGCCCGACTTCGGCCGGGGAGGGCGGGATATAAATTAAAGTTTATTTTTACTTATTATTATTCCTTTGTAAGAAAATATGAAATAACGTAAAACCATTTTTGCAGGCAAAAAAAAAAAAATCAGGGGGGGGGGGGTTTGACAAGAAATTTTCTGAATCGGGTACCACCTGACCTTCCTACACCTCTGGGGATGGGGAACCATCAGCCAGCCTGCCTGGGAGTCCAGTTTGGTCCATGAGGCCATTTTCCCCCAAACCAATACCCAACCGCTGATATCACTGGTGATGTCAACTGATGGGCAGGAACTTCTCCTTTAAGCGAGCGGGTGAGTGAAAGAACAAAGGAGTGTGTACCATGCAGCCTTCTTCTATCTCTTGTCCCCTTCACAACCCACTTGAAGAACCACAGAGCCGCTTTGAAGTGTTTTAAGACAGGCTGCTTGGACAGGAGCGTGGAGATTGAAAGCATTTTTGCAAAATGGCCGTTTGAAATGGCCTCTCCCACCCCCCCAACCTTCAAACAGCTCTTCTTCAAAGCACGTTCACACAGCCCTCCCCCCATTCCTGTCTGAGGTTCCAGCGGCTAACATGGAAACACAGGGGCTGCCTTAAATGCCTTTGCAAACAGCAGAAGGGCTTTGAAGCCATTGCAGGTTTCTAAGTGCTCAACAGCCAACTCGCTATCAAGTGCTTGGAAACCCTGTACAATACATTTTGAAATATGTTTAGGGCCACCCACCTGTCTATCATGTGATATCTTAATCTCCAATGGGGCCCACAAGGTTGATCCTGATAAGGATCTGGCCCATGGAGCGAAATAGGTTCCCCACCCCTGCAATAAACGCATGCCTACCTGGCATCTATTTTGTTGACCATTCAGTGCCAGAAGACTGTTTATTTTCACAGGCCTTTGTATTTTATTTTATACCTACTGATTGCTTTTATTTCGCTTTTGAGCTCTTGCTGCCTTTTTTAGTTTTAGTGTTTCATTTTATAATATTTTATTTTCCGTTTCTTGTAAGCTACCCTGGAAATTTATATGGAAGGTGTAGAAATGCCCATAATATATAAATCAAATAATAAAAATGGTCCAGATATTTTTCCATAGAAACTGCCAAACCTCTTGATTGCAATAATGGACTCATTTTTCCTTATCCAAAGCAATGGATTCGTTAATGGGCAAAGAAGGAACTCAATTGCCACTGTACAATTACTTGCTTGTTTTCTTAAAAGGGAGAAACCAAATTCTAAACCTGTGTAGAAGAAACTTCTGAGAAACATTCCCTGTGAATCCTACTCAGTGCTGCGGAAAATACAGTTTACACAATCAGAGATGCGCCTTTTTTGCTAAAGCGAGTTCTCCATCATGGAGAGCACGTGTTGCAGAAGGGTTAACAAGACAACTCCCTTGTTACTGGGTGGGTCAGTTTGGATGGCCACGCTTGTCATTGGGCTCCTCTTGTTGTTGGGGAGATGTTGATGTTGTGAGTTGATGATTGCCAGCCATAGCCCTTTAAATTCCCTGCACGCAGCGTGGAGCTTTCTCTTTTGCTGCGTGCATCAGATCTCCCGCCTGCCCTGTTTTCAGGGCCTTTTTTTGCATTTGACCTTGCTATGGCTGTCATGGGGTCGCCTGCTTTGGTAGGAATTTTGTCCATTTGGCTGATTGGCTGGTGCCATTTGGTTTTCGCCTACTGCGTAGCAAATCGTCACAACTTGTAAGGTTGCAGTTAGGCATTGGTTATGAATTTGGTTGGTGGAGGGGATGTGGTTGGCTGTGCCTGCCCCTCCAATGCTGCTGCTGCAAGGGTATTCCGTTAAAGGAATCCAGGGGCTCAACATGCTTTTGTCTGTACCCCCGGCAAGGGGTTAGGGCCACACAAGAGCCCCTGGGAGCATTTGGGGAGAGGTGAGGGCCTGGCACCCAGTTCCATTCTCTCCCCCCTAAAGTGTTTATCCTTACTGACTTCGCTGGCTAGCGGATGTCAGTTCTGTCCCAGGGCGGTGGACAGATAGTCGGAACCAATGCCTAAGCAACCACTCACATTGGTTGTATTTAAATAAAGTTGTGGCCAAAATAATGCCAAAAACCTTAAACTTAAATTGCTGTGTGAAGTGTGAATTTATTTGAGGGGTGTCTTGGGACCTCGTCACGCAATACAACTTTTCCAGCATTACTTCATATCTGCCACCCATTTTGCAAGCATTTGAAATAGGTATTGGGCAGTGCTATTTTTCCTGAAGAAGAAGTGAACTTACCATGAACGTTTCCTTTATTCTCTTTTCATACAAATTAAAAGGTTTTCAGACAGGTGTTCAGATACAGATTTTGTTGTTGCCGTATTTAGTGTCAATCTACACGAAGCATATTTGCTGTATCAGGAAGATCTTGGACATCACATGGCAAGGCAAAGTCTCAAACAAAGATGTGCTCTCCCAAGTCCACATTCCCAGCGTGTTCGCAATCCTGTCTCAGTGACGTATACTCTGGCTTGGTGATGTCTGTTCTGTATTGATTCAAAGTGTTATCATATCTGTATTACTATTGTCTGTAATCACATTAGGGTAAAGTAACTGCCTTCCTGTCCCAGAAGGAACAGTTACTATTGGTGCATTCAAGTTGCTGCATTTGGATCCTCAGTCTTATTGGTTCCCACCAAAAAGCAGCTGTGTGATTGCTTGAGATTGTTCCCTCCAAAATGTATCTTTTCCTAGCCAGTCCTCTGTCCCTATAAATGTAGCTTCCCTACCCTCAGTTTCCTCAGTCTTGTTTGCCTGAATAAAGAGTTGTTACATGAAGAAGCTGTCTCCTGCCTGCTATGTCAGAGAGCTGAAATCACTTGCTGAAATCATTAACCCACGCTACAACAATGTCCACAGAATGGAAGATGGCAGGAAACCCAAGGATGTGCTTTATGAGGAGCTGGCTTCAGGCACCAGGCCTGTTGGCAGGCCAGCTCTGTGTCTGTAAACGTGACATAAAGGCTGGCAACATTAACCCCACCATATGGGAATCCCTTGCAGATGACCACAGCACCTGGAGACAGTCAGGTCATGTAGCCACAGCCATAGCTGTCAACTTTCGGATTTGAAAATAAGGGATCAGCAGCCTCACCTGTCCCGGGGACAGTCTACGGTTCTCGGGGACAGTCCATGCTGCGGTAATCCCCCCAGGCTACAAATTAATTTACAACCAGGCTACACACCATCATCTTTCCCCACCTCAGGGTCTCTTTTCCAGGGAGTCTTCTCTTCTCATGTGATGCTTCAGGATCTGTCCTTCCGGTGAGCAGCCAGGGCTGATGTCCTTCAGAATGGATCAGTTTGATCCATGGGACTCCAGCACCACAATTCAAAAGCGTCAATTCTTCATGGGGGGATTGATCAGGTTCACTCTTTTGGCTCTCTGGCATCCATTAATGACTTATACAAACGTGTTGCAGACTTTGCATCCTTTAACACTCTTTTGGAAGGAGTGTATTTGTGGGCTGGGCCAGAGTGGTTGATTTTACACGCAAGCAAAGCACAAACAGTGCTGTTGTCCAATGACATCCTATTCTCTGTAACTATTGGTGAGCAACGCAGCCGAGCAACGCAGCTGAGGAGCCTCCCTGGCCGGCAGGGAGGGAGAGGAGCTGCTTCCTTTGAAATCCGGGAAATTTACGGGATATCTAACAATCCAGGATAGCAGCGGGAAACGGTGTTGGAATAAGGGAATTTCCCACCAAAAAAGGGAAACAGCAAAAAAAGCGACGCTGGAATAAGGGAATTTCCCACCAAAAAAGGGAAGGTTGACAGCTATGGCCACAGCAGAGACCAGAGAAGGAATGACTGCTGGATAGAGCACAGAGGCAAGAAACACCATGGTGTATCTGTAACAGCAAAACCAGACACCTTCATCTGCCCCAACTGCAATGAAACATGTTTCTCTTGTATCAGTCTCTGCAACAGCTGCTGTAATTCTCCAACAGTTTGCCATTCCCCCAACTGCACAGTCTTCCATTGTCTCTCAAGACAGACGGATGCCGGTAACAAGAAGGACGTGAAAGAAAATAAGACCTAACAAGAATTAGAATGGATCTGGATTACAGGGTTTCCAGATAAAACAGTACAGGGCACGCCACAATCAAACACAAACACTTCTGAATTCCACTGTGCTCTTTCATTGAAATTGTCAGCATCTAAACCCAATCCACTTCACTTTCTAAAGCAAGTTCCAATATGTTTAATGAGGTTTACTCCCAGGTAAACATGCACAGGATTAAAATCCTTAGGCTGCAGTCCTATGGACACTTAAGAGTCGGGGTCACGAAGAGTCAGACACAACTAAACGACTAAACAACAACAATGCAACGGGTGGTGTTCAACCAAGATTTACTCTGACTAGACCAATTGAAAGGAATGATTGTAAGTTATGCCCACTAATTCCAATGGGTCTACTCTGAATAACATTTAGCTGAATGCTACCCAATGGGTCTAAATTCTGAGGGAAGCTCGGTAGGTGCGGGTTGTCCAGTGCTTAAGTGGCTGGATGAGGCCCATACAATTTATGGCCCGTACATTTACTATGGAGGTTTTGCAACTGCAATTTGAGATACTTCACAGCCCAATTTTTCTACACTACATTAATGTGCCATTTGGGGAATATTATTAAAACAAGATGAAATGCTTGTGATTTGTGACATCACTTTTTAGAGTCTAATTCACAACCCGGTTAATGCTTGTATTATGATGATTTAGCCCAATTGGCACCAGTGCTTATGTCTGTGACACAATTATCTTATATCCAGCTATTCTGGTTTATCTGGCTTGGGAATTAGGTTGCTGAACCCTGAATGAACAGTTAAGAACTATAGTATAGTGCATCATGCTGGGTTTAAAACCAGGTTTTCAGTTTAATATGATTTACACATCTTATTGTTATTCTAGTAACAAATTGTGAGATGGAAATCATACCTTGTCCCGTCTTGTGGGGTTTGGACATTTTAAAAATTACATATTTAAAACAATAGGTGGCGCTTTTCCCCTTCATGATTGCTTTTTATCAGTTACTTGTGCTACTGGCAATGGGTATTCACAGGGATTTTTGAATATTTGGCTTAATAATTTGGCATAATAATAATAATAACAACAACAACAACAACAACAACAACAATATCTTTTTGTCATACTTTTAAACTCACTCTGCTGAGTGGAAAAGCTATTTTTCAGCACTGTCTCCCTCTCTTTACAGTGTACTTTTATAATGTACTGTTAAGATTACAAATAGCAGGACTTTTGCACATTATGGCCCAGCCCTTTTGGAGGTTGTACAGTGACAACAAATTAGCACCACGCCATTATAAAACCCTGAAGGTCTCAAGGGGCGACTAAGCAGTGTGGAGCATGCATAGTAAAGGTAAAGGGACCCCTGACCATTAGGTCCAGTCGTGTCCGACTCTGGGGTTGCGGCGCTCATCTCGCTTTATTGGCCGAGAGCCGGCGTACAGCTTCCGGGTCATGTAGCCAGCATGACAAAGCCGCTTCTGGCGAACCAGAGCAGCGCACAGAAACGCTGTTTACCTTCCCGCCAGAGTGGTTCCTATTTATCTACTTGCACTTTGACGTGCTTTCGAACTGCTGAGTTGGCAGGAGATGGGACCGAGCAATGGGAGCTCACCCCGTCGCAGGGATTCGAACCGCCGACCTTCTGATCAGCAAGCCCTAGGCTCTGTGGTTTAACCCACAGCGCCACCTGGGTCCCGGAGCGTGCATATATATTGTTATTAACCCTGAAACCATTTTCCAGATCCAGTTCTACATGCACAAAATTCCGCTTGAGTTTGCCAACCCTACAGGAGCAGACTGACCACATATGCATGGCCAAAAAACAAGAACCATAATGAGAGGAAGGAAAGAGGACACCGATTTGAAGGGGGTGAGCAGCAAATGCTTATATATAATTATAGATAAAAATTTAGTATATGGATGGTATTGTTGCAAGCCACCCCTGTCTCTAAGCAGTGCTGGACTCCAGGGGTACCAGACAATTACCCAGCATAGAGACTGAATACCATCCCAGTGTCCCTATTTTCCAGGGACGCTCCTGGAATTTTGAAATCCATCCTGGTTTCTGATTTGATCCTGGAATGTCCTCGCCACCTGGCGAACCACATCTGGGGTGCTGACAGTGTCAGTCATTCTGCCTGAAGCAAAGCCCAAATGGCACTTACCAGCACTAGATCGAGCACTTTTTAGATGCAGACGTTGCTGCACTGTTCAGACACCCATTTCTGCCTTCAAATATTCACAGGGCCGTCTTTAGCAGATGCGGCGCCGGGGTGCAAATATCCGCCCAGCACCCCCCAAAATTACCACGGATAGTGTTGGGGTGGCCGTAGCTGCACACTGCCAGCTATCCGGGGGGGGGACTCTCCCCCATGCTGCTGCGGAAGAGCGATCCCCACAGAGTCTTGGGAGTGAAGTTGCGCCCCTCCCAAGCCTCTGCAGGAGGAGAGCGCAGCTTCCCTCCCAAGCCTCCTCAAGAGGAGAGTGATCCCCGCAGAGGCTTGGGAGGGAAGCTATGCGCCTTATGGTTGGTGGGGCACAGCTGGCGGGTGGCCGCCAGCAAAGCCGCGCAGCTCCCCCACTTGCTGGGGCGCCCCTGAGAGGCCGGCGCCCTGGCGCGACGCACCACTAAGCCCTATGGGAAAGACGGCTCTGAATATTCACTCATGCACACAGGGTGCCACCTGGAGCAGAGCACTTCACTCTGCTCTATGGCAGGGCTGCCCCTTTCTATTGGATCTCAGAGATTGGAGATCTCATGTTGCATCTTTAGGCTTGGCCTTCTTAGGGCCTGCAGTTGATGGTACAGGACTTGGGTGTGTGCTTAGTCTGACAGTATAACAGGTCCCCTAATTCTGCAGCCTCTGGAGTAGCAACCTTCAGATGTTTCTCAAGGATGCTGTCTCCCTTAGCTTCAGTCCATGGTGGGGTCGGTCCTCTTCATTCTTCAAGGATGCGTGTGTCTTACATCTAGTTCTGAGGCTGGGAGCAAGTTGGTTCTCGCAGCTTGTATGTATAGATAATATTCTCAGCCACTCTGGTTTCTGAGAAGTATAGAAAGCCTTGTCTTGCTATATGTGGCTCTTGTAGACGAGGTAAAAACCAAACTATAATCTTCTATAACTTAAAAAAGTTAAATCAAATCACTCCAAAATCATCTTCCAATATTAACTCATTTACATGTTTTCTTGATGTTGTAAATAACGTCATCTTATTTTATATTTACACAATAGTCTGCATAACTATTATTTTAGCAAGGTTACAGCATTGGATGATTTGACTAATATTAAATATGTATGAATTTTCCATGCTGTTCCCTAGAGGCCTTCGGAAACAATATGCATTTCAATAGACTGATAAGCAAAGTTTAAATGTAAAGACAAAGCCCTCAAGAATCCTACATCTTTGGCTCTTTTGGTTTAATTGTTAACCTCGATTTTCAGCTCAAATAAACATTTAATAAATAATTATTACTGTAGGGTTTGTAAAGTTAAGTAAATTAATTGTAATCCCCCCCCACACACAACAGACTGACAGTTCTGCATCTGCCTTGATAAATATGACATGATTGATCTTAAGGGTATTGACTTTTTACAACCCCATTCATGCTGATGAATTAAAAAATTTTCCATGAAGCTGTCCAAGAAAACTATTTACTGTAGCTTTAAAATCTAAAATCTTTCCAACTGTGGCTTTAAACTGAGGTTACTGGCAGCATTGGCTGCAAATAAATTGTGATTAACATATTAACAACATTAAGTAAATTATATGATACAAAGGAACTATTGTTGTTCTATATTACTTGCAGTTATCTCCCAATGTAAACCAGAAGGATCAAGGATGGCTTGTTAACACAGCTTATTTGGCTATTGACAACATTATTTAGACTTTTCTTCAACTTGGTGGCTGCTTCTGTGACAATAGTGTGTGGTTTTAGCTGCTTTGAACACTCAGCATAGCTCTCCTGCAGCATCATAGACCTGGAGGGAGATGTTTTGCTGGTGGGGAAATAATTTTTCGCACCAGGCACAATGTACCCTAATAAAGAATACACAGCACTTCCTCCATTCCCTGTTAAGAAGACTATTACAGACATCAGAGGGGGCTTTTTGTCATGATCAGCAAATCCTTTTCTCTTCACCCCTCTCCTCTTCATTTTCCTTAAAAGCCTGAATAAGAGTTCTGGAAAACTCAAGACCTTTGTGACTTTTTATTTGGGCCTATTAGCAGCTTCGCTCCTTGGTGCCTCCATAGAAGCTGTGGCCGAAGTGCCTTTGTACAACTTCAGGTACTGTCACAGCTGCGCATTTCCCTGGATGAAGTAGATCTGCCCTCTGTCACGTATGCTTTGAGCATAACCTAGGGTTGCCATATTTCAAGAAGTAAAAATCCGGACACAGTTGCTGAGCTCTTTTGTTGTTGTTGTTGTTTGTTTGCTTGTTTGTTTGTTTGTTTGTTTGTTGTTTTGCAAACATCCGAAATTGTTGAGCTTCCACCAGGGATCAGAGAAGATATCCCAGACAATTACTATTACATTCCAGTTGATATGGTGACCCTAGCATAACCAGCTTAGATTACTGCCACACACTCTATATGGGGCTACTTTAAGTAGCATTTGTCAACCTCAGCTATTGCAAAATTGGATTTTGTTCAATCTATGCTAGCTTCCAGTATTGTCTGATCACAATTCAAAATGCCAGTCGTTGCCTATAAAGCCCAGAACGGTTAGGAGCCAGGATATTTGAAGGGCTGCCTACTACCACATGGATGTGGCCAGCCACTGTATCCTTTTACAGCTCTATCCTAGATCCAGAAAACAAACACGATTAACTTCCAGTCGCTTGTAAACAGACATGTGCAACAAGCAGTAGCCCTGGAAGGGGATAGACAACTCCATCAAATACCACATCACCTAGTTCAATTGGGCCCAGAAGAGGTTAATAACTAAATAATTGGCTGTACCTAGAGTAGCCTGCCAGGGACGTGGGTGGCGCTGTGGGTTAAACCACAGAGCCTAGGGCTTGCCGATCAGAAGGTCGGCGGTTCGAATCCCTGCAACGGGGTGAGCTCCTGTTGTTCGGTCCCAGCTCCTGCCAACCTAGCAGTTTGAAAGCACGTCAAAGTGCAAGTAGATAAATAGGTACTGCTCTGGCGGGAAGGTAAATGGCGTTTCCATGCACTGCTCTGGTTCACCAGAAGTGGCTTAGTCATGCTGGCCACATGACCCAGAAGCTGTCTGTGGACAAACGCCGGCTCCCTCGGCCTATAGAGCAAGATGAGCGCCGCAACCCCAGAGTCATCTGCGACTGGACCTAATGGTCAGGGGTATCTTTACCTTTTAGAGAAGCCTGCCATCACTTGCCAGAAGCCTTGAACCAACTGCATCTCTATACCATGATGGCAGAATCTGGAAATTTTTACAGAGCATCAACAACTTGGCCTAAACTTTTGTGAACTGTCAGATTATCACACCCCTTTTTTGCAATCTCTCTTACTACAAACAACCCTACATTTCATTGGAAAGCATAGTGTCCAAGATATTATAAACAACTCGCCTCAGGGATCTTATGTGTCTGGGACCAATAGTGTGTTATACAATTTTTGTTACTCTATGTTATATAAGCCACACTCTCTCAGCGGCTGAAAAAAATCCAATGGTGGTAATTTAATTTCTGTTGGTGATCTGCAATACTCTACGGAGCATCTTTGTGATATTAGCTCTATACACTTATACAAGCTGAGATAAGTTGAGATAAAGAGGCACTCCTATAGCAGGCAACAAATCCATTAGCACTGTATCATAAGCTCAGAAAGGTGCTTCAGACAACTCACAGTTCTCTGTCAGCTGTTCCAACAGGCTCCAAACTGTTATTTCATCTCCTCCCAATAGGTAGAAAGAGTCATCTCTTCAAATGCTGATGCCCGTTACATCCTGGGGCTGGAGAAGGATTCGCAGAACATCTCCTGTCATTACCTCTGTTGATGAAGCATCAGCTAATCATCCTGGACTACCAACAAACCATCGGACTTACAAATGGTCTCCTAGCATGTATAGCACCTGCTTAGTTGCCCCAAATGAGGCTCATCAAATGGCTCACAGAAAAATCAAATCAAAATTAACAATGAATACATAGAATAGTATTAAAATAGCCACAGTCATTATGGGCAGCAGAAACTAAGATAGGAGAGCTCGGTTCTTTTCAAGGACACATCCAGGCAAAATCACTAGTGCGGGTTACAGAAGGATGGTGGCCTAGGTAGAGTCTTGGGGGTCAGAAATAGAGGCTTGGGGAGCCTCATTAGGCCTCTAGGCCTGAGGTTCTACACCTCGGGTCTCTTCTTCCCTCTTCCCATTACCCCTTCCCCAAGCTTTCTTCTTTCAGCATCTGGGCCCTGATTCAACTCTAGCCAACACACATTCATCATCACATCTAAAGAAGCACCCAGCTAATTTTGAGGGCCCAGATAAACACTGCAGTGTGAATTCGGGTGCACATCCAAACAGGCATCAACTCTGTGCCACCTTGTGCATAAGGGTCTTCCTTATTTCATTTGGACCATGAAGCCTACAGTTCCCAGCAAACAATGTTCCATGTCCAATGGGTTAGAGCAGGTTTCATGGTATCACCACAACAGGCCGTTTTTTTCCTATGAATTCAGGCAAAGTATTTTCAACTTCACATCTTTAGCTGAACCATATCAAACATTAGCTTCTGCATTGGTCCATTTTGCATTGCCTCCCTACCCCCATCCTGCTGCAAAAAAACCCCTCTCAGTATGTCAATCACAGTTTAGAAGAAATGCAATGTGACCCGTATATACATCTGATTATGTAGATTGCATGTAGACAAAGGGGATTTTTCCAGTAAAATCTCCTAAACAGAAGCTCAAGTTTATTTGTATGATGGATGTGGCAAAGGGAGGGGGAGAAAATAAAATTTGAGGTGACTCCAATGTGAGCCAAGTCATGTAATGAACCTATAAAATGCTTAGTGAGAGGCAGTCAGGCTTGCAGATGTGTTTACAAAAAGGAATGTTCTGGTTTCATATTTATTATGAGCTTCCACTGATTTAAGACTACTATATATTGAAACCTAATAAACAGCCCGTTATTTACATAGGCTTCAGCATAACACAATCTAACACAAAAGCTCTCCAGGACTGCATTATAGACAGAAGGCAATATAGCAAATAAAACATAAAGGAAAGCCCATAGAATTCAACATATGCTGTAGTTCAGAAGCAGTATTGGGCTGGGGGGGAGTGAAAATCAATACCCTGAGAAAATAATAATATGAAGCTAGAATTCTTTAGTGTCTTTCAGTCAGTGTACTCTAGTTGCTGACAACCATCAAAGAGATGCATTTCCATAATATTTCAATAATAGGTTCAGGCAGCGATATCACAGATACTTAGTCTGTGTACAGACTTCATGTTTTTTAAACTTCTAAATATATATGTAGAGTATAACTCCCTGGGGCTGTTTCTCTCTGGATTTACCAGTCTTGTGAAACAAAGCTGAACAGTAAGTTTTAACTGTGTTCCTTATTCCCTTGCAAAGCAAGGAGAATTATCTTTTTCCACCTCTGACTTTCTCTCAGAGTGCTTATAATCTAAATGCACTGAGTGTTATCTAACATGTTATCACCATTTATACAGTCGTATTGCATTGCATTCCCTTACTCCCATGTGTGCATTAAAAAAGGAAGGAAATTATTTATTAATATTATTGGAATACATTTTTTTTGTTTTGTTTTTAAAATTAATAGGAGTATAGCATCTAGGTCAAGGGAAGTAATAGTACCACTGCATTCCGCTCTGGTCAGACCTCACCTGGAATACTGTGTCCAGTTCTGGACACCACAGTTCAAGAAGGATACTGACAAGCTGGAACATGTCCAGAGGAGGGCAACCAAAATGGTCAAAGGCCTGGAAACGATGCCTTATGAGGAACGGCTTAGGGAGCTGGGTATGTTTAGCCTGGAGAAGAGAAGGTTAAGGGGTGATATGATAGCCATGTTCAAATATATAAAAGGATGTCATATAGAGGAGGGAGAAAGGTTGTTTTCTACTGCTCCAGAGAAGCGAACACGGAGCAATGGGTTCAAACTACAAGAAAGAATATTCCACCTAAACATTAGAAAGAACTTCCTGACAGTAAGAGCTGTTCGACAGTGGAATTTGCTGCCTAGGAGTGTGGTGGAGTCTCCTTCTTTGGGGGTCTTTAAGCAGAGGCTTGACAGCCACCTGTCAGGAATGCTTTGATGGTGTTTCCTGCTTGGCAGGGGGTTGGACTGGATGGCCCTTGTGGTCTCTTCCAACTCTATGGTTCTATGATTCTATGAAGGACACTTGACTGAGCTGGAGAGACAGGACCCTGAACCAGTGCTTTTTCTAAAAAAAAAACAGGTGCTGGAAATCACCATGAAGTTGTTACAGTAAGTTACCAGGTGACTTGGGTCAGCCTTGAACAGATGCCAGTTTGACAACAGCTGCGTTCACCACCTGCAAAGAGGTGCTAAAAACTACGGCAAGTTGTCTCCCTAGCTGGTTTTGGGGATCAACCCTGGTTCTGGTGCAGGTCAAATAAATGTGCCCCTGTCTCTCCCATTCCCTTAGATTCAGGTAAATGGCTATGGCAACTTGGAAGGGGCCTTGTGTAAACATGTTTGCATGCATGGTAGAAGCCTGGCTTGAAAGCTTCAAGCCCACTGCTGCTACACAGGAGATAGTTTGAAGAAAAGGAAATCTGAATTGGCCCTGCCCCATAACTTGACCAATTGCTGCTTGGAGCGGCTAGCAGCTAGCTGGAGTCACAGATCTTTCAAAAAGTGTAGACTCACACATGCTGGCCAGCTTCCATTTTGCCTTGAAATGTTCATTTTGGGCTTCTCGGAAGTATGTAAAAGCAAGGAGTTGGTGGGGGGAGCACTGGCCCACAATGGCGCCCACCTGAGAGGTACGCTCCAGCCAAAAAGAAACACTGCCCTGAACAGAAAAATAAATATTGTAATGTCCTACAGGATTATATGGTACTGGTTATGCCTCTGGCTGTGATTGGCTGAGAAGCTGGCTTTTCATAACAGGTCCAGGTACTCAAATGGATCCCCAGCTGCTATTGGATTAGTCCCCAGTCAGTCGAAAAGTATCTTCTTGGCTTCCGGGTTTGCCGCTGAACGCGAACGGGTGAGCGTTTCGAGAGCTTGCTACTCGAGGCGCCAGCTTGGGCAGTAAGGGGGACTCGGAGGGCTGAGCCGAACCCCGGGAAAGCTCGGGAGAGAAATCCCAGAGCGAGAGCGTCGGTGGTGTCGGAGAGACCCCTGGCATCCCTCGCCGAACGGCAGAGGAGAGGAGGGGACTGGACACGGAGACGGACGAGAACTGCCAGCTGAGAAAGCCTGCAACCCGCGCGACCAAGACGGTAAATACACCAGTTTGTTTTTGATGAGAAGTTCTGGCCGAGGCGCAGGAAAAATTGAAGAGGAAGCATAAAATGTATGAAAGACAGTGAGAAGTTCCCTATAATACAGAGAAATAGAGAGAATACCCAGAAAGGACGGGGAGGAGGGGAAGAGCGTGGAGGAGCAGAGAGAGCGCCATCGGTATACAAGGGAAAGAAATCAGTAAACAGCAGAAAGTGGAGAATTTTTAAAAACGGAATCGTGCATGTTACTTAATAAAGGCAACTACTCACAAGAGCGTAACTAGAGACATTTTATTGAGAATCCGCGGAGGGGGAACCCACAGCGGTGTTCGAGGGGACGGAGGAGGGTTGATTTGGTCTCGGCGGGCGAAGAGATGGTAAAAATGGCGGAGATATGCTGAGCGGGTATGAGTAAGCAGACAGAAGGATAGAGAAGACGGAAGTGACGCGGACAACAAAGAGGTGACGGTAAAGACTAAAGAAGGGACGCAGAGGAGAGCATAGAGGGGGAGGAGAAAACAATACACGGAAAGGTGAATAACAGCGACCTCAAGAGGTGAAATCCCCAAACTGTACTTTGAATTAATAAAGGAAAATAGAAGAGGCTATGGCGCCCCAACCGGATAAAGTAGATAAAGCAAATAAATCGGATTATAAACCAAGAGTGAACCAAGCAACTACGAGCGTGGAAGAAAAGAGAAGGAAATCGGGTGCGGAGCTGGATATAGACTTTAAAGAACTGTTGTTGGGTTTGAGAAAAGATATGGGAGAAATGAAGGATGACATGGGAGTGATAAAATATGAAATCTCAGAAATGAAGAAAGACATGAATGAAAGGTTGAGGGGGGTAGAGGAAAAAATGGAAAAACTGGAAGGAAGAATGGAACATCAAGAAAAAGAAAAGATAGAGATAAAGGAACAAATTAAGAACATAGAGGAAAGAATAAAAAATACAGAAATAATCAACCAAGAAATACAGCAGAAAAATGAGATTTTGGAAAAGGTATCAAAAAAACTCCCAAAAGAAAAAAGAGAGGCAAAACAAGAAATGGAGGAAATTAAAAAGCAACTGGAAACACAGACAGTAATGAACGAGGTTGCGCAAGATGCTCTCTCTATGCTTCAAATGCAATTGCGTGAGAAGACTCTGAGATTTAGAAATATCCCAGAGGAACAACATGAAGATATAGAAAAAAGGATGACATCCGAGCTGGCAAGATGGCTAAAGATGGAAGTGGAAGAAATTGAGAAAAGAGTGGAAAAGATATATAGAGTTAACTCCAAAAAGGCGAAGGAAAATAACTGGCCGTGTGACTGCTTGGTGACCTTTACAACAATGAAACTTAGAAATAAAATACTACAAATTAAAAGACAAGACAAATTGGTGATAGAGGGAACTGAGATAGTCATATTGAAAGAGATTCCACCGAGACTAGTACAGAAAAGGAAGAAATATTTCTTTCTGACAAGAGCACTTCAAACGAAAAAAATCCAGTTCAGATGGGAATTCCCGGAAGGACTTTCCTTTTTATTTAAAGGAAAGAGGAGGAGATTTGATAATCCAATGGATGCTGACAGATTTCACAGAACATACGCAAAAGAGCTTGGGGGAGTAAGGACTAAAACAACAATCCCACAACCAAGTCACCCAAATGACGAAGAGGAAGAAGAAGAAAGTGCCGCGGAAGGAGAAGTAGAGGGAGACGATGAAGAAGAACAATAAGGAACTTCCTGAAACATGGATATTATGATATTTTCCATCTTCTCTTTATCCTCTGTAATGCTTAGATAAGATATTTTGATTCGATATAATTAAAGTTCTAAAAAAATTAGAACTTTAAATCCCAAATTTCTCATTTTGATTGAGTGTTTAAAAAAAAAAAAAAAAAAAAAACAACCGTGTGATACAAATAAACAAGATGAAACTAAAAGTATTATCGTGGAATGTAAATGGTTTAAATGATAAGAAAAAAAGAAATAGAATTACACATTATTTAAAGAAACAAAATTATGACATAATCTGTTTACAAGAAACGCATATAAATAAAAAACACCAAAAAATATTAGAAAATGCTAAATTAGGAAAAGACTTTGTTGCGGCAGAGGATAAAAAGAAAAAGGGGGTAGTCTTGTATATAAAACCAGAGTGGAACCCAAAGGAAGTATGGAAAGATAAAGAGGGAAGAACAATAATAGTAAAAATAGAAATAGAAGGAGAACAATGGATTATAGTGGGAATCTACGCCCCGAATGGGAGTAAGGTTGAATATTTTAGAAGATTACAAAAACAAATGTTGGAATATGTGGACAAAAAAATAGTTATGATGGGAGACATGAATGGGGTGATAGAACCCGAGTTAGATAAATCAAAAGATTTGAAGGGGAAAAAATACAAAAAGTTACCGAAGAATTTTATTGAAATGATGGATGTGTTGGAATTGAAAGATGTATGGAGATATAAAAATCCAGTAAGAAAAGAATATACCTTTTTCTCGGATAGACACCAGACTGCATCAAGAATTGATGCGATTTGGGTCTCGAATGATATTTTAGCAGAAGTCAAAAAAGTTGAACATAAAATAAAAAATTTTTCAGATCATAACCCTATTGAAATGGTGGTGGAAGGGGAGGAACAGGAGAAATGCAAAAGATGGAGATTGGATGTTTTTTTGTTGAATAATCAAAAAGTTATACAAGGGGTAAATAAGGTAATGAGAGATTATTTTGAACTGAATATGGGAGGGGAAACGGATATTCAAACAACTTGGGATGCAGGAAAGGCAGTCGTAAGGGGCTTCTTCATCCAACAGAGTGCGAGATTTAAAAGAGAAAGAGAAATGAAAAAAGGAGAATTAATAGAAGAAATCAAAAGGAAAGAAAAAATATTTTATAAATCAGGCAATAAGGAAATAGGAAATCAAATAAAGATTTTGAGGATTCAATATGAAAATATTATAGATGAAGAGATAAATAAAATTATGCAATTTTGGAAATATAAAAATTATAATTGGGCTAATAAACCAGGGAAAATTTTAGCCTGGCAAATTAAGAAGAAGCAAAGTGAGAAAATAATAAATAGAATTAGGATCCGGGGGAAAAGTATAAATAAGAAGGAGGAAATAGAGAAATCATTTATAGACTTCTATAAATGCTTATATCAAAAGGAAGAGTTGAGTGAGGAAAAGATGGATGAGTACTTGAAGGGGATGAGGTGGCCCCAGATAACGGAAGAAGATCGCAAAATGCTGTCTGGGGAAATAACAATCGAAGAGATAAGAGAAACCCTGAAAGAAATGAAAAAAGGGAAGGCGCCAGGCCCAGATGGGCTCCCAATGGAATTGTATAAAAAGATTGAAGAAAAGATAATCCTGGTACCGTTAAGAGAATTGATGAATGGGATATTAAAGGAAGGAAAGATCCCCAAATCATGGGAACAAGCTCAAATCACCCTCTTGCCTAAACAAGATACAGACCTGGAATTAATTAAGAATTATAGACCCATTTCACTTTTAAATTGTGATTATAAAATTTTCACGAAGATTATAGCAAAAAGACTAGGAAATGTTATGGGAAAAATAGTACATAAAGATCAGGCCGGATTCATAAAGGGGAGACAAATAAAAGATAATATTAGGAATATAATAAATATATTTGAAATGGCAAATATTAGAGGGGATAAAAAAATAGCAGCAGTCTCCTTAGATGCTGAAAAAGCCTTCGATAATGTGGCATGGCTATTTATGGAAAAAACAATTAAGAGCTTAAAATTAAGTAAAGAAATAGAGGTGGCGATAGGGGCGATATACAAAGAACAGAAGGCAAGACTGATGATAAATAAGAAAATGACAGAAGAAATAAAAATTAATAAAGGAACAAGGCAAGGATGCCCTCTATCGCCACTTCTATATATAATAACCTTGGAGACATTGCTGTTTAACATTAGAAAAGAGGATAAGATAAAAGGAATTAGAATAGGTGACAAATCATACAAGTGTAAAGCATTCGCCGATGACATAATGATAACAACAGAAGACCCAATAAATAGTATACCGGCGGTAATGGGAGTGATAAAAAAATATGGGGAAGTAGCTGGATTAAAAATCAATTATAATAAAACAAAAATGCTAGTTAAAAATTTGGAAAAAAAAGAAAAAGAGGATCTACAAAAAATCACCGGCATAGAGATAAGTAAGAAAATGAAATATTTGGGGATAGTCTTGACAAATAAGGGTCTAGATTTAATACAGGAGAACTATGTGAACTTATGGAAATTAATAAAGAAAAAAATGGAAATATGGTCTCAACTAAAACTCTCATTAATGGGAAGGATATCGCTTGTGAAGATGAATATATTAGCCAAAATGATGTTTCTATTCCAAAATCTCCCATTGTTGGGAGGAACAAAATATTTAACTGATTGGAAAAAGGATATTTCAAAATTTGTGTGGGGTGGGAGAAAACCAAGAATAAAATATAAAATAATGATAGATAAAAGGGAAAGAGGGGGTTTCGGTTTACCAGACATAGAGATGTACCATAATGCAGCAGCCTTTACCTGGATCAAGGATTGGATGGAATTAAAGGATGGGGACCTTCTACAGTTGGAGGGTTATGAAATTGGCTTCGGATGGCACTGGCATTTACAAAAAGATAAAATAAATGAAAAGAATAGTTTTATGAACAATGTAATTAGGAAGTCATTGATTAAAATTTGGCAGAAATATAAATATTATTTTGAGGGGAAAACTCCATGGTGGCTATCTCCATTAGAATGTATATCAGTAAGGAATGTAACTCAAAAAAGTAATTGGCCAACATATAAAGAACTTCTGGAGGAGAAAGGAGGTATTTTGAAGCTAAAAGATTATAATGATATTAAACAGCACCTAACAAGTTGGTTACAATATTTCCAACTGAACCAAAAATTTCAGGAAGATAATAAAATAGGATTTGACAAGGAAGAATCTAAATTAACGGAAATATTATTAAAAGGGGAGAAAAAATACATAAAAAACCTACAGGAAGAAATGTTAATATGGGAAACGGAAGAAGAAACAGTGAAGGAGACCATGATTAAATGGTGCCAGGACATGGGGAAAGTTATAGTAATGGAGGACTGGGAGAAGGCGTGGAGAAGGAACATGGAATTTACCCCTAACTATGAAATACAGGAAAACTTATTAAAAGTCCACCACAGGTGGTACATGACCCCCACAATAATTTCGAAAATACAAAAAGGTGGAAAAGGATTATGTTGGAGATGCGGAAAAGAAATCGGGACCATGTACCACATGTGGTGGAATTGTGAAATAATTAGAAAATATTGGAATATGATCTACAATGAAATGAAAAAAATTTTGAAATACCCCTTTGGAAAGTCTCCAGAATTATTTTTATTGGGAATAATAAAAGAAGAAATTCAACCATTACATAGAAATTTTGTATTTTACGCGGTAACAGCAGCGAGGTTACTAGTTGCAAGCAATTGGAAAGAAAAAAAGATTCCAAGCAGAGAGGAATGGGAATTAAAAATGGTAAATTATTATAATATGGCAGTAAAAGATTTCGAAGTAAGAGGAGAAAGAAAAGAAACAAGGGCAAAAGAATGGTCAGGTTTTGAAGAATATATAAGGTATAAATAATATCACCCTTCTCAGTACAAAGTGTTAGTTAAGCAGCGATGATATAGAAGTAAGATAATGATTAGAATCAAGAGTGGTAAAGCTATTAGAGTATAAAAGAAGTAACATAGCATCGATTGGAAGCAGAGGGGGAGGGGGGGAGGATGGGAAGGGTAAGTTAGAATGTTATATGAGTAAGTTTGTATGTATTTTTAAAAATGTTTTTTATTGTGAATGCATGTAAGTGATGAATGAGTTAAATAAAGATTGTTAATAAAAAAAGAAAAAGAAAAGTATCTTCTTGCCACTTGTTGAGCTGCCAGCAGAAGACATGCAGAAGGTTTTTGCCAAAGACCTTTGCTGACAAGGTCCTGATGCTGGAGAGGAACACATTCCTTGCTTGGTGCTGCCCAGACACAACTGGTTAGCTGCTGTTGGAACCTGGGTCACTTTGAGACAATGTGCTTATTGAGCATTCATCCTGATTTGTTTGCTGAAGAAGAAGAGTTTGGATTTGATATCCCGCTTTATCACTACCCGAAGGAGTCTCAAAGTGGCTAACATTCTCCTTTCCCTTCCTCCCCCACAACAAACACTCTGTGAGGTGAGTGGGGCTGAGAGACTTCAAAGAAGTGTGACTAGCCCAAGGTCACCCAGCAGCTGCATGTGGAGGAGCGGAGACGCAAACCCGGTTCCCCAGATTACAAGTCTACCGTTCTTAACCACTACACCACACTGGCTCTCTGCTGGGAGGTCATATCCAGGCACTTCCATACAGCACTTCCTTGTGGACTTAGTGCAGCTTCCACATGCAAACATTTTGCAGTGTCCACACAATATCATCAAAATGACATCTCATATTCCCCACCACCATTTATTCTGGATTTACCATTTCCACTGGCATTTTTATTTATCCAGTTTTTCATGGGAACAGTAGATCTGGATTAAACAAGGAAATGATACGGAATTTTGATGAGGATAATACTGTGTGGACACTATGTAAATGAACAAAATGCATGAACAAACATGCATGAACAAAATTGTGCCGTGTGGAACTAGATTCTGAACTAGATGGAACTTTGGCTTTATGCAGCAGAACTCATCTTTGGTACTCCTGCACAAAGCTTTGATACAGTGGCGTCACTTGACTTCCTTTTTTACATTTTATCAAGCTGGATATCTCCTTGAAATAGGCTAGGATTTGAAACAAGAGACACACCAAATCAGTAAATGAGGTTACATTGCTAATTACCATACTGTCTTCCACTACCTCTACTGTGTTACCATTTTTTTTATTTTTTTTAAAAAAGCCAAAAAAAAAACAAAGCGACTTCCACTTTATCACGTAGATGAAACAGTTATCTTTCAGGGTTTGAAATTTCTGTGATCTTTATGCTTAATAAGCTCAGTAAAAGGCATTCAAATTACATCACTTTTGTCTTAGAAGTTAAATTGAGAAATATTGCATTCTCCGATATGATAAACTCCGTAGAAGATAAATTATCATGAGAAATAGTTTTAATTGATTTACCATAATAAAAGTTATGCGACTTTGAAGTGCAAATGACACATTAAAATGAATCTACAGTATGTTGATAATAAAGTGGTTTCTTTGTTAATGGAATTACTGACAGCGCAGTTGCTTACAGGAGAGCCGTCTATTGTTAAGTTGGAAGCATTGATGGGAACCAAAGATACAGAGTATTTAAATTCAAGTGTAGCTCTTTAGCTACTGTTTAGATTCCAGCAGCGCTAGCTCGAAATGCAGCGCTTAAGTAACCAACAAGTGCTCATGATAAGAGTCGGTTTTGATAGACACCCTCTAAGACGAAACAAGCTCTGTATCCTTGAATCCATTTTATCTGTGCTCTGCATTAGGGTGTAAACTCTGGAGTTCACGTCTTGACTCTGCCATGAACACAACAAGGGGCTGCCAAATCTCTTAATATGAACCACGAACACTCCTAGTACTGGGGATAATAGTACTGACCTACTTTATAGGATTGCTATGAAGATTGCATGCTCACAGAATGTATTGTCCTTCACCACTGATCCTGATCTTGCAATGGAACTGTTATGCTGTAGTGGAAGGAAGACAGGAGACAGATCTGTTGGCCTGCAAGCAGCCCACAACTATATGAAGCAACTCAGCCAATAAGATGCTTCATAAAAATGAATCGGATGACTAATAGAAAGATAATCAAGTATAGCAGAACAGGGCAAGTGAAGATGATCCCATTGCCATGTGCTGGATTTAAACTTGAAAAGAGGAATGGTCAGCAACTCTGTTCCCACCCACTGACTTGCGGTAGTGAGCTTAACCTTCGCCAGTTTACATATTTATCTATTAGATGTGTATCCCCCCTTCCTCCCCCCAAGCAGCCCTAGGTGGCAAGCATCGAAATGCCAAAATAGTACAAATCACAGGGGCCGAGTTGGATGATACTCTGGAGGCGGTGCTGCCTCCTTCACTGGATGAGGTACTGCTTTTCAGGAGGCGCGGGGGCTCTCTGTATGCTAGAGGGTCCTGCACCACCCTCCGCTGAACAGGCGGCGTTTCCTTGACAGGTCCTTTACCTTTTTTTTCTTTTTTTTTACACCAGTACTAACACCTTCAATTGGGCATGGTAGCTCACTGGTAGCCAGCACAGAGCTTTCAGAATCAGTGACACATGTTGGGCTGACCCACTTGCCAACCCACAGCTACATTCAACAACAGCTGCAGCCTCTGGACCTTCTTCAAGGGCAGCCCCATGGACAGCACATTACAGTAGTCAAGTGTGAGGTCTCTAGAGCACAGACAACTGAGGCCGGGCTATCCCATTCCAGAAACTGACATCACTGGTAAACTAGCCTAGTTTGGGTATACACACTTTTAGCCACAGATGGGACTCCAGTGACAAGCTGGAATGCAGGAGTACTCCCAGACTATGAGTTTGTTCTTTCAGCAGGGGTGCAACCCTCCCAAGACAGGTCTTACACCTACTTTCCAGACACAAGAATCACCCACCCACAACACTTCTGTCTTATCAGAATTCAGCTACAGGTTATTAGGCTCAATCTACCCCTTCACTAAAGACCCAGGTGGCGCTGTGGGTTAAACCACAGAGCCTAGGGCTTGCTGATCAGAAGGTCGGCGGTTCGAATCCCTGCGACGGGGTGAGCTCCCGTTGCTCGGTCCCAGCTCCTGCCAACCTAGCAGTTTGAATGCACGTCAAAGTGCAAGAAGATAAATAGGTACCGCTGCAGCAGGAAGGTAAACGGCGTTTCCGTGCACTGCTCTGGTTCGCCAGAAGCGGCTTTGTCATGCTGGCCACATGACCCAGAAGCTGTACGCCGGCTCCCTCAGCCAATAAAGCGAGATGAGCGCCACAACCCCAGAGTTGAACACGACTGGACCTAATGGTCAGGGGTCCCTTTACCTTTACCTTACCCCTTCACTGCTTCCAAGACACTCGTGCAAAAACTTCATGGGCTCTCTTGATTCAGATACAATGGAGAAACAAAGCTGTCTGTCATCAGCATCCTGATGGTGCTGTGCTCCAAATTCCTGTATGACAGCTCCCAACAGTTTCATATAGATGTTAAATAGCATAGGAGATAGGATGGAGCACTGCAGGATTCAAAAGCCATGGGGCCAAGCTACAATTTCCTAGTACTGCTTTCTGGTGATGATCATACAGGCAGGAGGTGGGATACAGTTCCTCCAACTTCTATCCCTCTAAGTCATTCCAGAAGGACAATGGTGTCGAAAGCTGCTGAGAGGGTCACACTCTCCCTGTCTCTCTCCCAGGAGAGGGTATCAATGAAGTATCAATCACAGCTGTTGGAACACCAAAACTGGGCCTGAAGACAGAATTTAATGGGTGTAGAGATCATGGAATCTGTTTGGGCACATAAAAACCTTTAAGGAGTCCCACCAAGAGATCATGAGTGCCCCTTTCATTTTCCACTGTTCCCCACAATAAACAGTAAAGTTTTAATGAATAATTCAAATTCAATGATTGAGCCATGAGATTTCCTATAGCCGCAAGATCTTAGGACAAGGTGGACTGTCAGTTGTGCCTGCCATACATCACAAGGCATAAACTTATGCTAGTGCTGTATACAGATATGCCAGCACAAATGGTTCTGACTGTGGTGTCAAAACCAATTTTCACAAGTGGTTCCCACTCTGATCCTTAACATTTGCAAAAGAGCATCCATCTGGAATGCCAGCATCATTCATGTCATGGCTTCTGACACTGTACCAGAAATGCAATAGATTTGCCCTTCATCCTCAGGTTTTACATCAGGGCCCCAAGTGACTCTGGTGCCTGAAGAGGCACTTAATTTTATGATACTGTGTGATACAGTGTAACAAATATTCAAAAGTACAAAGGTGCAATAGATACTTTTCTAATTATCCAACTTTGTTATCAACTAGGTGGATAATTATCGCTGCTGTGTTGCTTTTTCGCTTTGTTTTGTTTTTGCAGTAATTTCCAAAGCAGAATTGGGGATTCCAACATTCCAGATGTTTTGATAGGAATAGTAGGATTTCAAACAGCCCTTCTTCCTTCCCATCTTCCCATTACTTTATTTGTGTTACTATATGGAACTCATTCTGGCTGCTTGGCTCATATTTCTTTTTTACAGCTTTTCTTTCCCAAATACACATCTTGTTGTTGTTCAGTCGTTCAGTCGTGTCCGACTCTTCGTGACCCCATGGACCAGAGCACGCCAGGCACGCCTATCCTTCACTGCCTCTCGCAGTTTGGCCAAACTCATGTTAGTAGCTTCAAGAACACTGTCCAACCATCTCATCCTCTGACGTCCCCTTCTCCTTGTGCCCTCAATCTTTCCCAACATCAGGGTCTTTTCTAGGGAGTCTTCTCTTCTCATGAGGTGGCCAAAGTACTGGAGCCTTAACCTCAGGATCTGTCCTTCTAGTGAGCACTCAGGGCTGATTTCTTTAAGAATGGATAGGTTTGATCTTCTTGCAGTCCATGGGACTCTCAAGAGTCTCCTCCAGCTCCATAATTCAAAAGCATCAATTCTTCGGCGATCAGCCTTCTTTATTCTCTCTCTCTCTCTCTCTCTCTCTCTCTCTCTCCCTCCACACACACACACACACACACACACACACACACACACACACACACTGTAGACCACAGCCTTTCAAATATAAACAGAAAATTCTGTGTAATATGATCCATTTCCTCCCTAATTGGCTTTGCACTATTGTGGTCTATTATTTTGTAACTTTCTTTTGAATTTTGTGTCCCACTTTAATTCCCAACTTCTTAAAAAAAAGAGGGAGATTGAGTGAGATGGGCAAATATAGTTAACCAGCCAGAAATACCACTGTGTCTGCAATTATCCTTTTAAAACCACTCATGTATCCCAGATGCTTTCAGCAGGAAAGGCTCATATCTGATTTTTAGTACCTGTTTAAACAAAAATAGATGTTTATCTCTTTAAAAATTTGCCAGGATGCTGTCACTTCCCCATTTACTAATGTTATGTTGTGACAGAATGTGTCAGCATCTCACAGAAATGAAAAGAGATATAGTCCTCTATTTAGTGAAGCTGAAAAATATGTCGTCATCAATTCAGTGAAAAGCATCTTCCCATCTGCAAATGTGGGCAAGTGCAGGGATTCTAAAAGCCCGGTTTTTCTTAATGCTATAAAGGAATTTAAGAGTACCATTAAAGCCACCCTCTTCCCTTTCCCAGCATTGCTCATACTCAACATCAGGGTATTTGCTTACTAAAATGACAGTAGCATATGGGCCAGTTCCCTGTCTGAATGAGGTTTCCTATGGGAAGATATCACCAGCTGACTGTGGTAGTTAGCAGCAACCTGTACATGCCACCTTCTTGGTCACCCTGAGTTCCTGCCATGTTCAGGGCAGCAGAAAACTAGGAAGAGAGTGTTAAAAGCACCTCTCAGCACATGACTGTAGCTGCTGTCAGAATGGCAAAATGGTACAGTCAGCTAGAGGCTTCACACCACATGGGCTCTTGTGTGAATTGCCCCCATTTTAGACATGTGGTCAGTAGACCAGGGGTCAGCAAACTTTTTCAGCAGCGGGCCGGTCCACTGTCCCTCAGACCTTGTTGGGGGCCAGACTATATTTTGAAAAAAATAATGAACGAATTCATTTTTCCCCAAAAAATTTTTTATTCTTTTTCCAACACAGATAATAAACAGTACAACACACAAAAACAACGACAAGAAAAGAAATAACAAGAAAATACAAAATACAACATTTATAAGTCTTCTATCTATATTCCCTTCACATTCCTAGGGTGACTTCCTCAAGCCCCCCCTATCTGGATTTCAATTTTTCTCCTCCTTACCAGTTTCCAATTTCCTCAATATATTCAAATATTCGTATAAAACAAATCATTTTTTATAAAATCACATAAAGTCATATAAAAATCATTTCCAATTCTATTCTCTAAAAGACTTGTATCTCTAGATACTCATTTGCTTCTACACACTATCTGTTTCTACTCCTAAACTTATTCTTGCTTCCAAAATAAATTCCTAATTATCAATATGACAGTACTTTTTAAAATAAATTCTAAATTTCTTCCAGTCTTCTTCCACCGTCTCTTATTTCTGGTCGCCGATTCGTCCCGTCAGCTCGGCTAGTTCCATGAAGTCCATCATTTTCATTTGCCATTCTTCTATTGTTGGTATCTCTTGTGTTTTCCAATTTTTGGCCAATAATATTCTAGCAGCTGTTGTGGCACACACAAAAAATCTAACATCTTTTTTGGGAATTTATTCCCCCAAAATAATGAACAAATTCCTATGCCCCACAAATAACCCAGAGGTGCATCACATATAATAAAGTGCAAGTGTCTCTGCGTCCAGTCCCTGTGTCCCTGGGATTGCGCTACTGCGCATGTGCCCCACGGACAGCCGTTGGGACTTGGAGCGCAGAGACTTCGGGCGGGCGGGCTCAGCTCTGCGCGTGTCCCCGATGTTGCTAGGGCAACAGGGATGCTATGCGCAGAGCTGGCTACGTCATGCGGCTCTCGCGTTGTTAGAAAAAAAACACGAGATAAGCGAGAGCCGCTCAGTCAGCTCTGCGCATAGCGTCCCTGTTGCCCTAGCGCCCGTTCTAGCACCCATTAATTTAACGGGCATAAGTTACTAGTTTTAAATAAAAGGACACATTCTACTCAAATAAAAACACGCTGATTCCCAGACTGTCCGCAGGCCGGATTTAGAAGGCAATTGGGCCGCATCCGGCCCCCAGGCCTTAGTTTGCCTACCCATGCAGTAGACTCATGTATCACTCAAGACTGCAGGTAAAGGTCAAAAGTTTGGAAACCGCTGAACACTGGGGAAACCAAAGGTAGCAGGTAGTTCCCTGCCCATCCTAAACTAAAGCGTGATTTATACAGGGCATGGATCATAGGTAAAACTCTTCCCCATATAAACCATCAATGTGCACTCAGTCATATTTAAATGCCCTTATCATGTGTGCGCTGATAAGCCCATTCACATGTAATGTGTGTCTGCCAAGGAGCACCCGCAGCTTGGCCACTGATTGCTGACATGCCATTATATACACAGAGTTTGCTTGGGTATCAGTTCACACTTTATTATCACTTCATTACTCAGTGCACAAAGACTTGTCGCAGCTGAATATGTGAACTGAGAGAGTTGACAAATATTGCACTTGTGATGCCATTAGGCGAGGCAAAGGTTTCTGGCTGCAATGCCTCATTCGCACATGCAAGGCATCACCTCATGGCCTCACAAAAATCCCACTGATTATAAATGCTGGAAATGGAAGAGAGCGAGGCATGAAGTTTGCTGACATTTTCATTCTGCAAGACAATTCTTCAGATGGCTCATTAGGAACCTTCCCAAATCACTTGCAGCACTATACAGTTGCAAAATCCCAGCCACATCAGCCAAGATCTGCTCAATGGCTGAACAACCTGATTTCCCATAGAAATATTTTTTTCAGTAATTTTCAACCAAAGCAATTTAATAAAAATACTATGAAGTATTGGTTTATTCTTTGAAGTAGACAATGTTAGGATAATATTGGTTATATATGTATTATTTTTCATTTATGACTTCATGTTTAAAAGCATTTGCATCTGCCAAACATGGCTCCACACAGCTACAGCAAACTGGTCTTCAGTCATACCTGGGCCCCATAATTGCCCCTCTTGCCTGGACAAAAAGGCAAGAGGCTGTTCAGTTCAGTTCTTTATTCGACCGTCAGCCAGAAAAGATACATTTCCATACAAAATTAAAACATCTAAAACGTCTAAAGGAACTTTGGAGTAAAACATAGCCAACAATAAAATGAAGCTACACCGATAAACCCATGTCGATGCTGTCAATTTTAATCTTGCGACGCTTAAGAGCTAGAAAAAGAAATTTGGCCACCAGGGAGGCTGTTTTTCCAGTAACATTATTCAACAAATATAGAACCTGTCTTTCTCTGGATAGAGAGCTAAGTTGACATAGGAGTGGAGCTATAAGATTTTGCCTGAGATCTGCATAGAAAGGGCAGGGCAGGAGAATATGTTTGGTGGACTCTACCACTCCCAGGGCACAATGACAAGTTCTCTGAGCATATGGGACTCCCCTGAACCTTCCCCACAATACCGCAGATTCGAGGACATTTAATCTGGCCGCTGTGAGGAGTCTACGGTATTCCACATAGTGGATTTCCGCGAGATAAGGGGCTGGTGTAGCCTGATAGCTCTGATCCCCCAGGAACATCCCTGATTTCACAAGGGCCATGTCCTCTTGTCTAGCGATATCATTCAATCTCTGGGAGATCACTGCTCTGGTTTAAAGCAGTATGGGTACTGCCATACCCTCTGGTTTAAAGCATAGCTTGAGCCATAGCCAAAGCTTCGCCTTCAAGGCCACAAACCGGAAAGCTTGCCAGCCAACCTCTAATCTCATCACCGCACCCACTAAGGAAGGGGGGATCCTAAGGATGGCTCTAAGGAATTGCGATTGGATAGATTCCAGTCTCAGAAAATCCCTACAGGAAGCAAGAGGCTGTGACCTGGGATAGCAGACAGAAGGTCCCTTTCTGTCTTGATTTTACAAAATAACACAAAGCTTGCCCAAGGTTATCTGAACAAAGATAAGCCATGTAATGTCAGTATAATATAAACCACCCTGAACTCTGTGTTTATTATCTGAGGAACTTCTTCATGTGCCTCCTCCACATGAGGGTGGCAACACGAGAATGGGCCTTCTCTGTAGTGGCTCCCTGTTTGTGGAATGTTCTCCCCAGGGACTCTCGCCTGACACCTTCATTATATATTTTTAGGCACCAAGCAAAAACCTGGCACTCTTATCTCAGAACATCCAGATGTAGGGGATGTGTTAACGCAAAACATGAGACCAAGCACTTTGAAATTTAACTCATTGTTTACATGACATCACCAACCAAAAAAAACCCCCTCCTTTCCCTTGTTATGATGTCACTGCAAAAAGAGAAGAAGGGATTGACACAGCAGAAGTGATTGACACTTTGAGGAGCATAGATTGGCATATTTGCAACCGGCACGGTGGCTCTTAATTTTTCCTGGTGCACTTTAGCCTCTGCGATGGCACTGAATTTGGGAATTACTGGTGCCTAATCAAAAGTAGGCAGGATCAGGAAAAGAACAAAACTGTTTATGTCTGTGCAATAATAACAATTATTTATTTATTTATTTATTTATTTATTTATTTATTTATTTATTTATACCCCACCCATCTGGCTGGGTCCCCCCAGCCACTCTGGGCGGCCTCCAACAGATATTAAAATACATTAAAATACTAAACAGGGCTGCCTAAACAGTGCAATGAATGTCGATTTTGGCTGCATAATGCATGGTTGAAGTGCAAGCAGGAGGTGACAGGGTTGGGTGTGGAAAACCTCCGGGCACAATTCTGATTCACATATTTCATACTTTATAACTAGCACTCCTAGGCTACAGCAACCTCTGATTCTCTCTCTCTCTCTCTCTCTCTCTCTCTCTCTCTCTCTCTCTCACACACACACACACACACACACACACACACACACACACACACCAACAAATGCAAAGAAATGCAGAGCCAAGGTCACTGTATACCAAATTGCTCAAAAACAAACTCTTGGGGATTTAGGATATTTATTCACTGACCCTGAAATGTCAGCTTGACACAGCTACTAATGGAGCACACCTCTCTACAAAGTTATTCCTCTATGCAAAGGTGCCACCAACTGTGAGAAGGCACCCGAGGTGCCTCCTGGAAACAATCTGCATGTGTTATTTTATTGCTAGGTCTCATAAATCAACATTATAGGGAGGGGGAAATGAGTAGAATTTCATAGTATTTTAGAACTAGGGGAGAACCAGAATGACACATTCTTGAGGGCCCCATGACACCAGCAACACACTGCTTAAACTTTTAACTATTTTATTGTGAGTGTGCTAACCTAATGAAGGTAAAAGAGAAGGAAGCAAGTGCTAATTTTATCAACTAGATAATTAGTGTGTGAATGGAGTAGTAGACCATCTAATACTTTGGGGAAGCCAAATTTATGTGGTGTTCAACCATCACCAGGGATAATCTCTGGGACATTTCTGGAGGCTGATGAAGATTTGGTTCTGCCAAGTATTCTTTTGTGCTACTGCTACTATTACTACTATAGGGACGCGGGTGGCGCTGTGGTTTAAACCACTGTGCCGCTTGGACTTGCCGATCGGAAGATCGGCGGTTCGAATCCCTGCGACGGGATGAGCTCCCGTTGTTCAGTCCCAGCTCCTGCCAACCTAGCAGTTCGAAATCATGTCAAAGTGCAAGTAGATAAATAGGTACCGCTCCGGCGGGAAGGTAAACGGTGTTTCCATACACTGCTCTGGTTCGCCAGAAGCAGCTTAGTCATTGTTGTGTATTAAGCAATAACACAGTCAAGACATTTTAATATAGAGTATTGTGTTGTATTACAGACCTTATTTGAATGTATGAGTTACAGCGGGAACAGCAATCATTTGCTGGTTCAGAGAGCAGGATTTGGATCCTCTGCCGGATTGGTTTCTGCGGGAGGGAATCCATGCCATTGGTTCCCGCCAAAATGTATCTTCTCCCTACTAGCCTACTGTTATTATAAAAACCCCAGTTTTCTCCAGTCCTGTGGCTGGCTCTTCCCTGTTTCTGAAATAAAGAGATGTTGTACCTGATTCTCGCCTCCAGTCATTGACCCACGACATAACAGTCATGCTGGCCACATGACCTGGAAAAAACTGTCTGCAGAAGCGGACAAACGCTGGCTCCCTTGACCTGTAAAGCAAGATGAGCGCCGCAACCCCAGAGTCATTCGCGACTGGACTTAACTGTCAGGGGTCCCTTTACCTTTACTATTACTACTAGTGCTGTTACTTCTACTACAGCCTGAATATTAAGTTCTACATTTTCTAAACCTATTATGCATCCTGATTCTTGCACCTAGAATCCCAGACCCTCAATCTATTTGCCACATGGATGTGAATAAGGAAAGGGTGTTAAAAGGACAGGTGGAGCATTGCAATGTCTCTGCTATTTATTGAATCAACATAAAGAATTCATGCAGGCATGCCCCAATGTCTCATTAATGCAATCCATGGGGAAGACACATATCCCAGAGTTAGAACACATAGATAAAGAAGCATGTTCAATATTAGACATCTAATCACCTATTTTAAAAGCAGAACTTATGTCTACCAAACTCTTGGAGAGCTGCTACTGGTCAAAATAAGTGCTTAACTAGGATGGGCCAACAGTGTGATTCACAATAAGCCAGCCTCATGTGTTCCAAAGTCCAAGGTGTCTTCTCAACTTCTTCTTGTGTGTCTGCTGTTTGTTAGATCTCTCTTTTGATTTCCAGGATCATATTCCCAGTCCAGTTGAGAATGACAGCTACATATGCAATTCTTCCCAAGAACAACTAATGAGGGCGAAGACGTTTTAAGCTACTTGTACAAATTAGTTATTGTCCATTCTTTTAATTTAAAATGGAGACATGCACTAATTGCTTTATTATCAGGCAATACTGTGATTCTATTATGTTGTGGTGAGCTTTCAAGGTTGTCAATTCCAGATAGCATTGTTCTTTATCTCAACTATTATTTCAAGACAATGTGACAGGCTGAACACACACACACACACAAATGCATAATACTATGTGTCTCAGCAGCTGGGTGGTTAACATGCATCCTAATCACATGCTCATGCACATTCATCCCTCCTCACATGGTTAGTTAAGCCCCATTTAGAATGCCTGGGTAGGGCTTTAGTATTCTGAATATTCCATTTAGTTAACATGGCTAGCAGTCCCTGATAGCTCTATCGTCTGTATGAAGCTGACATATATATTGAGTCCAGCCATTACATATACTTAAGATCCACTGACTTGAATTAGCACAGTTCCACGCGAGTCTATTAAGAAGTATTCCCATTCAGTTCAGGTGTGCATATGCTGGCAGTTTTAAATCCTTTTAACTGCTTATTATTATTATTATTACTACTACTACCACTTTTACTCCTGCTGTTGCTACTATTAATAGCCTGCCCTTCACCAAATGGTTCCAGGCCGGGTTACAAAAATATCACAATTTAAAACAAATACAAGTTACATGAAGGTCATAAAATAAGAACCACAAAAGAACTATGGCAAAATTTTATTTATTATTTTATTTACTGGATTTCTATCCAGCCCTATACCCAGGGGTATCATGATCTCTGTCCTAGTGAGGATGGCCTTTGAAGAATGTTCAGATTGATATTTTTGCTGTACTTCTTTGCTTCAAAAAATATTTGACTATGTTCTGTTGGAAACAGACATCTGGACAAGAATTCTGTGGCAAGCAGGAGGATCTCTGACTTGGGACTATTATCTTGCTGTCTTTTATCAAGAGCCAAAAATAATTGCTTTTTTGGGGGGGTACAATTATTAGTTACAACACCCCCACCCCCCACTCACACATTCATTTGCACAGTAGTTACAGATAGAGAGTAAGTTTCCAGAAAGAAAACAGTGACAAAATTCTGAACAATTAGTCATTTGCACAGGAATATGAAAGGATGTGTGACCAGAATTATCAGCTAATCGCCTGTTTGTTGGGGGAGCAATTCTGTGTCCAGGGCTCCATCTGGTACGCAGGCTGAGACCCTACCTGCCCGCAGACTGTCTCGTCAGAGTGGTGCATGCTCTAGTTATCTCCCGCTTGGACTACTGCAATGCGCTCTACGTGGGGCTACCTTTGAAGGTGACCCGGAAACTGCAATTAATCCAGAATGCGGCAGCTAGACCGGTGACTGGGAGTGGCCGCCGGGACCACATAACACCGGTCCTGAGAGATCTACATTGGCTCCCAGTACGTTTCCAAGCACAATTCAAAGTGTTGGTGCTGACCTTTAAAGCCCTAAATGGCCTCGGTCCTGTATACCTGAAGGAGCGTCTCCACCCCCACCGTTCAGCCCAGACACTGAGATCCAGCGCCGAGGGCCTTCTGGCGGTTCCCTCACTGCGAGAAGCAAAGCTACAGGGAACCAGGCAGAGGGCCTTCTCGGTAGTGGTGCCCGCCCTGTGGAACGCCCTCCCAGCAGAGGTCAAAGAGATAAACAACTATCTGACATTCAGAAAATACCTGAAGGCAGCCGTGTTTAAGGAAGTTTTTAACCTGTGATATTCTAATGTATTTTAATACCTGTTGGAGGCCGCCCAGAGTGGCTGGGGGGACCCAGCCAGATGGGCGGGGCACAAATAAATTATTATTATTATTATTATTATTATTATTATTATTATTATTATTATTATTATTATTACAAATAGCAATGTGTTGTTATCCTCAATAACAAGCTGGCCAGAGTTGCAGCAACAGTAGGCAAAAACCAAGTGGCACCAGACAAATGGGAAAATTCCTATCAGGCCCCTGCTCCAAAACAGACAGCCCCTAGGCAGGCATAGCAAGGCCATAAGAACAACCCTAAATATAGGGAGAGGAGGGTGGGTGATCCACAGCACGTTGCAAGAAAGTGAAACTCTCCAGCGACATGCAGCAGCTTAAGTAGCCCCTCAGCAGCCAATAGCCAACCCAACTGACCAAATTTCTGCCCCAGCAACAGAGGGGCAACCAATGGGGCATTGTGGCCATTCAAACGGTCCCGCCACACAACAGGGAGGCAGTTTCTGGTGATTTCACCGCAGGTGTCCCACAGAGGACCCTAAGGTCCATGAATAATAATAGCCTAAGGGTCCCGGGCCCTAAAGAACCCAGATTATCCTCCACCAGGGCCTTTTCAGTCGTGGCTCCGACCTGGTGGAATGCTCTGTCCGACGAGACTGGGGGCCTGCAGGACTTGATCTCCTTCCGCAGGGCCTGTAAGACAGAGCTATTCCACCTGGCCTTCAATTTAGCCTGATCCTTCATTCCTTTTTCCCTTCCCTTTTTCTATGAAGAAACCCTTCTGAGACCCCACATTTAAACTCTTCCCTGGTCTCCTTGCTGGCCGTAGCAGAACTAACTTGGCCAGTTAGCCCTGTCAATGCTACATTTATGTTGTATTTTATGCTGTTTTTAAGGTGTTTTTAATCAATGTTTTATATTTGTTGTAAGCCGCCCTGAGCCCGGTTTTTAAATTGGGAAGGGCGGGGTATAAATAAAAAATTATTATTATTATTATAACACGTGCCCTCCATGATGGAGCACCCAATTTACTGAACAGAGCATGGCTATTTCAAGAACACCATTCCTTAGCTTCTGCTGGAGCCTGTGTGGGTCTCTTTCAAAAATTAGCTAGGTTGTGACGGTTAGCAGAAATAAACTGAGTGCTGAGGCATAACAACAAAATTGTATGCCGGTAACCACCAGTGATGAGTCATGCTATGACTCAGTAAGAACCAAAATAATGGGGTCATGCTCCCATCCCATGTTTCCCAGAACCACAAATGTGTTTGAATCACTTAATTTTCACAGCCTGTTTTGAACTCCTGACACAAGGCGCTTATATGCATTGCTTATTTTAAGTGTGCTTGGATTGCTGGTATTTATATACTAATGTGGCTTGGGGTGGGGGTTGTGTATTGGATGAATGCAGCCAGATCATTTTCAGATCCTGACTTTGGTTTGTAGAGAGAAAGAAAAAACACAAACTACTTAGAATAGTGGAAAACATAGGGCTAAGAAATGTTATAATCCCGCTCTGTTCAGTATACGGGAAGCATTTAGTTAATCCTGTCACCAGAAATAAAGAGGTACATCTTTCAAAACTCATTCCTAGCGGTATAAAATCCAACAGGGAAACATTGGTTAAATGAACTGCAACAAGTAGAACTGCTATGATTTTGATACAAATCTCTAAACTGACATCTTGCTAAGAACACTGGTTTTTCAAGGAAGGTATTTTGTGACTGTTTCATAATATTATTCGGTGTATCTAACATCATTCTTATCTATGGGGGAATTGCACCAAATCTCAGATGAACAAGAACGGGGGTAGGCAACCTAAGGCGTGGGGGCCAGATCCAGCCCAATCGCCTTCTAAATCCGGCCTGTGGACGGTCTGGGAATCAGCTTGTTTTTATATTAGTAGAATGTGTCCTTTTATTTAAAATGCATTTATGGGTTATTTGTGGGGCCTGCCTGGTGTTTTTACATGAGTAGAATGTGTGCTTTTATTTAAAATGCATCTCTGGGTTATTTGTGGGGCATAGGAATCTGTTCATTTTTCCCCAAAAAATATAGTCCGGCCCACCACATGGTCTGAGGGACAGTGGACCGGCCCATGGCTGAAAAAGGTTGCTGACCCCTGAACAAGAATGTAGTGGCATAAATACTGGTGTTCAACCCTCTACCTTAAGAAATGTGACTGGTTTTAATGAAATTATCTTTGCTTTCCAATGTGTAGAGTTGGTAGGGATCCTGAGGGTCATCTAGTCCAACCCCCTGCAATGCAGGAATATCAACTAAAGCATCCATGACAGATGTCCATCCAACCTCTGCTTTTAAACCTCCAGTGACAGGTTCTCTGGGCGTATGGAACTCCCTTGTACCTTCCCCACAATACCGCGGAATCAAGGGCGTTTAGTCTAGCCGCTGTAAGAAGTCTGCGGTATTCCACATAGTGGATTTCCGCGAGATAGGGGGCTGGTGTCATTTGATATATCTGGTCCCCTAGGAACATCCCTGGTTTCACTTGAGCTATGTCCTCTTGTCTGGCAATATCGCTCAATCTCCGGGAGATTGCAGTTCTAGCTTGATTATACGTCATGGACTCCAGGTAGAGGTGTGACAATCCACAGGACTGCACCTCTTTTATGACCTCCCTTTCCCATGATGACTGGAAATCATCCCTCAATGTCAAGGGGGCAATGCCCACTGGTTTAAAACAAAGCTTGAGCCATAGCCAAAGCTTCGTCTTCAAGGCCACATATTGTTTTTAATTCTGTACAAATATATTCTTCTGACTGACGGTCGAATAAAAGAATGATGATGATAAACCTCCAGTGAAGGAGAGTCCACCACCATCCAATGAAGTTCATTCCACTGTCAAACAGCTCTTACTATCTGAAAGTCATTCTTGGTGTTTAGCTGGAATCTCCTTTCTTGTAGCTTGAATCCATTGGTTCTGGTCCTACCCTCCAGAGCAGGAGAAAACAAACTTGCTCCATCTTCCATGTGACAGCCCTTGAGATATTTGAAGGTGGCTATTGTATCTCTTCTCAGTCTCCTCTTTATCAGGCTAAAGATACCCAACTCCCTCAACCATTCCTCATAAGGCTTGATTTCCAGACCCTTGATCATCTTGGTTGCCCTCCTTTGCACATGTTCCAGCTGGTCACTATCCTTCTTAATATGTGGTGCTCCGAACCACAGTACTATAGGTGTGGTCTGACCAAGGCATTTTTTACACATATGCTGACTTTAATTAAGTCAGCAACTATGTTCTCCTTATTAGTCCTGCCCATGTGCTTCCGATCAGGTTTCAAGTTAATAAAGAGAAACAAGGCAACTGCCAGGTCCCCTTCTTCCCAGCTTCCTGTACCCCAAGACAGTCAGGTGTTTCCACACTGGGAAAGCCTGGTTTATTTCTAGCACAGAAAGAAAACCGAACACACATCAAATCAGTATTTAAGCTTCTAGAAGATGGCAAACCATGCTAATGAATCCTTATTCCCTTGAGGTTCATTACTTCTGTGGAAAGAAAGCCTTGTTTGCAAAGGCATTTTTCTGCCTGACCTTCAGTTCAGAAGCTCTGCCCACCTCTCAAGCAATCATTAAGTATACCTCTTTGCTCTTTATGTATCTTCCTGGCAAACTGAGTTAACAAGTTTAGCATTACTGCAATGCACTGCCCAGCCAATGCAAAGATACCACTTAGTATATGTTTGCTACTTAAGTAGAATCCTTGTTCATTTCCTTGCTTTGTTTTGATTTGCTTGTGCAAATTTGCCTGGTTAGAAAATATCAGCTGCATTCATTTCCCAAAAGGCCATTTATTTATAGCCCTACCTAAGCTATTTGCTCAGTAGGTTCCGTGCTAAATTGAATGTTGTAACTGAGTAGTGGGTTCCCTGTATATAGTGACTCAAATTATATAAGAGGCCAGAACTCAAAATATGCAGTCCAACTCTAAAGGTAAAGGGACTCCTGACCGTTAAGTCCAGTCACAGACGACTCTGGGGTTGCGGCGCTCATCTTGCTTTACTGGCCAAGGGAGCCAGCGTACAGCTTCCGGGTCATGTGGCCAGCATGACCAAGCTGCTTCTGGCAAACCAGAGCAGCGCACGGAAATGCCGTTTACCTTCCCGTCGGAGTGGTACCTATTTATCTACTTGCACTTTGACGTGCTTTCGAACTGCTAGGTTGGCAGGAGCAGGGACCGAGCAACAGGAGCTAACCCCGTCGCGGGGATTCGAACCGCCGACCTTCTGATCGGCAAGCCCTAGGCTCTGTGGTTTAGACCACAGCACTACCCACGTCCAGTCCAACTCTAGCACAGGTTTATTATGCTAGAATTGAAATAAGTGTTGAAGGCTGCAATCTTCCACACACTGACTTGGTAGAGAGAAGAGAAGTGCCACACTTTTTAACAACAACAACAACAAAAAGAGGTGCTGGTACTACATACCTTTGAGTACCTCCTGAAAAAAGCACTGCTTTTATATTTGTTGGAAGCCCCCCACAATCTGGATATCATATAAATACTATAATAGATAATTGATATCGTAGATAAGCTTAAATAGTAGATAATTAATGGTGACCAGGTTCCTTGAAAGAGCACCTGTACAGACCTGTAAAATGACTTAGACCATCTGGATAAATTCTACTTATGTCATCAGACCCCACAAAATATCATTGGGCAGTAATCAAAAAATGGGCATTTTCTCCTATTAGCCCTGTATTATGAAATGTCCTTTGCAGCAACTACTGAACATATCTCCCCCCCCCTAGCTTTGCTTGACCCATAAGATCAGACCCTGTTTTATTCTCTTGAATCCCCTGAAATTGTGTTTTATTGTTTTATACTGCTGACTTTAGGGTCACAATCTTTTGAGGATCTTGGAGAATCTCATTTTCTACCTCCGCCCCCTTTCAAATCCCCATCTTTCCTCACAAACAGTGTGTGGATTATTTGAAAAGTTTGAGAGAACATGTTTTAAAGCCTTAAAAATAAGTGCCAGAAAAATAATAAAAAAGGAACAAAGAAATTGATTATACTTTTAAAAGGGAATTACCACTTAACAAGTATCTTGACAAATGTTCAGCCATGACTAATAAAGTAAGATTAATCATATGAATTGCAGCATTTTTTCTCAATCCTCAATAGCATTTGATCTGTAATGTATAGAATCAATGTTTAGTGTAAATAAGAAATTCTCTTTCATTTTTCCTGTGATGCATACTCAACGTCTTGAAGGTAAGGAGAATAAAGTTGCAGGAAGCCAAAATAATCCTTCCTGTAAGTTTTTTTACTGCAGAGAATATTGGACAGACATCTGTCTAATAAAGTCATTTTGGTTGTGGTTCCTGGATTTCCTTGGCAGTGACACCCTGTCATCTTACAGTGGCCCTGTGGCTTTCCAGGTAGAGTGGTCATCAGGAAGTTACTACGGGTTCTCTCCACAGCTATCTTGCCAGCTATACTTCCTGAAATGTTCAGTAAGGTAAGGAGCAATCTTCTTCTTGAAATTTACACACACAGAGCAGCAGCGGGGGATTTCTTTTTGCAAGGAAAGAATGTTATTGAGCAGGCTTCCTCAAACTCGGCCCTCCAGATGTTTTTGTCCTACAACTCCCATGATCCCTAGCTAGCAGGACCGGTGGTCAGGGATGATGGGAATTCTAGTCTCAAAACATCTGGAGGGTCGAGTTTGAGGAAGCCTGTTATTGAGAAATGAAACAGAGGAATTTTGGTGCAGCTTTAACCTGAACTCAGGTTTCTCCAGACTGATGGTGGTTATTTCCTGCATGGTGGCATGTCCCACCAGATTCCTGGCCAAGTTGTGGGAATGTTGAGGGTGGCAGAAGAGGATATATGGATTATTAATATCCTTCCTAACTCGTGCTAGCAAGTTTCTTTATATAGAAGAGTTACATTCCCCTCATTACGCAGCAGAAAACTGGTTGCAGACTCCTGTGAGCCTCTTAAGACAATTAACAATTCAAACTGGCTTGGCCAGATTGAGACATGTTCTATTATTCTTGGAAAGACCCCCTTTATCCCTCCTAAAAAAATAAAGACACCACAGTCTTATTCATAAGTAACAAAAAGTAGTTATACTCGTGATCAGGCAGAGCTAACATGCCACCATGCAGGAAATAACCGCCATCAGTCTGATCCCTGAAGGCAGGCTTTAGGCTTAAAGTTACAAACATGTACTGAAAGGTTTACCCCATATGGGAGATAACCTGGGGGACAGTCCAGGTGAATCAGGAAGTCCGCGGTACGAAAAAGAAGATCAGAGAGAGAGAGGTGGCTGCGTGACTTGGCCTTTTACCAGGTCTGGAAAGGTCACGCCCACCTATCAGTCACATGCAAGGAAGGATGTTCCAGCCAGGTATAACAGGAAGTTCCACTGACTGGACCAACATCCCCTGCATGACCACTCTAGCAAAACAGGTAATGTTGTACTTGACTGCTCCCAGTGGATGACATCCCACAAAAGTCAGATCTGGCTCTTCCTCTACTCTCCCCCCCCCCTTTCCTTTTTCTTTCTCTTCTTCCTCTCTTTGCCAGGAGGGGGTGGGGCAGGCCCCAGATCTGTGGAGTTAACATCATGGGGGGCAAGGCATTTTGTCTACAGGAGCAAAACATCCAAGGCCAGCTCAGCCGCAGTCTTACTTCTACACTCTGCAATCTATAACACAATGAGCCCTCATGCTGTGAAATTTCATTGGTCAGGTGGAGGGGTGAGATTTAGTCTCTCTCCTATCACAGTATTCTCCTTCCTCCTAATTACTATTTCTCTGAATATTGAGCCAGGGATACAGGTATGCTGATGGATTTACTCAATTAATATCCCGCCCTTTCCCTCCCCAAGGAGCCCATGTTGGCAAACACATGCTTAGGTGTGCATACAGGCAGTAAACGGCAACAACTTTATATATAAAGATTATTTACACATACACAGAGGAAGTGCAGAAGTGCGGACTGTCCTCCCTTTATATAGAGTCCATGACGTATAGCCATGCTAAAGCAGTGATCGCTCAGAGATTGGGGGATATCGCCAGACATGAGGATATAGCCCGCGTGAAACCTGGGATGTTTCTGGGGGAGCAGGTGTATCGGGCTGCACCAGCCCGTTACCTGGCTGATATCCACTATGTGGCATACCGCAGACTACTCACTGTGGCCAGACTGAACGTTCTTGACTCGGCGGTTTTGAGGGGAAAATTTAGAGGAGTTCCATATGATCAGAGAACGTGCCATTGTGCTTTGGGAGAGGTAGAATCCACAGAACACATTCTACTGAGTTGTCCCTTTTATAACGACTTAAGGCAATATCTCATAGCCCCATATTTATCTCAGTTTAGTTCCCGATTAAGAGAAAGGCAGGTAGCATATCTGCTAAATAAGCCCACTGGGAAAACAACCTTATCGGTGGCTAAATTCCTCTTCCTTGCGCTCAAGTGTCGGAAGCGTAAAATCGAATGCCTCGATGTGGGTTATCTGTATGAGGTCCAGTAGTGCTGTCCTATTTTATTTGTGTACCCCTCTGATGTTTTTAGTTTTATAATTTTGTATTGAGAAATGTTTTTCTTTCTGACTATCGGTCGAATAAAGGATATGTATGTACATACACAGTAGTGTAAACCCATTTGCCAATCGTTTGCACAGGCTGGGTTTTCTAAGGTGGGAGAGATGGAGTCTGAACACACCAGTAAGATAGGAGAGCTTGTCATAGTAATGTGTGCTGGACAAGACAACTTTCCTTTCTTCTTGGCTGTTTTCAGTGAAATGATGTTGGGATGGGGACTGAAGCTTGATGTCAAGGACTGGCTGGACACTGAAGAGAGGTGACTAGATACTGAGGAGGGGGCATCAGGAGAAGCGGACTTGGAGACTGACTAGATGGGATCAGTAGCCTGGGGGTGGGGCTGTAACAACCAGCAGACTAGAGTCAGAGGCAGGAGAAGATGCAGGATTGGACAGGTGCAGGAGGAATGAGAGATGGGTCAGGCTGGTGTAGAGTCAAGGTTTCCACACCTCCTCCTCCTCCTCCTCCTGTCCTCACTTCTCCTGCTCCACTGTCTCCCAGGACCTGAAGAGAATTGAAGTGGGAGGACCAGAAACAGGTTACAGACACAGGTAGGTAGCCATGTTGGTCTGCCATAGTCAAAACAAAATAAAAAATAAAAAAAAATTCCTTCCAGTAGCACCTTAGAGACCAACTAAGTTTGTTCTTGGTATGAGCTTTTCGTATCTGAAGAAGTGTGCATGCACACGAAAGCTCATACCAAGAACAAACTTAGTTGGTCTCTAAGGTGCTACTGGGAGGTTACGGACAGTCTGCACCAGCTTGTGTGCTGCTCAAGTGTGGGAGACACATAAACTGAGGTCAGGGGTGGGGCTTCACTAATGCCTCATCAGGTGTATGACTAGGAGTAGCTGAGAGATGTAGACCTTTTCCTAACTTGTAAGCGTATTTTGACAAAAAAATAGTTAATTTCTCATCTGGGACTTTCCTTGCCTGACAGTGTCATGACACTTGTCTGTTGTTGTTGTTATTGTTGTTGTTGTATTGGGTCAGAACAAATTTCAGTATTGAAAGCATCTAAAACAAATTACGGTCCCATGGATAGGTTGGCTCTGACTTGGCTCTGATTCGGGAACCCTTCCTCCAGTTAGTTGCAGTTGGGAATTAAAGAACCAAGAGGAGTCATACCCAGGTCTCACCAAGAGCAGCACACACGGAAGGAGGAGAAACAAGTCAGATGCTATAAGTATATAAACTAGCAAGTGTTTTTTCTGTTCTGTGAGAAAACTATAATATACAATTTATTCAGTGGAACTATCAAACACCCTTTTTCTCCTCATATGTTCCCATGTCGGAATAATTCCATGAGAATGAACCTTCTGTTTATCCAATTTTCTGCTTATTAGTAAGCCTGGAAATTCTCAGGACATTTCAGTAAATGAGGCTAACCAACGCCTGATGCATAACATTGAGATAAAAGCTGCAGGAGTGTTAAGGCAGATCTAAATGATGTTTAAGCCACAGATGAAATGTTTCATCCCAGCAAGGACCATAGAGAAGATTAAGTGTGAACAAATGAAATGGTGACAATGGGCATAAAGTGTTTGGGATGCTGGTGTTAACCCAATGTAAAAGCAACAGGAGAACTCCAAACACATCTGTAGAAGGAAACAAAAGTATCTCCAAGAGCCTAGAGAGGACAGAGGAAAAGGCTTCTAAGAGATGTTGCAAAAGAGAGCTTTGGGTTTCTCCAATGCTTTCACTTTGTGCCTTAAACACACACACACACACACACACACACACACACACACACACACACTCTTCATGAGGCCTTTCAGTTTGCACAAAAAGTCTGTAATTTAGTGCCCACTTATTCTATGCATTTTTGCAAGCATTTTCCATAAATGGACTGCGTTTTTGTATGTTAATTTCATAAAAAATTGTATTTTTATATACACTACCTAATGTTCACATTTTTGGCTGTGGAACCTGCACTGCAAAATTCAGAATTTCAATGGAAAGCTGTGTTTCAGTTTTCATATTGTTTCAGGAAGTGCAAATCAGTTAGGCTCATGTTAAAATGTGAACTAAACTGATTTTCTTCCCCATCCATCTTTGTATGGGTCAATGGAATGAATAATTATTGAAAAATTGAGGGGGACTTTCCCCCTGAATCTGAGGCTCATAATACCTTAAAGGTGAAAGCACACTCTGGCTCACTCAGTACAAACTCCACTCTAAACCAGGGCACATATCGTCATTTTCCATCTTTTTTTCTCTGTGGTCCAAATTAATGCACAGCAGCCCTGAATATTCAAACTGAAATGTAACTCAAGACAGATACTCTGCACTAAAGGCATGCTATTTTTTCTTCACATCATCAAACCAATATTTTATCTTGCAGAGATACAAGACATTATTGTTTAGCATGTTGTAATTTACACAACAAAACAAATGTTAGCACCCATGTCAGCTTCCTCTATCTGATAATCAAATGTTTTCACATTGAATAGGATTATACAAGCAGTGTGATTTGAATAATTAAATATATTTGTTTAAATAAACATAAAATAGGGGTTGTTATTTTTAAGGGAGAAAAAGAGACAGCTGCCGTGTCAGTGTATAAAAAAAATGAGATCATTATCACCGTATACTGAAGGAGTAAAGGAGAATGAAAACCAACAGTTCTGCCATAATTATTTCATTCGGATATATATGTGGAGGGATGAAAGTGGGAGATCAGTAACAGATTGCTAGCGCAACAGAGAGTGTGCTCAAGCAGTTGAAGGCGATAACGTTTCAGAAAGGGAAAAGTCGAAATGCCTCAGAAAACATAAGTAAGCTAAGCATTTCTCTCTGTGACTTGAGGCAGGGCACCAGCAAAAAAAGAAGGTAAAATGCACATTTTGTCAATTCAATGCACAGTCATTGATCTCTGTTGAGTGTTGAGCCTAATGAGGCAAATAGAATAACATCATAATGGTTCTTTCATATGTGCAAAGTCTGGGCTTCAACTGTGGTGCAGAACTAAGCCACAGCTCATAAATAAAGGGACAGCCTTTGGAATGAAGAGAGAACTCTCGTTTCAAATGAACATGTGCGAGCGTCAGTCCCTGGAAATGATGCTTATTGGCACCACACAAACACGTACGCACACCCAAACTCAACCCTCGCTTCTTTAATGTCATCATTAAAAGATGACACAAATATTTAATATTCACAAATATTAAAGCCGCCAGATATATTTCACAGGCAGCTATAATGGCTGCTGTAATGTTAACAATTCCTTATTAATTTTTGGAGACAACAAGCCACTTGCTCAGGGAAATACACTGATTTGAACAGCACTAACTCAGGAACAAATTAACTTCTACATCACAGCCTCCATCCTAGGGATATTGGGTTCACTGTGTTGTAGGTGAAATTCTCTGAAATGCTTTCCCTTTGAGTTGCAATGTTTTAGTAGATAAGGCAATGGGTTTGAAGCAGAAGCTCACTGAGTGATCTCAGACTAATTGTTTCAGGGTCTCAACCGTCTTCTCAGAGTTTATAGTGAAAGGAATACAATTCCATTGGAAGGAGCCAGAATCCAGAAGCTCAAGGCTGGGGTTACCAATACTGAGCCAGATGAACCAATGTTCTGATCGCATATGAGGCAACTTCCTGTATTCCTAACATTACAAGATGTGATTGGTTATGATAACAGGAAACTTCACATTTGGGCCAGGCTGGTACCCAGAGTGGATGCCCCATTTGCTGCACTGAGCTCTTGGGAAAAACAGCTGCTGCAAATCTAATAAGTCTGTAAAAGATGAAAGTTCACTGGTCCTTTTTTGGTGGCTTCCCTCAGTTACAAAAGAACCAGACATGGGAATTTACTGGCCTGGCAAACAAAACCATTTATGTATCAATGACTCTCAAACAATTGGACATTATCTCATCCCAATTCCCCTCTGATTTACTTTTGCGAAACATTTATTTTCCTCAGGCTGCCACTTGCATTATTACTTTTATTGTACTGAGGTTTGGGGGGGGCACTCTAATGAGGGTTATTATAGACCTGTATAGAAGAAACATGAATATTCATGCTGAGGATGCTATTACAGAACTTGAAAAGTATTGTTCTGTTTTGATAGTTCATTGTTTCAAACTCTTTCTTAAATGATAGCTTAGTGGCAACCAATGGTCTATGGGAATTTGATATATTAATCCTGACCTTTCGCTGAAAGAAAATTAGAAAATGTATATTTATCAGGCTCAGTACAATTTGCAAAGCCAAGAAGAGTTGAAGCGTTTCTTTTTTACAGAAGGCAATCTATAGTAGCACTACAATGGGATTACAGTGCAGGAGGCCACTGTGTACTCTTTCCTCATAGGGCAATAGATATTCCTTGTTTATAGTGAAAGGAATGCTTCTTATGCCCCTCATTTCCATTACCACATTTTGTGATTATAAGGAAATAAATGATATATGAAAGGAAGATACCATTGCACTACATATTTGAAGCACGACGATAACACCTTAACAGTCATGTCCAGGTAGTTTGTTGAGGGTGGCGCTGTGGTCTAAACCACAGAGCCTAGGGCTTGCCGATCAGAAGGTCAGCGGTTCGAATCCCCGTGATGGGGTGAGCTCCCGTTGCTCGGTCCCAGCTCCTGCCAACCTAGCACTTCGAAAGCACATCAAAGTGCAAGTAGATAAATAGGTACCGCTCCGGCGGGAAGGTAAATGGCGTTTCTGTGCGCTGCTCTGGTTTGCCAGAAGCGGCTTAGTCATGCTGGCCAAATGACCTGGATAAACTATCTGCGGACAAATGCCGGCTCCTTCAGCCAGTAAAGCGAGATGAGCGCTGCAACCCCAGAGTCGTTTAACTGTCAGGGGTCCTTTATGAGAATACTGGGTTAGGCTTATGCATCACGGGTGGTCATTAATGGGGAAGCTTCATTTATAGAAGCAGAATGTATCTAGAAACAAACAAAGGGGGATGGATGCTGCAGTGATAGCTCATGTACGAATGCGGTGGAGGCAGCAATGTGCAGCCAGTGATTGCGTGTTGAGGTCCCCAAAACCACCCCTCAAATAATTCACACATCAGACAGAATTTTAGTTTTGGTTTTGGGCATGATTTTTGCCACAACTTTATTAAACATACAAATAATGTGAGTGGTTGCTTAGGCATTGGTTAAGACTATCTGTCCCACTGGGGACAGAACTGATGACCGTCAGTAAGGGGAAAACCCTCTGGAGAGATAAAGGGAGCCAGGTGGTCTAACAATCCCCTCTCCCCTCAGGCTCCCAGGGCTCTTGCAAGGCCCGGGGGTTCGGACAAAAGCATATCGAGCCCCTGGATTCCTTTAACAGAATTCCCCATACACCAGCATCAATTGGAGGGGCAGACACAGTCAATCATAAGCCCTCCTCCAACCAACATAATAACCAATACCTAACCGCCAACCTTACAAGTTGTGACTATTTGCTACGCAGTAGGCGAAAACCAGATGGCACCAGCCAATCAGCCAAATAGAAAATTCCTACCAGGCCCCTGCCCCAAAAGCAGACGACCCCATGACAGGCATAGCAAGGTCAATGCAGAGACCTAAAATATAGGGAGGGAGGGCAGGTGATCCGAAGCACGCAGCCAAGAGTTAGATCACGTTACATACAAACCAATATATATACGCTGGGCTGTCCATCAACAAATTGCAACATACAAATCTCCCCAATAACACCCTGGGTCCAATCACAGCAGTGGCCATCTATACGATCCCACCCAGCACCAAGGGGGTGACTTGCTGGCCCCCACCGCAACATGTGCTCTCCATGAAGGAGAACACGCTGCACAAAGCTGCATTCATCAGGATGTGTATGGTGTTGGTGGCAAGTTAGGGGAGCTGCTGAGGAACATGCATCTGCAGATGTGCCCCCTGCCACCCCAGAGCCCTTCCAAATTTGCTGCCACCTCATCCCAGCCCAGCCCCATCCTGAGGAGCACAGGCTCGCCACCATCAAGAGGAGGCGAGTGTCCCCACCTCCCTCACAAGGCTCACCCATGGACCACTAACCTTGCCACCTGCCTGCAACTTCCAGAAGCATCTGGCTGAGTGTGTTCAGAATTTGTATATTCTAGACTAGAGAGATCTTTGTTTGCGCCAGTAAAAACTTATGCTATTGTAGTTAGCAAACCCTTCAATAATAATTTGAAAAAACAGGTTATCAGGAAGCCTTTGATGCTGATAGTATTTTGCAACACAAGCACTCACAGTGGCAGCTTATACTTGACAAGTGGGAAATAAAAACCCCACACTACCTAGCAAACCTGCACCCCTCAGCCTGGATTCTGTGGCGATAAATGGACTCATGAGATCAATCATAAGCTCAGATTGGCCACTTTTCTTCTTTGTTTTGCCTGCATTGTTGGCATTCTGTTTTCTCCTGTTGAAAACTGTATAATGTGGAACTATAATGACCTTACAGTCAAAGTGACTTTTCTATGCATTGAAATTGTTGATTTCAGAGGATGACTAAGTACAGAATCCCATCTCCTTGAAATTTGTTTCCAGGATGTTAACTGCAAAGCAAGTTATATATAGCAGAAAATGCATGCTTAATTTGTGCAGAAATCATGGTGTGATGAATACAATTAAAAGCCTCAGAGGGAATAATTATATTACTGCATAAAGCTGGTGGATCTGAAATTGCTTGGTGCCTGGACTTTAAATCGGCCTGCGCTCCTGTTGGGAAAGTCATTCACGGTAGCAACAAAAGTGCAGTCGGAAACAGGAAAGTTTTTTCAAAGTCACGGAAGAAGAATTTATAGTCCATGGCCTCCACAGTCAGAAGCTACAAAGTGTAGTTCGTAAAAGAAAGGAAAAAGGAAAAGCAAAGACAAGTGCAGTACTGATTAACTATATTGCCATAAATACCATTTTTAAAAACCTCGTAATTTTGTAATTGTAAATAATGATTCTATAAATACTTTTCCAGCTTTTGATCATGCCAAACATCCCAGTCCACACCCAATTAAATTGAGGCCCAGCTCTAATAGAGAATGCATGTGGCTCATTGGCAGAACATACCCAGGCTTGACTAGGAAAGAGTCCTGCCTGCCAGATCCACTGCAAGTCTATGCAGATAATACAGTGCTGGATGAACTACTTTGATATACTGCATCTTTCTAAGTTCCTACACTTGAAAGGGTTGGGTGTAAGTCAGTCCAACAAAAGTGGCGCATGAACTATATAATGCATCTTTCTAAGTTCCTACACTTGAAAGGGTTGGGTGTAAGTCAGTCCAACAAAAGTGGCACATGAACTACATGATCTTTACTAGCCTGTATCTGATGGTTGTGAAGACTTGTGTTTCCTGTTGTTTCTCCCTGTTGCTTCTTAAGCCGAACGGAGGACCACATTGGCTCTGACAGTGCACATGGTCAGCCCCACCTGTGCTAATGCCCTGGCCAACCCAGCACCATCCAGATGAGCTGTAATGACACCATTGTTGGAAGGGCAGCTCTGCAGCTTTATCCAACTACGCTGCCTGCAGTCGTGTTATATCACAGAGTAAATTGAACTATGCATTGCAGTGAAGGAGGATAAAAATCAGTATGGGGTGGCTTTTTTAAAAGTAATAAAAAGGCAACTCTGTGTCTACCACAATATGCACTTTTCCCCTTAAACAGAAATGCAGGAAAACAGCAACAATGAATGCCTCTAAACAATATGAATTGGACCCAATTTAATCTTGTTGACTCAACCAGGTAATATGGTGGGCCTCTGCAGTGTACAGAGCATTTGCCTCACACCTCAAGTAAGAGTAACTACGCACATCCTAGTTTTAAACACATCTTTGAGTTTTCAACAGTGTACTTAAGAAATAAGCCCCATTGTTTGTTTGTTTATTTGTTAGTTTGTTTAAAAAAACCATACCGCTATTCATACAAAAAAAAATAGAGTGGTTCACAACAATCATACATAAAACCATTGGGAGAGAGAAAATAAGTTGGAAATCAACTAGAAATATATTCTATTTCATATGCTAGGGAGTGCAGGTGAAAAGCTTGAAGCTGCCCTAAATATTCAGATAGCATATATAACTTGCATTTTAATATGGTACAATACCAAATAATGTGAGGATTCAACCATGAGTGAACAATTTCTGGCACCACAGATGTAGTATGTGAAATGGACATAGATTGGCATGGTTCTGTTGCAGCTATCAAACTCCACCCTAGGTTATCCCTTGAGAGCCCTTTTAGCCCTTTTTAACACTCCCTAGACTTAGTGACCTACAGTTGTCTTACTCTTTTGGCAAGCTTTAGGCAGGCAGTTAGATTTATGGTTTGCTCTAATAGAATAAATTAAAATATCAGAGTTAAATCCAGCGAAGTCTTTCTATTTGCACAATGGCTTCTGTTTGTGCAACATAACTTCTCCTCCCTCTCCTTCACGTGTGAACCCCCTCACCTCCCAAAAAAAAATCTGCTCTAGGGTTACTCCCAACCCTCTGAAGCAGATCTGGAGGGTGCATAGGGAGGGGAGAGGGAGGGAAAGTTCTGTTGCACAAGTAGAACAGGTCAACTTGGTGGACACAACCCTGAGCAACTTTCAGCATACCAAAGGGGGCGGGGAGATGAGGAGCACAAGTAATAGAAATTATGGGGGAGAAATGCCAACATTGTGCTAGGTAGGAACGTTTTGATCCAGCAGAATCAAGGTGATAAAAGCTCTTGGAAAAAGAACTTGTAAAACTATCTATCTATATCTATCTATCTATCTATCTATCTATCTATCTATCTGTAAAACAATTTACTTTGAAAGACGGGACCATGTGGTTTCTCCCGGGAAGCATTTTGTGAAGAAGTATTGTTTCTATCTCTCTCTCCCCCACAATGTCCATCCCCACCTCCCCAAATTCTGCTAGAATCCACAGCATATAGCCTATTGAATTCCATTTGATGGCTGTAAAGCACTAAACCTGGGGACTTATTTTCATCAAATCTCTCTTGGATATGCACTTTGTTCTTTTTACCTCCTCTAACCAAATCTCTGGCTACTATCTTAAACACAGGTTCTAGTGCTTTGGTGAATCCAATATGTTGATCATATTCTGCAACCCATACTTCTCATTAAGGAAATCAAAAGATTAGCACTTGTGACATACCATTTTTGACCCCTGAAACTTCTGCAGATCTACAATTTCCAACTTTGCAGCATGCACTTCCTTGCTAGATTAATCCTCACGTTACTGTCTTTTATATTGTCTATTGTCTTAAGAATTGCCACAAATTAGCTTATTCATATACTTTTCTACATCCTTTCTGGGTCACACTCTAGCCATCCACATTTTATCTTACTCTGCTCCGAGCCTGTTGGACGTGATTCTCAGGAGGCAAGGAAGGTGTAACGCATACAGTTTTGTTCCAGCCCATTTGATTCAAATCTATTTTACCCCTGCACTCTTTGAACAAAAAAAGAGGACGAATGTCCCCAAGTGCATTGTACTGTCCACTTTCCCGCTTTCTGTTTCTTAATCTTTCTACATATCTTTGCAGCAGACAAACCTTCAAACAAAATGCGGTCCTTAGAGAGAGATGAGTCGAGATTAGCATGTGCAATGTCCATATAATCACTGTTTTATTCAACACCTTTGAATGGATAAATCTTGCGTCCAATGGGACTGTGAGAAGAGGAAAGCAAACAATGAATTCCAATCAGGCTGCAAACCGCCACAAATAAAACAGTGACAAAATACAGCTTCCAATTAAGAAAAAATAAATGCAGCCCAATCTCCACAAACTCGGTGTAAGATTAATTTCCATAACAGTTGACACTTTTCCTGGTAATTCAAAAACTACACAAATATATTTAAAATATGAGCACTTATATAGTCAAGTATCAATTAACCTAATAGCTCTGTGCCATTTTCTGAGGTGTACAGCTCATAGAGAAGGGTGGGAAGGGAGAAGAGCCTAGAAAGGAGAAGAAGATTTCGCAGTCTGATATCGCAGGAGGCAGGTAATGTTACGTGGTAAAAGGAATTTTTTGGAGATAGGCTTGGGCCTATTCTCTGTCCTGCGCAGCTCAATGGCTGGTCAGCTTTTATTCCTCTCCTTCTTCGACACCGTGACTTATCTCTCCCTCAGGAACTACTGGGAGACTTGGGTGATTTTGGGGTATATTAAGGAAATAAAATAAACAAATACCGTACTTTATTTGTAGCCCTGTGGTAGTTTCCCCATACCAAGATCAATCCTGCATCGGAGAGGTACTCTTAGCAGAAGACAAAGAGTGGATTTAAGAGGCAAATAAAGCAGCATGGGATTTTTCTTCCTGAGATTTAAGGTAAATTTCCAGCTCATAATAAAAAGTATTTAAAGGTTTCTCTTGACCAAGATCTCAACAAATGTAGACAAGCCTAATAAGGCCTGGCTAGCCTCTTATCTCAGGGATGGGAAACCAGTGAGTCTCCAAATGTTGTTGTTGTTTGGTCATTTAGTCGTGTCCGACTCTTCATGGCCCCATGGACCAGAGCACGCCAGGCACTCCTGTCTTCCACTGCCTCCCGCAGTTTCGTCAAATTCATGTTGGTAGCTTCGAGAACACTGTCCAACCATCTTGTCCTCTGTCGTCCCCTTCTCCTTGTGCCCTCAATCTTTCCCAACATCAGGGTCTTTTCCAGGGAGTCTTCTCTTCTCATGAGATGGCCAAAGCATTGGAGCCTCAGCTTCAGGATCTGTCCTTCCAGTGAGCACTCAGGGCTGATTTCCTTCAGAATGGAGAGGTTTGATCTTCTTGCAGTCCATGGGACTCTCAAGAGTCTCCTCCAGCACCAGAATTCAAAAGCATCAATTCTTCAGCAATCAGCCTTCTTTATGGTCCAGCTCTCATCACTACTGGGAAAACCATACCTTTAACTATACGGACCTTTGTCGGCAAGGTGATGTCTCTGCTTTTTAAGATGCTGTCTAGGTTTGTCATTGCTTTTCTCCCAAGAAGCAGGCATCTTTTAATTTTGTGACTGCTGTCACCATCTGAAGTGATCATGGAACCCAAGCAAGTTATTGAACTCCAAAGTCCCATCAGCTCCAGCTAGATTGCTCAATGGTCAAGGATGATGGGAGTAGTAGCTAACCCCTGCATGATCTAATTGACCCTATAGGAATCCTTTCATATCCCATGAACTATCATAATCTTGCTCCCAGTGGTAGCCTCCCCCATCAGCCACACCTCCATATCTTGTCCTTAGGATGGAGAAATACCTCTGACTTCTAAATAAATAACTGCTTCACTTTTTGTTATTATAGGAGTAAGCCAAACAAAGTTCTTATATACAATATAACAGAGTAGTAGTGAGGACCGTCAAGCCGTGTGTAAAAAACAGATGTGTAAGGATAGTCTCACAATAGTCTTTCAAAAGTATCAACAGAAGATGTCTCAAAAGTTTCAAAAGTAAAGTCTCTCAATAGTTTTTCAAAACTTTCAACCTTAGCATGAATCTTACTTACATATTCTGTTGAAAAATATCGGCTGATGAAGACTATTATGAAACAGTAGCATCATTCTGGGGACACTGTCCTTTTGGAGACATCTGTTTTTTACACATGGCTTGAATAATATCATTATTCTATTATATATTTTCTATTAACTATTAGCCTACGTGTTGTGTTTGTATTGCTGTGATTAATTCTTATTGCAACACAGGGGTTTGTTTTTGGTTCACTTTTTGTTATAGCATTTTGTAATCAATGTTTGCTGTGATCATTGGGCTGTGAGTCACAACTGCCGAGGGTTTGAGACTGAAGAAGTCTGGATTTTTTTCTCTCCATATAACTGAGTCACAGATGCAGAACTGTGTGTTCTTAGAGCAGCAGAAGCAGGGCCAGTAGGACAGAGCATCTTTCCACCTGTCCCCCAGATATCCTTCACTGACTCTCCAACTCAAAAGAAAAGTGGGATTTGTGAGACGGGCCACTCTTCCCTGACCATATCTTAAGCCACAAATTTCCCCACCAGTTTTAGGGAACTGGAACACGGCAACCCCAGATGTGTTCAAATATTCAATCCAATTCATTTTTAAAAAATATTGACAATGAAAGCTTTGTCCAGAATGAAGCTTGGAGCTATTCGCCTGGAAACAACTTCCCCCCAGAGAGCACACTCTCCTTAACTCCAATTCTATTAATCCTGCTACAAATCCTCCTTTTCGAAGGGAGTCTGCAGTGGTAGAGCCTAAAAAGATGTTTACAACATGATTCAGTTAACTGAACAAGTGGTCCTTATTGCAGAAACCTGTATTCCCATAAACGTTGTTGTGACTTAGTCTTATCTTTTGTAACCACACATTACTTGCCCTCTTCCTGGTCTTCATTAGGTCCAGCTGCTGAGCCGCGGGAAATTCATTTCTAGCAATAGCATCTGTCTCATTGGCAAACTCTGCTTTCACTTTGCTTGGCTCATGCTGCAATTGTCTTCAGGCTGTGAAATGATTAGGATGCTGATGTGATATCTTGTTCACTTGGAAAGGATACCATTGCTTTTAGCAAACTTGTGATGTGTACTCAGAGATATTCTGGCAATTTTCTCCCTAGAATGTGGTCAGCAAGAAAGAAAGCAATATTGCTTCATCCCTCTTCAAACACAGGTTCTTATCTTCCTTTGTATTTTTTTCAGAACAAGTTCACAGGAAACAAATGTGAAAGATGCCCATCTTAGGGATGATCCATAACCACTTGCTGCTTCCTTCCATTCTGCTCCCAGCTATGCTGTTTCACACATGGGATTCCTCGTATCTGTTAATCTCCCTCCTGTGTTCAGAATTTGGCAGGATTTGTTACATAACACATTTGTACCTATGCCGGTTCACTAGATATTTGAGTCAACCCTATTTACACAAATCGTGTAATATGAGCTGGTCATGGGGTTTAAGTGGATTCAATTTCTATCCCCTTCAGTGTTGGAAAATGTATCTACCAAGAAAGGTATAGACTGAGAGTAGACTTCACCATCATGGATTCCTATACCCCTTTGCAATCTGGTAGTGTGCTCTGATTAGGAAGCAAGGAATTGCATTAGACATTTCTAGAAGCCTTCAGAAATTTGGACTTCTGGGGGTGATCTGTAGCTTCTCATATTGGTTTTACTCTGCTCCTTATTTGCCTGACTCCTGGACTCTGCTTGCACATATCTTGCATCCCAACTACCCTAGGAACCAACTCCAAGGGGTCAAGGTCCCTCAATATTTGAGGGAACCAGGGCCCCCCAAAATTTGATGGAAATTGCCATTCAAATTGTGTGCATGCATCACATCTTGTGATCGATTATGCAGGATGGGGCTTACCTGCTCCCCCATATTTTATTTTAGTTGTCCCTCCTCCAACTACCTATGTCATAGTAATAATCTCCACCTGTATTCCAGCAATTCATTTCCTGCGATATCAGAATGTTTCTCTCCCAGAATTCTAGTACAGTCATATCTTGGGTTACGAATGCTGCGGGTTGCGCGTTTTCGGGTTGCGGACCACGCCGAACCTGGAAGTACCGGAACAGGTTACTTCCGGGTTTCAGTGCTCGTGCATGCGCAGAAGCACAAAATGACGTCACACGCATGCATTGAATTGCGTCACGTGTGTGTGTAGACGTGGCGCTTCAGGCTACGAACGCTGCGGGTTGCAAACGTGCCTCCTGCATGGATCACGTTCGCAACTGGAGGTATGACTGTACCCTGTTTCTTCTTCCTTAGCTATTTTGTTCTTCTCCTTCTTTAAGTTGGAGATTTTCAGCATTGGTATGAGCCTTGGTCTTGACCTAAGTCGACCAGTAGAGCTACTGTATACTTGGGGTTTCTATCTTTTCCTTGATAGAGAGCGAGAGCGAGAGCGAGAGCGAGAGCGAGAGCGAGAGCGAGAGCGAGAGCGAGAGAGATAGAGATAGAGATAGAGATAGAGATAGAGATAGAGATAGAGATAGAGAGATAGAGAGATAGAGATAGATAGAGATAGAGATAGAGATAGAGATAGAGATAGAGAGATGATAGAGATAGAGATAGAGTATTCCCAGTGCTTGGGCCCACGGCTGAGACCGACAAACATGCCATTGATAGAAATTAATCACGAGGGCTGCACTAGATGGTCCCCCATTATTATTTATGGATTGAAAAGTACTAATTTCCCTTAAACATTTACACTGACCATTTAAAAACCATGTTTGTTGCCATTTCACCCTTTTTATTTGTGTTTAATCCCCAATAGGTGACCCCGGCGAATCATGATACCATTTATCCAATTTTATTTGGCTGCATACTGAAATCACGGAGAAAAAGTTAAGCCAATACAGTGAGGGTGATGCTCCTGGAATAAATTAACAAGAAATGTGATAATCTACCTGACTAGATGAATCCTACAGGAGCTGTCATCACAAAATCAAAATAAGGTGACATTTTTTTGGCTGAACATGTTTGTGGAAACACTTAATTTGCCAAGTTATATTTATCAGTCATGTTCCCAAAATCAGCTTGGAGCATTTGCCTGATTCTTTGCATAGACTCAGTTTCTTCAATTTCCCCAGTAGATTCTTGTCCTGTTCTGCTGCACATCTATTACATAGGGCACACATTTTTCTTTGTAAAGCAGAAATGTTTAATCTTACTGTGAAGCTAAATCAGTGGGAGTTAAAAGAAACTACCTCCTAGTGAAAAAAAGAAATGCCGGAATAATTGAGGTTTATGGTTTCAGAGATGGGGGGGGGGGGAGCTTGTTCACATAGCCAGGATTAGTCTTGATCAGACAGATTCCTATAATTTTAGGAAGTTTGCTATAACAGAAAATGACAAATGATGTCATCATTTTCAAAGTACAAAACAATTAAACATTCAGCAACACTCTCCACCCACAAGTTGTCTTTTTACAACAAATTTGTTATCCATTCTACTTATTATAATGTGAGAAGAAAGAAAAACAGAGGTAAGTGAAGTAGGCAGTGGAAACAGAGACTCACCAAATGAGAACCGAGAGGGACTGAATTTGGATAGGTCAATTTATCTGTAATGGACAGTCCCTGCTCTCCTTTGTACAGATCTAAATTTAAATTTAGACACCCACTTTCATCCAAAGATCACAGGGTGGTTTACAGTATAAAAACACAATACACAGCATAATAACAAATAAAATAATAACACCACAAACGCGCGTACACACAATTTAAAAGGCCATAAACAAGTTATTTAAGTTCCGCGTGAAAGCTGGAACCCTTTTTCAGAGTTTTCAACGGTCTTGATTTCATTATGAATGTCATGTTTCTGCATGTCTGCGATTCTGACTGTAAGGTATGCAAAACCTTGTTAACAGATTGCTCCTTAATTAATCCTACAAAGCCACTATCATCTGGATCCAACATTGCTATAAAGGTCATATGGTTATGTTGCACTAGTTACTTTGACAGCCTTCAAAGTAAGCAGTTATGTGCTGGAACAGAAAGTCTTAGAATCCAGCAAATTAGTTCTTATTTCAACCAATAAAGATGGCAATCATTCTGCAACCCTGTTTTCCCAACTTAGAAACAAAAAATTATTTTGGGCTCCTGTCATTTGTAAGAGAGTTTCTTAATGGGTTTCACTTCTGCAAATTTGTCTAGCAAAGCAAAAGCAACAGAACTGGGAGCGAGGTTGCTCCCATTCTTGGCAGTAGCACAAAATGTATGCATAGCATCCCCTGGTGCCTCTTCATCCTATTTTATTATTATTGCTACTAGTACAGATGTTTTGCAGCCAGTTCTTCCAACTACTGAACCAGTGCCAGACCCTCCTGGTGGGAAAGGGATGTGTGCCAGCAAAGAAGTGTAAGGATCATAATCTGGGACTTGTAAAATTCACCTTTCTGCAAAAAGTTTCATAAAAACCATGAGACACTGACGTCAAAGGAGGTTGGTGCTGCTACTCAGCTAGTTTTTCTTTCTAAGTGCAAATCGCATGCACTTAATACTGCTGTAGAAATTCATAGGTTAAGACCTGAAACAACTGGACCTCATCCTGTTTTTTCTTACAGAGTGTAGAGCCATGGCCAGATTATAATGGTGGAACAGGTAAAATTGCATCACGACCCATGTGAGCAGTCGGGCCAGACTCTGAGCTTCCTTAAAAAATAAAAAGCCCCTAGCCCTCTGAGAAGACTATAAAGCAAAATGTGCAAAACAAAATAAAAAATAAAAAAAAATCCTTCCAGTAGCTGTCTTATTGCAAAGGAATTTCAGAAATAGACTGGAAAGAGAAGTTGCTGAATTGCAACTCATTACCAAGCTCAAAACCATGGAGAGACCTGGTCTGAATAAAGACATTGGATTCTTATTTCATTATACACGACAAGGCTATTTTTAACCTTCTCACCCCTTGCTTTTTCCTGTAAGACTAATTGCAGTCATTAACAGTCATCAACAGGTTTACCACAGCTATCAGCCTATCACCCATTCCCACCACCCTTCTGAGTAATACCCCTCCCACCCTCTCACTATATATAAGGGTCTGGTGACTTCTGTTTCAGTGTATCTGAAGAAGTGTGCATGCACACGAAAGCTCATACCAAGAACAAACTTAGTTGGTCTCTAAGGTGCTACTGGAAGAATTTTTTTTGTTTTGTTTTGTTTTGTTTTGACTATGACAGACCAACACGGCTACCTACCTGCAAAATGTGCAGAGAGACTTCTAAGCTATATCTGTGAGTTAAGTTAACCTGACTGCTCCAACCTTTCAGTTAGCCAATGACTGAAGTGAGAACTGTGATGATTTCAAAAAGTCAAAAATGTGAAACCACATGCTCACAGTATTTTTATTTTTCTTCTTAGTCCTCAATACTCCCACCATAATAAACTTGTTCATTGTTAAGATCCTAGAAGAATTATTTTGTGGTACCCTTATTTAATGTGCTCCTTTTGTGGGAAGGGGGGGTCCCTGTTTTGGGAAGTGCACCAGGGCCCCCAATCACCTTAACCCAAAGTTGGGTCCATCACAATTTCTTCTCAATGCAGACATTCAGAAACATACTGTCAAGGTCTATGGCACATGAGGATCACAGGCAACCAAACCACAAGACAAGCAAATAACATAAAGGACCTTTGCTACCCCACCTTCTTCTCTTATTCTTCTGGCAAAGGGTGTCTATGGCAGGGGTCACCAACGGAGGCTGATCTTCCTGTGGCACCCATGGAAGGTCTCAAGTCTCTAAAATCCACAGTGCACAAGAGAGTGTTTGCCATTCCTGCTCTGTTTGCACTGGCTAGACCTCTCCTATTTTGAACATGCCCCCTTATACATGCCCATATTTCACTGGATACCAATATTGGACACCCATCCTTCTGTTCTGAACAGAGGCAGAGGCACTTTAACCACAAGACAAACCAGGAGGTTGCCTATGGTGGCAAAATTGGGAAGAACCACATCATTCTGCCTGGTGTCATTGTCCATTGTCATTATATCCTCTGCATGTTTATTTATTAAAATTGTTAGTTGCAACAATAATAATAATAATAATAATAATAATAATAATAATAATAATTTATTATTTATACCCCGCCCATCTGGTTGGGCCTTCCCAGCCACTCTGGGTGGCTTCCAACAAAATACTAAAATACAATAATCCATCAACCGTTAAAAGCTTCCCTAAACAGGGCTGCCTTCAGATGTCTTCTAAAATTCTGGTAGTTGTTGTTCTCTTTGACATCTGGTGGGAGGGCGTTCCACAGGGCGGGTGCCACTACCAAGAAGGCCCTCTGCCTGGTTCCCTGTAACTTGGCTTCTCGCAGTGAGGGAACTGTCAGAAGGCCCTCGGCGCTGGACCTCAGTGTCCGGGTAGATCGATGGGGGTGGAGACGCTCCTTCAGATATCTTTATCTTGCCTGGAGCAACTTACAACCAAACAAATAGACAATAAACCCCACATAGATATATTAAAACCACAATGATAGTGAAATACATCAAAAAACATCCCACTAGTTTCTAAAAGGCCACAGATTAAGGCCAGAGGCCTGCCAACTGAGATATAGTATTGTGGGACTTCTCTGTGAGGGAGACTTCTCTGTGGTGGTGCTATGGAGTTGGAGCTATGGAGACTGTATGCTAATATGTCAATCATGGAACCAATTGTTTAAAGCAGAGCTGGCAAACCTGTGGGCCTCTAGTTGTTGCAGGATTACAAATCCCTGCATCCCTGACTATTGGCCATGATAGCTGGGCCTGATCGTTCAGCAGCATCTGGAAAGCACCAAGTTAAAGTGTTCCTTCAGTGAAGCACATTACAGATGCAGAATGTCCCAAATATTTCTCCTCAAGCTTTAGCAGTCTTGTTTATTCAAGCCAACCCGTTTATAGATGCAAAACTGAGATTTGCTTTTTAAAAAATTTAAGAGCTGTGAGTGTCCATAAATCAGTTATGACAATCATTGTCAAAGCAATCAATGAGCGAGGAATCTGCATTAATTCAAATAATATTGATAGCCACACGAGCTTGCATCAGTCTTCTGTGAAAAATGAGACATCTTCTTAAAAAAAATCAATATTTTCCCGTTTATGTCACTCACTCGAAGTGTATCAATAATACATTACTTTGTACCTTGAGTGTCGGTGGCCTTTGAGATGCTGAGGGATCTTACAGTCATATTTAAGGAAAGTGGAGAGGGGGGAAAGATATTCAAACAATGAGTTGCTAAAAAGCCTAAGGGTCCCATATTACTGTCCTCTGGTGTGTGTGTGTGTGTGTGTGTGTGTGTGTGTGTGTGCACGTGCTAACTAAAATATGTATGTGGAGCATTACTGGCTGAATGCATTATTTATAATTCATCCCTCAATCAGAGCAGCTTGTACCGTGTCTTTGTTGAATCCCGTTAAAGAGCAAGGCAAGCATCCAAACTCACTAGTGACATCCTTATCTCTTCCTGGCCCATGTGAGCAGAAAAGTTATACAGGTGTGCACACTGTATGGCAAGAGGAGAAGAAGAAGAAGAAATACAAGTTGCAGAATTACAGCATCCATTCATCACAAAAGAAACATTTTAATTGGTTATAGGTGGAAAATATCTACTTGACAGTCAGTTTCTCACTTTTCACATAAGTGCTTTGCTGCTTGGATGCCTAATCTTGTTTAGTATAGGGAAAGTAATTTGACATGAAAGTACCTCGATGGCTGCCGAAAATTAATTGCCAATTAAAAAAGAAAAATGTTTGTGCTACTCTATAAACAAGCCAACATATAAACCTTTCAGTCTTGTTCCTTTATTTATGTCTTTGTAGATCTGGTTTCAAGCTATTTGCATACAATTTACAAATTCACATTATAATTCTCCAGTATATTTATGATTTTATAGTTGTATATATTTTACCTCAATGAAAAATATTTATTTCTGTGTACTGCTGTTGCTTATTATTTAACAAAAACATTTCATTACATTTGATAGTTTATGTGTCTTCTTTAGAATGAGACATTTTTATTTCTCAGTCTCAGAAGAGATTGTTTTTAGCTTATAAGTAACAAAAAGCAGGGTTCCCCCCTCCTAACTTTTTAGCTTTCATAAGCTTTGAAGGTAAATACAGGCATGACTAACATATCAAGAAAGGTTTAAATTCCATGCTTCCTCATACACATAAGCCACATGAAGTTTGGAAGTTTGTTCTAGTTTTTTCCTATTAAAAAGTTCTGAAATTCAAAAACGGGAGGCTCAAAAATATGACAATTCTAATACTTAAAAATTTCCAGAGTACCATGCTACAGATATTTTTCGATCATACAACTACAGTTCACTCTGCCAAGTACAATAACAGGATATTGGCTTTGCCCTGGAAACAAGTAGAGATGCCATTGAAGTTTGAAAAATCAGGATATGAATTCTGAAGGCTCATGAGACTCACCTTCAATACAAAGCTGGGTGTTATGGCCCTGAGTTAGGAATTCCCAGCATATACACAAAATTCAGACCCCCATTTTCTATGAAGCAGCAGTCCCAGTGGGGATGGGGCACCTCAGGCCTGGACAGCAAATGTGACCAACCAAACTTCTCTACCAGGCCCTCAGAACTTTCCCCTGCCACACCCTACTGGCCCTTGTGGTTTTTTGCCTGAGTGGAATATGTCCTTCAACTCTGATAATGCCTCTTGCATACCTGGATGAAGGACAGAGGGTGTGTGTGTGTGTGTGTGTGTGTGTGTGTGTGTGTGTGTGTGTGTGTTGTAGAGACATCCAAAGGTAAATTTCCTATTCATTGCCCCCACCACCAACCTCTGCCTCTAGCCCTGCCCACTACTGGTATATAGGCCCTGGAAAAGATCCCAGAAGGAAATGCAGTTTCAGACTGCAAAATGTTCTCCACTCCTGAGCTACAGCATAACCTATGGCCATGAAAATGTGTCAATGATTGACATGCCATTTTCCAAGGCCCAACGCTTACAGGTCTCAAGTGACAAACTAGCAGTCCTTGGAACAGGTATTTAATCTCTTTGCTTCAGAGCCTCAGAGTAGCAGCCCTCTTAAGAGTGTCACCTCCCCTCCTCAAATGGCAGGAAGCCAGATGTAACTTCCTTCTCCTATCATCTTGTTAACCACCACAGATACTCACATCTCTTCCTTTTTGAACTGCCTTGTTGGTCGTCTCTTCCTCGGGTTCTATCTCACCATAATACACCAATTTCCTTGCTGTCATTTGTTCACTCTTCCATGTTCTACCACAAAGAGGGAGAAAGTGAGTGGCTGGTGGCCAGTAGTCACAGCAGCTTAGGCCCCCAACTCTCCACAGTCTTAAAGGAGGTGGTTGCTCATAGCTCCTTGTGAGTCTCAGTGGTGCTCCCATGGCAGCTTTGTGGGCGCATGCAGGGGTCTGGGGTCACACACAAGTATTGATTGCCACAACCATTTCTGGCCACTCCATAGACAGTGCTTGGAATGAACTGGTTCAATTGAGGAAAGTTCCCCAAGCTAGTTCAATAAATAATTAATAATAATAATAATAATAATAATAATAATAATAATAATAATTTATTATTTATACCCCGCCCATTTGGCTGGGTTTCCCCAGCCACTCTGGGCGGCTTCCAACAGAACATTAAAATGCAATAATCTATTAAACATTAAAAGCCTCCCTAAACCTCCCTAAATCTCTGAAGTCACTTGAAAGTAGTTCCCATAATTGCCAGGTTAATTAAAGACAAATTGAGTTCATTTTGGGGTAGAACTTTGAGTGATTTCTAGTTCGTCTTCATGTTCATTCCCTCCATTTCCACCCCAAAATGAAAGAGAACCAGACTTTTAGCTTTCATATTTTTCCCCAATGAAATATTGATTGGACATCTATACAGAAAGACAGAAAGCAAAACATGGAGGCAAATGCTTGTCAGGCAGATATGGGCCACTGCTGTTGCTAAGGGTGCTTGGTATCTTAATCACTTATACAGTGGTACCTTGGGTTAAGTACTTAATTCGTTCCGGAGGTCCGTTCTTAACCTGAAGTGTACTTAACCTGAAGCACCACTTTAGCTAATGGGACCTCCTGCTGCCACTGCGCCACCAGAGCACGATTTCTGTTCTTAGCAGAGTTCTTAACCTGAAGCGTACTTAACCCAAGGTACCACTGTACTAAGCAATTGGAAGGAAGGAACATGAGGCATTTCCTGTATCTTCCCTGCTGAGAGGTTAGTACTCTTCCAACAGGAACACATTACAGCAATAAGTACATGTACAGTAACAAAGCAAATGACATCAGAAGGTACAACAGCAAGCAATTCACAGAGCAAAGAAATTATCCTTCCCCTTTTCTGTCTAATTCAGAAAGGCAAAACTGTTAACATTGGCTGACCTAATTTATTGAAGGGGAACTGAGATTAGGAAATCAGTTTCCTAATAGGTTATTGATGGTGTTTCTGTAGGTCATCTGATTTGGTGTGTCAACTGATGTTATATGCTAATAGTAGTTTGCCCTCACTAGCAACCTAGTCACCACATTCTGCACCAGCTGCAGCCTCTAGATCAGCCTCCAGGGTCACCCCACATACAGCGCACTGCAGTAATTCTGCCATGAGGTTACCAATGCATGCACAATAATGTGCTATAGCCCTTCTGTGAAGTATTCCTTGACAAGTATCAGCAAATGGTCAGCTGACACACAAGAGCCTAACCTGACCAAATCAGATGACCCACTAGGGCACCAAATGTGTAGGCTTTGCTATTGAGACAAGGTTAGCTATAGAAAGGGGAAACTTTGCATTGAAAGTACCGTATTTTTTTCCTCCTAAAAAGTAAGGGGAGATGTCTGTGCATCTTATGGAGTGAATGTGTGTTCAATCTCTGGCTCCCTTTCCGGCCCCGGCCCCGCCCCCTTGCCCAGGCCTCCATTGTTGAATGTTCTGCAGATGGAGGCTGTTTGTTTCCCCAGCGACATGTAACTGGCTGATTAGATTATCTTTCTGGAAACGGCTCCCTTTCCTTTCCTTAAGAAGCTGCAGAACTGTGAGTTGAACCCCATAAAAACAGGATTTGTTTCCCTTTGCAAAGTAAGCTCAACAACTTTGAGCTGATCCTCAAAAAAGGGGGCTTTTCCCCTTTGAAAAGAAGCTGCACAACTGTGAGCTGATCCAAAAAAAAACCCAGGGCTTTCCCCCTTTCCTCCCCTAAAAACTAGGTGCGTCTTATGGTCCTGACTACAGGGTTTAAGCCTCCATTTAAGGCTGAGAAGGGGAGGCCTATGATGTAACTGGGTTTCCCTTCTGAGTCACTTTGTTACAGAAAAACCTAAAAAGGTGAGACATGCAGGCAATGTGATCTCTGGGGCAATCTTCACAAGAACTAATCAGATCCCATCAATAACCTATTAGGAAACTGATTTCCTAATCTCGGTTCCCCTTCAATAAATTAGGTCAGCAAATGTTAACATTTTTGCCTCTCTGAATTACACAGGGGGGGATAATTTCTTTTTTCTGTGAATTGCTTGGCGTTGCCCCCTCCAATGTCTTAGGATGCTATTCTGCCCCCCACTTTTCTACTGATATATTTCTCTCTTTTTTCTGCAGATATTTTGTTGGCCTCTGTTGTATTGATTGTGGCTGCTGAAGGAGAAGGAGTCTTCGGATTGTGTTCTGCTTGGGAGATTGTTAATGCAGAGCAAAGCTAGAGATGCTAAGCAGGTCACTGGACAGTCTTTCATAAATATTCAGCAGGAACAAACATCGTGAAAGACACTAATGCTGATAGAATTCACAGATATGCTAAGTAAGAATAAAGCATTTCCTGCAGAGAACTCCTGTTGAGACTATATGGCCTTCTGCTTTAATGAAGTTATACTATCGCCTAATGGAAAATGATGTCAACATCTTCCCTTCCATACCATGTACTTTAATCCTTAAAAGATATATATTTTATCAAGTACATAAATTACTGGGATGATCAAGTGCTGAGCTAAGCTGTTAGCATGGGTTGTAATATAGTTCCCTTTGGCCGCAAGTGGATTTCTATCAAAATATATAAAACAAATATCTCATTTCAAGAATCAGAGCTATTTTTCATTGCAAAGCCAAGTTACATCTTCCACTTGTTAGATCCTATTCCAACGGGCTCAGCTCTGCTTCTCAAGCTGTTACATATCTTACACGCTACTTCCAGGATTGCATATTTGCCACAATCTAATGTTACCAAAGATAGAACCGAAGGTGGCAATATGCAGATCAGAGCAGGCTTGATTCCCAGTAGCTTCTGTTCTTTCATGGCGGAAATAAACTGGGTGCAGGATTCTTGGGGAGTCCAACAGTCTTGCAGGTAGGGTTGGGAAAGAGGCAAAACCTGCTTCCCCCAAGAACTGCTATCACCAGGGACATGGTTACACACTAGATATAAATACATGTCCCCATTTCCTTAGATCCAGGAACAATACTTTGCTCTGGGTACCCTTATGTGTAGCTGGAGGCGGTTGGAGGATGGATGGCGGCTAACAGATTGAGGTTGAATCCTGACAAGACAGAAGTACTGTTTTGGGGGGACAGGGGGCGGGCGGGTGTGGCGGACTCCCTGGTCCTGAATGGGGTAACTGTGCCCCTGAAGGACCAGGTGCGCAGCCTGGGAGTCATTTTGGACTCACAGCTGTCCATGGAGGCGCAGGTTAATTCTGTGTCCAGGGCGGCTGTCTACCAGCTCCATCTGGTATGCAGGCTGAGACCCTACCTGCCCACAGACTGTCTTGTCAGAGTGGTGCATGCTCTGGTTATCTCCCGCTTGAACTACTGCAATGCGCTCTACGTGGGGCTACCTTTGAAGGTGACCCGGAAACTGCAATTAATCCAGAATGCGGCAGCTAGACTGGTGACTGGGAGTTGGCACCGGGACCACATAACACCGGTCCTGAGAGATCTACATTGGCTCCCAGTACGTTTCCGAGCACAATTCAAAGTGTTGGTGCTGACCTTTAAAGCCCTAAACGGCCTCGGTCCTGTATACCTGAAGGAGCGTCTCCACCCCCACCGTTCAGCCCGGACACTGAGATCCAGCGCCGAGGGCCTTCTGGCGGTTTCCTCACTGCGAGAAGCAAAGCTACAGGGAACCAGGCAGAGGGCCTTCTCGGTAGTGGCGCCCGCCCTGTGGAATGCCCTCCCATCAGAGGTCAAAGCGATAAACAACTATCTGACATTTAGAAAATACCTGAAGGCAGCCCTGTTTAGGGAAGTTTTTAATCTGTGATGTGTTAATGTATTTTTATATTTGTTGGAAGCCGCCCAGAGTGGCTGGGGAGACCCGGCCAGATGGGCGGGGTACAAATAATAATAATTTATTATTATTATTATTATTATTATTATTATTATTATTATTATTATTGGAGATATAGCCTACCAAGGCATTGAGTACAGTAAAACCCATACGGTAGAATTTACACAGGAGGCAGACCAAGCAAACCCATTCTCTCTCACTGTCTGCATTATTCTGGAGAGTAAAGTTTTTGCTTTTAAAAGCCTTACTAGTTTTGATTTATATTGACTTTTTAAAGTTACCTCAAGCTTTCAATGGTGATGTTTTAATAGCTGCTTCTATGTTCCTATTTGGTTTTTGAAGTCATTCTTATATAATGTAATTATGATCTTGTTTTAGTGTAATTTTATAGGATGTCACCTTGAGCTTTTAGTAGGAAGATGACTAATAAATGCAGGAATGAATTAATGTATCCTATCCCAAACGTGACCCTATAAACATCTCCCATAGAAGCCAATGGGAGTTGCAAATTTCTGAGGAGGAGAATAAACCTACAACCACTCAGAGTGCAGTAAAAGTGGGTATTAAAAAGACCTTTGCTTGCGTCTCAAGTCCTGCAGGAGAAAGCATCTGAGATGCTCAGTGAGGAGAGAGACAGTGGTGTGCAAGCAGAAACTCAAATGCAAACTGCTAGCTGCACTTTACAGGCCAGTTCACGGCACTTTTGAAGTATGCATCAACTCTCCTTCAGGTCATTGTAACCTCTCCTCCTGTAGTGTTAACTGCATAGCAGGTATTCTGTGGCCTTTTGATATTCATGAAATATCATTAGCCAGCACTGTTCCTCTGTTGGCAGTCACATAACTATAGCCACACAGTGAATCCCAAATTGGACATCTGCTCTCAGTTCATCCTGAAAGCATTTGCTCAGCAGAACTCAAAGAACTACACTGGAGATTAAAACAGGAACACATTAATTCAAACATAACCCATCCTTTGTCTTTTTGATCTTGTACGGAGCTACCAGAACAAAGACGGCAAAACATAACTAGACAGCTTCACATATACACTCTTCTTCCCATTGATGGGAAGCTCTCTAGGCTGTCTTTAAATGGGTCAGCTATGTCTGGAGGTTGGGAGAGAAAGGATTAGAAGCTGATGGAGTTCTTGTAATAGCCCTTCTGTTTACGAATATGTAGACTGAGCAAGTATTAGAAGGGTACGGAAGCAAGCACACAGGCCTTGAAATATTCATAGTAGCACCAGTGTAGTCGCCAGCACACAAATCATGAAGTATAACAATAAACAAATCTATAATTCTGTCCCCTTCGACACATTCCAGCGCACCAATTCCAGGTCCATGGATCTGGTAATCTAGGAGTTTGGAGCTATCCACAAATTAGTCATTAACATAGCACACCCACCCCAAATGCCCACATCACAGAAAGCCTAAAAGAGTGGAGCACTTTGCACAGAATGGCATAAGAGAACTGTGTAGCATATTAGCTAGAATGACCTCTTGCCTCAGCCACTAGGTCAGCAGCTGCCAGCACACCATAGAATCATAGAACCATAGAGTTGGAAGAGACCACAAGGGCCATCCAGTCCAACACCCTGCCAAGCAGGAAACACCATCAAAGCATTCCTGACAGGTGGCTGTCAAGCCTCTGCTTAAAGACCTCCAAAGAAGGAGACTCCACCACCCTCCTTGGCAGCAAATTCCACTGTCGAACAGCTCTTACTGTCAGGAAGTTCTTTCTAATGTTTAGGTGGAATCTTCTTTCTTGTAGTTTGAATCCATTGCTCCGTGTCCGCTTCTCTGGAGCAGCAGAAAACAACCTTTCTCCCTCTTCTATATGACATCCTTTTATATATTTGAACATGGCTATCATATCACCCCTTAACCTTCTCTTCTCCAGGCTAAACATACCCAGCTCCCTAAGCCATTCCTCATAAGGCATCGTTTCCAGGCCTTTGACCATTTTGGTTGCCCTCCTCTGGACACGTTCCAGCTTGTCAGTATCCTTCTTGAACTGTGGTGCCCAGAACTGGACACAGTATTCCAGGAGAGGTCTGACCAGAGCGGAATACAGTGGTACTATTACTTCCCTTGATCTAGATGCTATACTCCTATTGATGCAGCCCAGAATTGCATTGGCTTTTTTAGCTGCTGCATCACACTGTTGACTCATGTCAAGTTTGTGGTCTACCAAGACTCCTAGATCCTTTTCACATGTACTGCTCTCAAGCCAGGTGTCACCCATCCTGTATTTGTGCCTTTCATTTTTTTTGCCCAAGTGTAGTACTTTACATTTCTCCCTATTAAAATCATCTCTCAACTACCGCCTCTCGCTTTCCCTCTGCAGAATAGGATGGCGATACTGGCCTGTTTTGAAGGGTTGTTTAAGCATTACTACAAAACACTTAGGTTGCAATCCTAAACACACTTAGAAGGGAGCAAGCACCAATGAACACAATCGGGCTTTATTTCCCGCCAAAAAAGGGAAGGTTGACAGCTATGCTGTGGCAGCCAGTGAAGCTCTCTTAAGAGCAGTGAAATATGATCCAAACAAGCTTTGCCAGTTGAAATTCTGGAAGCTGTAGTGGAACTATCTTCAGAGACAGCCCCACGTATAGCACATTGCAGTAATCCAACTGGAGTTTACAAGGCGTGAATAGCCATGACTAGTCTATCTGTGCCAGGAGTGGTTGCCAGTGAAGCTGATGTAATGGCAAGGGCCATAGCTCAGTGTCAGAACATCTGACAAAAGACTCCTGGTTCAATCCCCAGCATCTCCAAGCAGGGTTGGGAATGTCCTGTCTGCAATCATTGACAGCCACTTCCAGTCAGTAAAGACAATACTGAGCTAGATGGATCAACTGTCTGTGTTTAGTGTGGCAGCTTCTGATGTTCCTCCACTCCACCGATGCCACTGGGGCCTCTACAGTGAAAGAAAGATGGGTTGCGTTAAAAGAATGTAAAAAAAAAAACCTTACATGTAGACCAATGTGCTTTCAGTATTCTGAGAAAGTACCTCTCTGAGTTGCAAACACAGTTGCTCTGTTATGGGGGCCCACAGTTCGTTCCCTCTTGCTTTGTTGTTATGCCTGTCAACATAAACGAAAGGTCAACGTGACAAAATGTATTGGTTCGTCTCTCTTTGTACATAGCGATGTAAAGGGAAACTTGAAGCATAGTCCCATGTGCCGAAAGAAATGCTAAACAGATTTTCCTTAGTGACAAACATAGCTTCATTTACACCGTATGAGAGCCATCCCACAAAAGCAGTCCTAGACTTTCCTGGGACTAATATGAATCTGTTTATAATATGATTAGGCAGGCAAAGCACTCTTAAAGTGCTCTATCATTTGTTCTGCGACTGCTATACTGCTGTAGTGGGACCTCTTAGACTTCTAGTGGGTTGAAATAGCAATACTTACATGTGTATCTTATCTCTTAAAATGAAGACACACTTCGCCCACTGGCTTCGAATACGATACCAGCGCAACAAATGCGAACAGATTCTTTTTTTATTAGCTGTAATTTTCTAACTCAAACAGGGGCATTCCACTGGAATCTCTGAAATCCCTGAATGCATTATTCAAAATGCACTTCCCCTCCCCCCCCAACCCTTTCTTTTCCCTCAACACTTATGAGATCAAAGAGAAGAATTTAATGCACATTTGTGACCATTTAGAATATACTTTCAAGGGGAGGCGTTACTGAGGGACTATCAAATAGAGTTCTATACAAAAAAAAAATGGCTAGGATTTCTGGAGACTTCTAGATTTGCATTTTCTTTGTAGTTTCATTAACATAATTGGAAAACAGATTTAATTAGTGTCTTAGCACTATTCATGTTGTTTTCTTTTTAGACTTGGGAGGATAGCGAGCAATAAGGTATTGACACAGCAATTTTGACACTCCATACATTTTCATAGTATTTCCCCCCCCCCCCCATCCAATATAGGACTCAATACATTGACCAAACTCCTTCACACATTTCCTCAGGAACAAGCCTATCCTGCTACCACTTCACATGCACCTGGAGCAATGTGGGAGTTCCTTTATCTGTTGTGTGATTCCACATGGCTACAGTATGTCTGTGAATATCTGACCCAAACAGGTGGGGCATGCTGTTTGGGCATTTCGTACCCAATCATTGCCAGGATAGTGATTCTGAAATGGTTAGTCGTGTCAATGCTAGTTGGCAGACCTTCTCCGAAGTTGCAGCTTCAGATGAGAAAGTCCTGTTTAAGACAGCACATGAATTTTTTGTCTGTACCGTTTCTAATTCATCTCGAACATCTTTGGCTGGAATACATATGAAAACGGTGGTATGAAGGGCCCAAAGTCAGTTATAAACTCAGGGGGAAAGTGTTGGTGGGCACGAAGAAATGGGTATAAAAATGTGGATTCTTGAATGCCAAGATGCAAGTTTGGTGCAAGTATTTTTTGGTGAGAAAACCCCAACAGAGATTTAAAATCACAAAATAAGCAGCAAAGTAAAGTGTGGAAATATAGGCTTTTAGACCTTTAAAATATGCCCTTCCTTGCTCCTTTCCAAAGTTTCCCACTTCCCCTAACATAAAAGCAATACCACACATTTAGTAAGTTAAAAATGGTTTACTTACAAACTCTGCAAAGGTCAGCTCCATGTGCTTATCCATACAGCATTCAGAAAAGGTTGAATAGGCAGCAAAACTTGGTTTAGTTCCAAAGTAGTGAAAGTTCCTAAACTTTTGTTATAGGAACTCAAGAGAGGTTTGTTAGAGCCATGTGGTCTGAGCTGCAGCAACTATCTCAGACCTCACACATTGATCTTCTCAGGTAGACTGAGGGACAACAATAGGCCTGATTACCTTTCTCTCAAGGTGTGAGAGAGAGAAATCTTACTCTATTGCATTAACCCCTTCATGCATTAATAAGACATAAGCATGCTGGCTATAAGAGGCTGGTTATCCCACAAAAAGAGCATTCACACCAGTAACAAGTTGCTTAGACTAAGGCATTAGCTCTGAGACAGGGCCTTTATAAGGTTTGGTGTGTTGGGATTGGCCCTTGGCAACAGCTGACAGGTTTAGGTACTACAGCCAAGATGGAGCCCTTGAAGCCCAAGGCACTGCCTTTCAGGCGGTGTCAAAGCATGAGTATCAAGTGGTATAAGGATTAGACAATTCAACTGTAGAAAAGGTTATCAATGTCTACTAATCTTGCTGGCTTTGTACCACCTCCAAAATCAGCGGCAGAATGTGCTCATGTTCTGCTTGTGGATTTCCCATAGGCAACTGATTGACTACTTTGGGAAATAGGTAAAGGTAAAGGGACCCCTAACCGTTAGGTCCAGTCGCGGACGACTCTGGGGTTGCAGCGCTCATCTCGCTTTACTGTCCGAGGGAGCCAGCGTACAGCTTCCAGGTCATGTGGCCAGCATGACTAAACTGCTTCTGGCGAACCAGAGCAGAGCATGGAAACGCCGTTTAGCTTCCTGCCGGAGCGGTACCTATTTATCTACTTGCACTTTGACGTGCTTTCGAACTGCTAGGTTGGCAGGAGCAGGGACCGAACAACGGGAGCTCACCCCATTGCGGGAATTCGAACCGCCAACCTTCTGATCGGCAAGCCCTGGGCTCTGTGGTTTAACCCACAGCGCCACCCTAGGACACTAGATTAAATAGGCTGGCCATTGTGAGGAACAGGCCATTGGTCCAATCCGGCAAGGCTCTTTTTATGTTAAGGCAAAACAACAGACCATTTCCCCCAACACTGTTAATTCCTTAATCGTTCTTTTTTCTTTCTTTCTTTTACATTTTAGCTTTTGCTCCTAATTTTTCTCTTTACTGCTGAAAATGAAGAAATGCAGGATTAAATGACTACAGGGAAATGGGAAAGGGATATCTGTCTCTGACCTCCAGGTCACCAATTCATATCAGGCCAAGTAATTAGCAGCTAAAATTGTACCATCTGTTGACTGTTTAAGGTTATGAGAGAGAGGTGATGGTTTTAGTTATATTACTAATGGACAAATTAATTTAGCCCATGCACCCTCATTTGATAGATGTCTGGAAGAGGAAAAGATTGCATCAAAATATATAAATAGATTCTGCCAAGAATGAATGAAAGGGAGAGACCCAAATGGAAGTACACAAGAAAATTATTGTTCTCAGTAGTGGTAACACTGTAGTATTCTTACACTCTTGTTGAGACAAACATGTTTTCTCTGTGTTTTGCTTCAGGCTTCCAAAAGGCATCTGACTGGCGACTGAGAGAACAGGATGCTGGACTAGATGATCCAGCAGGCTGTTCTTATGACTTCAGGGTCACTCTTGGGTCTAGGTGCCAGTCCAGCTGTAAGTCAATCATGCTTAAGTTCCACTGGACAAGTTAGTGGAAGCTAACATAAGTCCTGTTGATTTGATTTAGTTATCAACTTTAGTGATATTTAGCTCTGCCTTATTCAAACTCATAGCCTCCTGTTGTTTTGGACTACATCCCCCGCCATCCTTGACCAAGAGGCAGGGGCTGATGAGAGTAATAATAATAATAATAATAATAATAATAATAATAATAATTTAATATTTGTACCCCACCCATCTGGCTGGGTCCCCCCAGCCACTTTGGGCGGCTTCCAACAAATGTTAAAATACATTAAAATGTCACAGATTAAAAACTTCCCTAAACAGGGCTGCCTTCAGGTATTTTCTAAATGTCCGGTAGTTGTTTATCTCTTTGACCTCTGATGGGAGGTCCAAAACATCTGGAGACCACTGGATTGCAGAAAGCTGCTTTAGCTGACTGTGGCTGTTGTGGTGTAGTGGTCAAGAGCAGTAGACTCGTAATCTGGGGAACCGGGTTCACTTCCCCGCTCCTCCACATGCAGCTGCTGGGTGACCTTGGGCTAGTCACACTTCTCTGAAGTCTCTCAGCCCCACTCACCTCACAGAGTGTTTGTTGTGGGGGAGGAAGGAAAAGGAGAATGTTAGCCGCTTTGAGACTCCTTCGGGTAGTGATAAAGTGGGATATCAAATCCAAACTCTTCTTCTTCTCTTGTTGTTGTTGTTGTTGTTGTTACACCTACTGTTATTATTATTACTTCCCTCTGGACTACTACTTTACATGTATATTGTGTATTTATTACACCACTTAGCTCTATGTTACAAGGGAAACTTTCTTAAATATAGTGGGACAATCCCTTGAAGAACGAGCAAACAGCACAACAGTAACTTAATTAGTGTTTTAAAAAAGCAAAGTTTGGGGACTGTTACATGTTCTGCTTGCAATGCATAGTTCACCCCAGACAGGTGGCTTTGTGACTCGGTGGCAGAGTTCGTCTCTCATCCCAAGTGTCCTCAGTGGGATTTTCCCAGGTTCAGAGCAAACAGAGCAATAGAACATGCGATGGCAAATGTATTCTACTGCATGAGCTCAACAAATGCAAATACAAATGCAGAATTGTTTTCTTCTAATTTTATGATAATGGATTCAACTTATTGAGAAGGCATAATCTTAAGACCAATAATGCTTTTAGTAAGGGGCTGGATGTCAAATCATGAAAGTAATTCTGTAAGCCACGTGTTACTTTTAAATGAGGCAGATAATATATTCTGAACCTGCTATATGTCTTGCTGTAGCTCTTCTCAAGCATATACTTCTTTTCATTTATCTTTATAAAGCAAGGCCAATCTCCAACCTGGACACAGTGTGAATCATGCCTGGAAAGAGCAGCAGAGACCCAACGGCGGAGCTAGCTGCTCTGGCACCCGGATCAGCGCACATGCCGTGCACCCAGGGGCTGGGCGATCCGCCCAGGGGACGGGGCAATCATGCCCGGGGTGTGTGTTCGGGCATGGCGGCGATTGTGCCAGGGGTGCCATCCAGTGTGACTGCGATCACACCCAGGGGGATTTTGTCACCCCCCCTCAGGGATGACACCTGGATTGGACCGACCCCACTGACCCCCCTCCTAAGCCCCTGCAGAGACCTAAGTGTGGTTAAGCCCTGATATTACCAATTGCATTAAATTAAAGCAATATGCTTCACAACCATCTAGAGTCCTCTAGAGTATGAATTGCAAGATGACACCCACAGGTGCCAACATGCCTGCCAGGAACTCCTGTGTTCTTCTTCACTGAAGACTAGAAGTCTGTGCCCTTTTATGTGTGAAAATATTAATATTGATACATTGGAAGGATAAAAATATGGTCTCTTTCGATCAATGGATAGATGACGTGACAACTCTTCAAACTCATGAACAGATAGCTTTCAGACGAAGGTAATGTATGAACAAATTTAATAATGCTTGGAACATATTTATCGAAATCATAGTGACACAGGAATCTATGTATATTTGAGGGGGGAGTTATTCTATTTACATATATGTTATATAGTTCTGTAATCTTAATTATCTTTATTGTCATATTGTTATTGTTGGTCTGCTCTGCCTTTTAAAATGTTGTTTTCTTTCTTTTTCTTTCTTACTTTAACTCATTGTAATATTCTTAATAAAAATTTAAATGATAAAATAATATAAAAAGGCTATAAGTCATAGGATAAAAAGACAGGTCCTCTTTTGATCAGTAGCCAGTTATAAAAAGAGAGAGTAGCAGCAATAAATAGATTCCCAATGGAAGGGTGTAAGAAAGAGAGTCCAAGCATCTGTGCTTTTTAACTTGGTTATAAATGATCTGGAGATGTGAGTGAATAGTGAGGTGCCCAAGTTTAGCTTCAAGGTTTTATAAACCCAAAGGGATAGCAAAGACATCTATAAAGATCTTTCCAAACTAGGTAAATGGGCATTTGAATAGCTAATGCATGGCACACCGAGGCAAACAAAACCCCTAACTTCACATACAAACTGATGCGATCCAAACTGGCAGTGACTAACCAGGAGAAATATATTGGAATCAACATGGATAGCTCAATGAAAATATTGGTCCAGTTAGAGAAAAAGCACGTTCCATGTTAGGGATCATTAGGAAAGAAACTGAAAATAATATTTTTACTCAAATCTATGATACAAGCAGTCTTGGGAAATTATGCGTAGTTCTGGTCACCCCATCACAAAAAATATATTGCAATACATGCTGGAAATGGTGCAGAATAAGTGCAGAAATTGATCGACCAAATAAAAACGAAAGAAAAGGTGAAATGTTTGTGTAGAGAACAGAGAGAAGTGCTTTTCCCTCTCTCTAAATACTAGAACATGGAGTCGGCAAATGAAGTTGAACCATAAAAAATTCCAGTGCTTTTTTTCGGGGGGGGGGGGGGATACAGAGAGTAGCCGCATACCCCTAAACATTTTGTGAATCTAAGTTTGGCCTCAATGAGGGGCAGTATTTCAATATGAGTAGGAAAATGAGAGTACCCCTAAACATTTTTTTTAGGAAAAACAACAACAACACTGGAGGATTCAGGATAGATGAATGGTCATATTTCTTTATGCAGCAGGCATTAAACTACGGAGTTTGTTACCACAGGACATTGCAAACTTGGATGCAAACTTGGATTGGGTTTAAAGGTGGTTTAGACAGATTCACAGAGGAAAAGGCTGTCAATGACTACTAGGCATGATTGCTGCACAATACCCCTAGAATCATTAGTAGCATGCTATTGAATACCACTTTCTGGGAAGCAACAGCACTCATGTCCTGGTTGGGGACCTCTCATACAGATCTGGTTGGCCACTGTAGGGAATAGGATGCTAGACTTTGTATCACCTTGGATTGATTCATCAGGGCTCTTCTTATGTACAGTGGTACCTTGGTTCTCAAACTTAATCCATTCCGGAAGTCCATTTGACTCCTGAAACCATTCGAAAACCAAGGGGCCGCTTCCGATTGGCTGCAGGAGCTTCCTGCACTCAAGCAGAAGCTGTGTCAGACATTTGGCTTCCAAAAAACGTTCACAAATTGGAACACTTACTTCTGGGTTTGTCAAAACAAAATTAAAAAATTCCTTCCAGTAGCACCTTCCAGTAGAATTTTTTTATTTTGTTTTGACTATGACAGACCAACACGGCTATCTACCTGTAACTGGAACTTCTGGGTTTGTGGCTATCTAGGAGCCGGTTTGTTCAGCAACTACCGGTAAGCCTTTCGAGAACCAAGGTACCACTGTACCTTTGTCCTGGACTCAAGAGGCCATTGGTGCAGGGCACACATTACAAACTAGCATGTGTATGTAATAATTTGACCTGACCCCATTTACCCCGGAAAGATGGATAGAATACAGTTCATGGCACAATCTGAGGTTTCCATTCCCCACGAGGCAGTTGGGTGAGATTTAAGGGGTCTTAAAGAAAAAGAGTTAGAATCCAAGGTCTGATTGGCACTAGAGACACCCAATAAAAAGTACTGGTGTGTTTGACATAAGTGGGAAAGATGCAATGCTGGTTGCCATATGGCTGATGCTTCCATTAATATTATTTCTGAATGCTCTTGATCACAACTGAAGAACATTATATACAGTGGATTGAACTACAATCCAATCCCTTTATTGCTTATGACTATAAACTGTGTGTGATGAAACCAGCAATAAAAAAAACCCTTTCCGTTGGTACACCTCTTGGAAGGCAGCCAAGGTATTTATTGCTATTCGGGCAATTAATGGCTTTATTGATCTCTTGTTTTCCCCTAGTAAACAGTGGATAAGCCATTTATTTTTATTCCTTAGTTGTAATTAATGCAAGTAGAGTTTGACTGATATTTGCTAGTATAGCACTTTCTGGATGAGAGAACATTTTGTTTTTCACAACAACTCTGCGATGGACCAAACTCGTTACAAATAAAGCATATATGTTCATTATTTTTCCAAATAGAATACAACCGTACTTCCAGTCTGAACATGAATATGAACTTGGCTCTTGGTGCTGGTGGAACCCAAACCACATCTTCCAGTTCTCCACACAAGTTCCAAGATTATAGATGGAGCACCATATTCTCAGGGTAAAATAACTGCCACAAGCCAGATTATATATACACTAAGAGAGCAATCCATTGCCAAGTTCAACTGAGACCAGTAGTTTAGGGTGCAGTGGATCTCCAGCTCAGCCACCTAATTCCTGGATCAGATAGCATTAAGTCCCAAATCCCGGCTCAGGTGAAGATTTGCTGACAAAACCTGCTCAACTGGCTGAGCTGATGCCGGCTAATCCAAGGCTTGTATAAGCCCCCAGAAAATAGGTGTGCTGGGAGCTGGGCAGGGACAGGACCAGACTTAAACTGGATCCTAATGGACTGGATCTTAATGTATTTTAATATCTGTTGGAGGCCGCCCAGAGTGGCTGGGGGGACCCAGCCAGATGGGCGGGGTACAAATAATATATTATATTATTATTATTATTATTATTATTATTATTATTATTATCCTAAGCCCATTCAGCTTGGTCACTATTTTAAAAGCTTGTTTTAGACAAAGCAGCAGCAGCAGACTCACTGCTGAACAAGGTTTGGATCTGGTGTAACTACACGGCGGTTAACTAACACCAGATTGCTTTACGCCAGCCTCTTGCAGATGATGCACAGAAAGAAGGGCCTCGGATGATGGTCATAGGGTCCAAGTCGGTTCATATGGAGAGGAGTGGTCCTTGAGCTTTGCCAGATGGAGCCAGAAGGATTACATGGCAGGGACATCTCCCTTCCACTCTCTGCTTCTTTGTATATTCCTTGTAAATATACTACATACCACTTTTCACACTGGGGACAAATATGGGCAGTGGCTGACCTCCATTTTGGGGCCCCCAAGCTTTAACTGTTATGGGGGGACCCTTTGCAACCGGCAACGAGGTCTGGGTAACTCCTGTTATCTTCTTCAGTGGGGTTTTACCATGACAGATCACAACTCTGTGCTACTGACTCTCAAACTTTGGGATTATACACACACACACACACACACACACACACACACACACACAAATAATCAGTTTGAATCATGTCTCAAATTGGGTCTATTGGGACCAAAAAAGTTGTTTCTAGGGGCCCTCTGGGATTAGAAGCCCTGGAGCCTAAGCTTCATTATTTTCATAGTAGATTTCCCCTTGAATATGGGTTTAGGAATCCCTTGTTGTTGCAAAACCTTTGGTTCCAACCTCAGATAACCAGGTCTGTACTATTTACTCTGGCTCCAGTGTGCTTCCACTGCTGGTGTTTGAAGGTGACTACACAATGTTAACCACCATCCATACATAACCTGTAGTTTCTTGAGAAAAAAACACCTGGTTTGCTTCAGTTTCCCCCTCAAACCAGCTTCCATCTGATTTGAAAATCCAAGCCGGACAGCTGTCATTGGACCATAGCTGTCAACTTTCGGATCTGAAAATAAGGGATTTTTTTCAAACTTTCGGATTTGAAAATAAGGGATGTTGCAAGGGCGGTGCAATGGCACCAAGTAGCCTTGCCACCCTGCGCTCCAGAGGCTGTGCGCGAACAGGTGAGCAAAAGAGCGAGCACATAGATGGCAGGCAGGCAGGCTGTCTGTCTGGTTGGGCGTGAGGGTCTGGCTGCACAAGGCATGCAAGCTCCGCCCCCAATCGGTCTCAGACTCCTTATTGGCAGCCGAGCAACACAGCTGAGGAGCCTCCCTGGCCGGCAGGGAGGGAGAGGAGCTGCTTCCTTTGAAATCCGGGAAATTTAAGGGATATCAACAATCCGGGATAGCAGCAGGAAACGGCATTGGAATAAGGGAATTTCCCACCAAAAAAGGGAGGGTTGACCGCTATGCATTGGACAGCTTTGCACATGCACAGATGGCAGCTTAACTGAATAGGAGTCGGGGGAGTTAAAGGCTTGGGGAAACAAATCAGGTCCTGTCCATTGGGTGAAGTCACCCCTGCCCCCATTCTGGTGTGTACAGCAAGTGAGACATGAAACATGGGGTGGGGGAGGGACCATTGTGTTTTAAGATGCTACTGTGTATACAGCCCAAAATTCAAATTCAGCTTTTGAATCTGCTAAAGTGGTCAAGCAGCAAGAGTGATGGCTGTGTTGAATAGTCACTATTTTTCTTTCTGAAGAATGAACTGATGCCTGGTTTGGCCATTTGGAAAAACCAGGCCTTATGAAAATATCAAACCTTGCAAAATGATGATTAAGTGTTGCATTTGATTTCAACACCCTACACAAACTAGAGTGTCGAGCGCAACTGGGCTGTAATTTGTGGTGACTGTACTGAACAGGGCTGGCTCAAGACATTTTGGCACCTGAGGCGAACCACAAAATGCGGGTGGCACCAGGGAAGCAGGAGTGAGTGAATATATACATAAGAAAAAAGAGGGACTAAAGATATATCTCAGGAACAAGGGTGGGAGATGACCAGCAGGACTTTGTATTTGCCAAGATGCCACTGTAGAGGCAGCCTGGGGGGGGGGCTGTGGATAATGATAATAATAATAATAATAATAATAATAATAATAATAATAATAATAATAATAATAATAATAATATATTTATACCCCGCCCATCTGGCTGGGCCCTCCCAGCCACTCTGGGCGGCCTCCAACAAAACATTAAATTACAATAATCCATCATACATTAAAAGCTTCCCTAAACAGGGCTGCCTTCAGATGTCTTCTAAACGTCTGGTAGCTGTTTTTCTCTTTGACATCTGGTGGGAGGGTGTTCCACAGGGTGGGTGCCACTACCGAGAAGGCCCTCTGCCTGGTTCCCTGTAACTTGGCTTCTCGCAGTGAGGGAACCGCCAGAAGGCCCTCGGCGCTGGACCTCAGTGTCTGGGTAGATCGATGGGAGTGGAGACGCTCCTTCAGGTATACTGGACCGAGATCCTGCCGCCTGAGATGATTGCCTCGCTTTGCCTCATGGATGGGCTGGCCCTGGTACTGAAAGGTTGAAACAATTACCTGTATTTCAGGGAAATCTATTTTTCTGCTGTTCCGAGTTCAGCGACAAAAGCAGTCAAAATATCATACTTCATAATTCCATGCTTTGCTGGTAGATAGTACTACTTACCTAATCTGGCCCAGTTTCACCTCAGCTTCTACTGGAAACTCCAATAATGCTTTGAAATTGTGATGGGTGGAAGCCCTTTCAATTTGTTGAATTGCTGGGTTTCATTTTGCGGGGAGAGGAAGAAAGAGAAAGTAACAAAGAGAAGGGAAATTTCCATTCATGCCAAGCCAACACTTGGAGAATAGATGTCTGTAAAGAATGTTGTTTTGTTTGCAGACTTGGGCCCACCTTTTCAGTTTGCTTAGCTATTAAAAATATGCATTCCCGGCTCCTATTGCCGCTCCCTTTAGATGCATGCTGGCAGAGAATCATTATAATCAGTGCAAAGATACAAAGTCACAATCAGAGAGGAATTCTTGTTTACAGTAGAGGAGACCACACACTGTGATAGTTTGCATTAGAATCACAGCAGGGGAAGCATGAAAGGCTGGAGCATAAAAATAGATATGGGACTTTTCGGGTTTGCTCAAGTACCTGTCCAGTTATGATACAGTCGTAAAATATTATAATTTCCTCCCCAGGACCATTATTGCCGCTACACTGCCTACAGAATCCCTTGATTTCCCGAGACTTCTGACCACCACAACAGGATACATAGCAGAAGCTGCCTGAAAGGCATTTTCCTTTTTTTCGCACGACAGCTGGAGTATGGGGATGTGCTTGGCTACAGAGAGAACAGGCTCATGGAAGACTCGGAAATAGATCAAAAGCACACAGCGAAAGTATTATGTCAGAGCAAGGTTATCCCTTCAGGTGATTAAAAAAAAAGGTTAGCCTAAATGCAAAAACAAATCCCTGAAAGGAGTTTGAGGTGGGCGGGAGGGAAATCACCTGAAGCTTTCATTCTAATCTCAGGAAAAAGGAATGTTTTAATGTGGGGAAAGGGGACTCAAAGTCGCTTTAAAATCTAGCAACTATTCTCCAGAGATATACCAACTCAGAACGTAGCTCTAATAATCCGTACAGCTTCTGAAATTTATTAGTCTTTTTTTCTAAGAAAAAAGAAAAAAAAAGAACTATTATTAACATGCTAAGCTTTAGGCTATTTAAATTTTCTGAAGAAATCTGAGTAAGGAAGTATACAGGATCAGAAGGCTGCCTTCTTTAACTTTGTTCATGAACAAAGCTCTGTCAACCTGGTAATGAATATCTTCTGATTCTTTCTTTTTCATGAGAAAGCACGTTATTTATTATCTGTAATGTTTCATCACCTATGTGAGGAATTTCCTGAAATACCCACTTTTTAAAAAAGCCAACGTTGTGGGAAAGGTGTTTTATACTTTGTAAAGTGCTTTTTTAAACCATCAAAACAATTAAAATGTCACAATAAAGTAGAATAAGAGAAGAGAGAATACTTAAATATTCATCTACAGATCTTCTTCTTAACTCGGTCACCGCAATGAGGAAAAAAACCTGGATAAATAGCTTCGTTTTCAGCTAGTGCCAGGAAGTAATCAATGTTGGCACTAGATGAACCTCAGGTGGGAGAGAATTTGATAGCTGAGGTGCCACCACATGAAAGACCCTATTCTTGGACACCACAATGTGGATGGCTTTTAAGTAGGGGAAGGCGACACACCAAACTGGGCAGGCCTTGCCAACATGTCCCTCTTCCTCCTTCAATTTCAGACCCTTCCAAGTGTTTCAGACCCTATTTTCAACGGACAGTCCCAGATTTACAGAAGCCATCCCAGTTTCTGATTTGATCCCAGAATGTCCCCCATTTCCTTAGGACGTCCCTATTTTCATCGGAGAAACGTTGGAGGGTATAGTAGGATATCTATTTTCATCAGAGGGTATGGAGTTACGCAAGCCCCAAGACAAGGAGATAAGTAACTATACAACCTTTAGAAGACATCTGATGTTTGTACACTGGGTGTCTACATGGGTAAATGGCTCTAATCTCTCTCTCTCTCTCTCTCTCTCTCTCTCTCTCTCTCTCTCACACACACACACACACACACACACACACACACACACACGTGAGATAAATTCTTTCCACTTTTTTACTAAGAGATTGCTCTCTGAAGCCATGTTTAGTTTTCAAGTGATCAGAACAATAGATTCTGAGATATTGCTGGAGGAATTCTGTGAAATTGAATGGGAGGACAGATTTTTTACAGTATCTGTGTCTAAAGGCATCTATGTCTGGGTAAGATTATGGTTTCCACAGTAAACCAGCCTACCAAGTTTGAACTGAAATATGTTTTAAACACCTCTGACATATTTAGAATTCCAAATTCAAGGTTTCTGTGTAGAATTTGAAAACAAATGTTTTTAACCACCATGCCAATGATGGTTAAGATTTTATATTTTTAAATTTCATTTTATTCTCAAGTTTTTTTGCAGAACATTTTAATATATTCTTGCTTTATTTTCTCTTATAATTATGTTTATTTTAAATTTTATTGGCCTGGTTCACATGAAACACCAGGCCATAGTTAATATAAACCAAGGTTCATAAATCAACAACAAACCATGGCTTTGTTAATCTTTTAAAAGGCCATGGTTATTTTCGCTGGTCTGGGTTTGGGTAATCAACTTAAACCATGGTTTACAAATCATGACATAGTGTTACATGTGAACCAGACCATTGTTTGTTTTTTATCATGTCCAGTGGCAAGAAAATGATGGATTGATTAATATGAAAACAAGTTAAGCTTTCAGTTAGCATCTGTTTTTATGGGAAGTTGCTGCATCAGCACACTATTCACCGTCCAGCACATCAACACTGTGTTCTAATGTTTATGTAAGGTCTGCGTTCAGCTTGAGATTTTGTGCTTGGGTACCTGAGTAATAAATACACAGTTACTTCATCAGTTGTCTATGGTCCATTAGTGTATTATGAGGCATATCACTTTTTAAAATATGCAAATGCGGTTCCCCAGTTTCCTAGCCATCCCTTCCAAGTATTTTTAAGAGAAACACACTTGACAGTATATGAAGATGCCCTTCATAACTGGTGCTGCACTCATGTATTCTATCCAAGTACCAAATGTCAGGTGTGAAGTGATGCTTAAACTGAAGGGCAGTGTGACCTGTAGTTCAGTTAACTCCAGCAGATTCTGCAAAGTTAAGCGCCAGAGTAATGCAGGCAATTTGGGTCCATCTAATTGCCATAACAATATATTTACATGTATGTGTTGTGGCTTTGCTAGGAGTGCCATACCTGTGAATTTACTCACAACCTCAACTTACACAATGCAGGGATGATTAGACCTGCGGTCCAACAACATCTGGAGGGTGACAGCTTCCCAATTTGCAGAATCTTAAAAACAAACTAATTCCTTTGCAAGGCAGAAGGAGCAAAGCATGCAAAAGAATGAAAATTTAAAATATATATAATTCTAAAAGAGCACCTAGCAGGTTGCAGTAATTAGGGTTGTGCACCATCCGTGGGAGTTGAAATACAATAATATCTGGAGGACCACAGGCTCCCCTGACATGTTTCAAGCATCTATCTTCCCCCACCTATAATATGCGAAGCAGCTTGCCTAAATTACAGGACTGCTGTAAGGCAGATCTGCACAACTTGTGACCCACCAAGTCAAATGCAGCACACACCAGCCACATGTTATGGGTCTGCCAGATGTTTGCCGGTACACTTGTTTTTTTTCATTTTTATATCAGCAGCAAAAACAAAAAGCTTATTTAGCCTTGTTGTCTCCCCCTCCCCCAGATGTTTGGCTTGGTGCGTCACAGGCTATGCATATCTGTCTGGGTTATAAACCTATGTATGTGAGTAAAGTAAAGTTAAACCACAGAGCCTAGGGCTTGTCGATCAGAAGGTCGGCGGTTTGAATCCCCGCGACGGGGTGAGCTCCCGTTGCTCGGTCCTAGCTCCTGCCAACTTAGCAGTTCGAAAGCACATCAAAGTGCAAGTAGATAAATAGGTACCGCTCCGGCGGGAAGGTAAATGGCGTTTCCGTGTGCTGCTCTGGTTCACCAGAAGCGGCTTAGTCATGCTGGCCACATAACCCGGAAAAACTGTCTGCGGACAAATGCCAGCTCCCTCGGCCTATAGAGTGAGATGAGCACCGCAACCCCAGAGTTGTCCACGACTGGACCTAATGGTCAGGGGTCCCTTTACCTTTATGTGAGTGAAACTGCCACATAAACACTACTCATTCTTGATAACCTGCCCTTCCTGGTGGCATAGATACTGACTGGATGCAGATAAGTCTATACCTGAAAGGACTGCCTCTTCCCATACAAACTGACCCAGACCCTGCGCTTGTCATCTTCATCTGAAGCCCTTCCGTATGTCCCTTCTGTCGTGCAGCAAAGTCAAAACGCAGAGTCTTCACAGTAAATGAATAAAACTTTACTGAGGAAAAACATACTTCTTTACAAACGCATAATGTAGGAGAGCAAGGTAAAACAGAAGATTAGACTACAGAGAACACACTGAGCCCATTTGTATTTATTCTTTCTCGCTCCATGTGTCTTCCTGTAAAAGATACAACATTTGTACAAGGAATGAGTCATCTAGAGGATGAGTCAGAGTGAGTCAGCTAGCTGAATGAGTCTGCAATTTTCAGCATTTTTCAACACTTTCTACACTTTACTGAAAGGTTCAGAGGGTGATAACATGAGAACAGGCCTTTTCTGTGGCGGCTCCCCATCTGTGAGATGCTTTCCCCAGAGAGGCTCACCTGGTGCCGCCATTACATGAATTTAGGCACCGGGCAAAAAAATTACTCTTTACACAGGCCTTTGGCCATTAAATATTCTATGGCCTGTTAAATGGTGTGTGTGTGTGTGTGTGTGTGTGTGTGTGTGTGTGTGTTGTTATGATTATTTTCTTATTTTGCTGTGTATTATTATGGTCTGTATTGTGTTTTTATTATTATGCAGTATAAATTATGTTCTTAATGTTGTACACCACTCTGGGATCTTTGGTGTTCCCCCACTTATGCCCAATAGACCTGATTCAAACCAAGAAATAGTGGGAGAGAGCTAGAGAGTCCTTGTGGCTCATGAGGAGACCCTCCCTGGAGCCTGAAGAGAACTTCAGCGAGGGTAGAGGAAGCCCCCAGGAAACCAGAGGTGCAGCAGGTCTTTGTTTAGGATGCTCATTCTTCCTCTAGCAGCTGATGTGTGCAGTAGTGTAGCAGCAGTCATTCTTCTAAATGTCCTCCAGCCTCCCAACTGGCCCCAGAGCTTCAATTCTAGTTGGAGAGTTGTGTGGAGAGATAGTGGGAGAGAAAGCTGGAGCTCAGGGAAAAAACCTGGGTGTTCAGAGGCTTTTTAGAGGGTTTTCCCCATTCACACAATTTTCACTTATGAGAGCAAGGGCCCATAAGGTAACCCCCGCTTAAGTAGAGGGGAGCACCTGTATATAAATTGAAATCATCATCATGCTTGATCTTTTGAAGAGCACCCCCTGATGCAAAGGTTAGCTAATTCTAAAAGCAATTTGTGACATGGCATGAGGATCTGCTGATCAAAGAGGAAAAGCCAGAAATTTCACTGGAGATGCCTCCAGTAGGCTTAATCCTGACCAATATCTCAATCAGCAGTCATGGAACAAAAGTAATAATAAGATGCTATCGGAGACTGGGCCTTTTCTGCAGTGGCTCCCCATTTGTAGAATGCTCTCCCCAGGGAAACTCACCTGGTACCTTCATTACATACCTTTAGGCATCAGGCAAAAATGTTTCTCTATAACCAGGCCTTTGGCTGTTTAAGATTCTATGGCTTTTTACATGTGTTTGTGGGAGGGTGGTTATTAGTTTGTTTTATTATGTATTTTGTGTTCTCATTTTGTATTTTTATGTTGTAAACTGCCCTGTGATCTTCAGATGAAGGGTGGTATATTATTATTATTATTATTATTATTAATCATTATCCCAGTCGCACACTGTAAAATCTAACCTGTGGCATGTTAATACAGGAATTGTACTTGGAAATTCCCTATGGCTGCCAACCAGGGGTGAAGGGAAGCAATATTTTCTACACAGTTGACATGGCTAAATGGAAATAATTCATCCAGCACATTAGAAGAGGTACATAACAATATTTCTGATCATTCATTAAAAACCCTCAGACTAATATATTTCTTTGCCACTGCACAGCTATGCATGATTTCTCATTGTTTCATACTCAGCACCGTAACCTCAGAGTCCAATTTCAAATGCTAGCAAGCAACAATAGAAAAGCTTAAATTCTGTAGATAGCTAAATAAATTAAACATGCCACAACATCTAATTGCCCATAGAACAAGTAAAATTAGATTCACATAAGCAATATTTCTATGCTGCACTAGCTACCCTAATTGCTTGTGTAGAGAAGGATTATTACTTGGCAAAAGCCTGGCTCTAAAGTACTCAGCTTTTTAGGAAAGGACCCTGAGGAGTTCTGCAAGCAGCACTCGCATACTGCTTTTTTCTCCTAATACCAGCCATGTAATAAAATATACTTAATCGTTCAAATGAACTATAGTCGTGATGCAAGTGCTGGTTCATTAAAAAAAACAAAAAACCTCAGCTTAAGAACATCTGGGGTTCTGGAGTTTGTGGTTATTTCAAAATCCAGAATGCTATATTCTGCTAAGCCAGGATCCAAAGAACTATATTAAGCGGGTGGTGCTGTGGGTTAAACCACAGAGCCTAGGGCTTGCTGATCAGAAGGTCGGCGGTTCGAATCCCCGTGACGGGGTGAGCTCCCGTTGCTCGGTCCCAGCTCCTGCCAACCTAGCAGTTCGAAAGCACTTCAAAGTGCAAGTAGATAAATAGGTACCGCTCCGGCAGGAAGCTAAACGGCGTTTCCCTGTGCTGCTCTGGTTCCCCAGAAGCGGCTTAGTCATGCTGGCCACATGACCCGGAAGCTGTACGCCGACTCCCTCGGCCAATAATGCGAAATGAGCGCCGCAACCCCAGAGTCGGTCATAATTGGACCTAATGGTCAGGGGTCCCTTTACCTTTACCTTTTTATGGCATGTAGGCATGCTTAGTGGGGGAGAGAACATCCAGAACCCCTCCATCCTATGAGATCAAAATATTTTCGAAACTCTCCATGTCTTTTGTTTTATTTTTTAAGGTTTGCTCCTCAACCATGTAGAACCAGTTGTCGGCTTCTTGTCCCCACATCCTTATTTTGAAAGAAATTGGGATTTAAAATTTAAAGCACAAAAACAAAATGATGCTCACTTAACTTCTGGCTTTTCGTCTCACCTTCCCAAACCGGTAGAAGCATACGGAACCTTTTATCACTCACATTCTCTTCCTTCCAATTCACTTGAGACTCATGTTGCGTGTATCCCATTGTGATGAAGTCAATGCCACAAATGGATGCAGGCAATGGATGCTGACCTGTTAGATGAAATGGGCACTACCCTGCCATCCTCAGCCTGCCAGTCCACTCTTTCATAGAATCATAGAATTATAGAGTTGGAAGAGACCACAAGGGCCATCCAGTCCAACCCCCTGCCAAGCAGGAAACACCATCAAAGCATTCTTGACAGATGGCTGTCAAGCCTCTGCTTAAAGACCTCCAAAGAAGGAGACTCCACCACACTCCTTGGCAGCAAATTCCACTGTCGAACAGCTCTTACTGTCAGGAAGTTCTTTCTAATGTTTAGGTGGAATCTTCTTTCTTGTAGTTTGAATCCATTGCTCCGTGTCCTCTTCTCAGGAGCAGCAGAAAACAACTTTTCTCCCTCCTCTATATGACATCCTTTTATATATTTGAACATGGCTATCATATCACCCCTTAACCTTCTCTTCTCCAGGCTAAACATACCCAGCTCCCTAAGCCGTTCCTCATAAGGCATCGTTTCCAGGCCTTTGACCATTTTGGTTGCCCTCCTCTGGACACGCTCCAGCTTGTCAGTATCCTTCTTGAACTGTGGTGCCCAGAACTGGACACAGTATTCCAGGAGAGGTCTGACCAGAGCAGAATACAGTGGTACTATTACTTCCCTTGATCTAGAAGGGAAGTTTCCTTCCTTCTTACTCACAGCAAATCTGGGGCATGGTTGTGGGAGTCAGCTACCTCCATCTTAGTCTCAGTTTTGCCCTTGTAGGATTTGGCAGAGAAGAGGATGGGGGCAAGTCATTGGCTCTGCCTGTCATTGGCTTTGACGCCATCTACTGTTGGGCTCCCTGCCTTCTTCCCCATCAATCCGGGTGAGCACACAGGGGAGTAGTAATATTCTCCTCACCACTTGCAAGCATGATTTTCAACTACTTCCCACTTGCATGCTCATCACTTGATGGCTACATCCAGTTGTGACTTGCTGAGCTGCCGCAAATCAAACATCATAGCTAAATCTTCATGAAAATCTAGCACACGTCCTAAAACAAAATGGAGTAACCATGAAATTCAGTTGCGGATCAAGACCTGGTTCATGTATGTATATTTGACAGCTGGTAGTTGAACTGGCTAGATGCAAGCTGGCATATAAGAGTTATGTCTCTTTTGTAGATTTGTGATGGTCCATTCATATATGGAAGTCATAACTGGAAAGTACAGTTATTAAATGATGGGCATGCATGCATGGATGAACCAGCCCCAAGTTTATTGTAAAAGTAAAGGTAAAGGGACCCCTGACCATTAGGTCCAGTCGTGACCGACTCTGGGGATGCGGCGCTCATCTCGTTTTATTGGCCGAGGGAGTCGGTGTACAGCTTCCAGGTCATGTGGCCAGCATAACTAAGCCGCTTCTGGCGAACCAGAGCAGCGCACGGAAACGCCGTTTACCTTCCCGCCGGAGCAGTACCTATTTATCTACTTGCACTTTATGGCATGCTTTCGAACTGCTAGGTTGGCAGGAGCAGGGACCAAGCAACAGGAGCTCACCCCGTCGTGGGTTTATTGTAAGTTTATTGTAATAGAGCTTTAAAAAAAAAAATCTCATACCTGGTGAACAAGAAACCAGATAATTGAGTTACATGCTAAATAACTACTTAATAGTCATTTTTATTAACTCCTTAAAATGCTATTTATGGAAGGGAAAACGACCTATCTTAATCAATGATTATAACAATTTTTGTAAAAATATAGGAGCTGTAAATACAATTGAATCTGTATTTCTACTTTTGGTATTTTGCTTTTTAGATTACTATAGTTGACTGTTTTTCATACATCAGCTGTTTCCCGAGACAAAATGGTAGGATGTGGTTGAATACTATACTAGAAACCATTCTTATCAGATTACTGCTATCCCAGAACAGGGAAATTTGTCATAGAATAATTTAATTAGAGTAATTTGTCTCATTTAAATCACGATAGGTAGACCAGATCAAATATCAAGAAATAATATTTATCAAATAAATTGAGGGGAAATTGAGAAATACAGGAAATAATATTTTCCAAATGTTATTAATCTCAGTGCCTGCATGTAGACAGATGAAGACTCATCTGGAGAGCACAGTCTCTCAATGGAAAGTAGGAGAAACACGCACAAAAAAGATTATTCTGTGTGTTTTCCCTCACAAGTTAATGGGAAACTGGATCCAACTGAAGTGAAATCTAAGTTTCCCTAGACTACAGTATATTGACTGATTCTGTGCAATTCAGGGATATTTTTCAAGTGGGGCCAGGATCTGTCTCTATATGTGCCTTACAACATGGGATACAACAGCAATAAAGCATCAGCTGGATAATTTCCAGTGGAGAAGCAATGGGCAGGGGAGGGTGCTGAACATGGGCTTCCCCCATGAACCCACCTCCACTCCACCCAAACACACTTCCAGTTCTAGACCCTGGTTGCTGGTAAACAGTTGTGGGGCAAGCTTGCCAGGGGAAAGCCAATTGATGGAGAAAGGCTTAAGCACCTTCTTCCGTTCTATCACTTCTCCCGCAGGAAATAATAATAATAATAATAATAATAATAATAATAATAATAATAATTTATTATTTATACCCCGCCCATCTGGCTGGGTTTCCCCAGCCACTCTGGGCAGCTTTCAACAGAACATTAAAATACAACAATCTATTAAACATTAAAAGCCTCCCTAAACAGGGCTGCCTTCAGATGTCTTCTAAAGGTCTGGTAGTTGTTGTTCTCTTTGACATCTGAAGGGAGGGCGTTCCACAGGGCGGGTGCCACTACCGAGAAGGCCCTCTGCCTGGTTCCCTGTAACTTGGCTTCTCATAGCGAGGGAACCGTCAGAAGGCCCTTGGCATTGGACCTCAGTGTCCGGGCAGAATGATGGGGGTGGAGACGCTCCTCCAGGTATACTGGACCGAAGCCATTTAGGGCTTTAAAGGTCAGCACCAACACTTTGAATTGTGCTCGGAAACGCACTGGGAGCCAATGTAGGTCTTTCAAGACCGGTGTTATGTGGTCCCAGCGGCCACTCCCAGTCACCAGTCTAGCTGCCGCATTCTGGATTAGTTGTAGTTTCCAGGTCACCTTCAAAGGTAGCCCCACGTAGAGCGCATTGCAGTAGTCTAAGCGCGAGATAACTAGAGCATGCACCACTCTGGCGAGACAGTCTGCGGGCAGGTAGGGTCTCAGCCTGCGTACCAGATGGAGCTGGTAGACTGCTGCCCTGGATACAGAATTAACCTGCGCCTCCATGGACAGCTGTGAGTCCAGAATGACTCCCAGGCTGCGCACCTGGTCCTTCAGGGGCACAGTTACCCCATTCAGGACCAGGGAGTCCGCCACACCTGCCCGCCTCCTGTCCCCCCAAAACAGTACTTCTGTCTTGTCAGGATTCAACCTCAATCTGGTAGCTGCCATCCATCCTCCAACCGCCTCCAGACACTCACACAGACATTAACTTTCCATGCCACCTTTTCACTACTGTTCGGCAGCAACCCCAAGTCATGGCCTGACAACGATGCACCTCCACCCCTAACTGGTGAGTTTTCTTGACACTGGTGTGGTCAATGGTGCTACTCAGTGGTATCTGTTTGTAATGATGATTTGCATGGCAGCACACCTGTGAGCTATTGATGTTTCAGCGCACCTGTATCTTAACAATGTAACTAAATAGAGGTGGAGTTTACCTGCTGCACAGAATGCAGCGATGTGATAGGGTAATTGATTATTTTGAAAACTGTATTTAAGCTGACCAAATGCTTTGTATTCTGCTGGCTGGTTTAGAGTGGTGAGTTGCAGCTGTTTGATTATTATTTAAAATAAAAGATAAGGCAAGATATTGCGGGCAATTTTTTATTCCATCGCCCCAGTCGCTGCGCAAACTCGGTTGGCGAAGAAAGTCCAACACCAAGTTCCTCCATTCCAAATGTCTTCAAAAACCCAGAGTTTTGGGGCTTCCTTGTGAACACCCAAAGTACAACTTGCCCACACTTTATCTCAAGGCACAATATGGGAAAAGGGGCTCCGTTTGGCTTGCCGAATCACAAATTATCCAGGGCTGTATTAGGACAAAGAAAAATTCTGGAACTGCAACTGATGTGAGTTGGGACATCTGCCCAAGGTCAGCAATCCCACATTCCTTCCAATAGAACAGCAAAATATTGTTATTATTTTGTAAATACATAATACATGAGCACATCCGAGTAGAGATTTAGACATTTTCATCTGAGTTTATGATTATTTGAAAGCTACTGAAAAGAAACCATTCACATTGTATGTGTGCCTCTAAATTACAAAGACAATTACACAGTTTAAGATAAACACAATAAAAGTCTAATTTTTGCAACTGGAGAGGTTTCCCCTTAATTGCTTCTAATCATTCCCAAAGAAAGAAAAATGAATAGAATTGCTAATGGCATAAGAATATTTTACCATTCATCAAGAATAATAAATGATTAGAGATTTCTGTACACACTGTACTAATTTTAATATAATTTTCTGCTTAAACATGATAACATGCTCTGAGGAAAGAATTAGAGAAATTAAGGATGTTGCATCGCAAAGAAAAGAACTTATTTCCACTGTGTAAATCTGGTGTAGGGGATGTCCTCCACAGTTAAAACTCTTGGGCTTGATCTTTCAATTATGGCATATAGGAGTAGTTCACTGAGAATAATTTGTACAAGGTCCGTACACTTTTAAAAATCAAACCATCAAAACTTCCCTATTTCACTTTATTTATTTTTGTCAACATACAGGATAACTGAGAAGTAACTTCTACACACCTACCTGTGAGTAAGTCCCTTTTAACTCCTGGGGCCTTTCTTCTGAGTAGACCTGCATATTTGATTCCACTGTCAGATACAGAACTGGAGAGACATACCGGTACGTATAACTTACAGAGAAATAGAAAAGGCACAAATTAAAAGTTAACCGTCAGAATACATTTTATCCCATCTCCTGAGATTAGAAATTTCTATCTTGCAATGAAGAAAAGTTACTTTTGGAACCTCAAATTGGATTAACATGTCACTCCCTTACCACCTCCATCTTTCAACAAGTCCAGAAAATTATATGTCTCTTCAATTCCACCCCCAACCTTATGCTTACTATTGGAAGTCAGTTAGGTCCTGCTCATCCAGATTGTGGAAATCACACTTGATTTCTCCCTTACTTAGTTATGCTGTTGTTATCTAGTAACCAGAAGGAACACATGCCTATCTGACTACTTCTCCTCATCTCTTAAACATGCACACCTGTACCTACCTCCCCACCATGTGTGACACACACACACAAATGGATACATCCTTCCATCTCTCTCTGCCAAAGTGGATCTTTTGCATGCGCACACCCCCTACAGAATGACGCCCAGTCAGGAAAGGTCCTTTATGTGGCAACGTGTGTGATGAGTAGGCAACAAATGGTCAAGAACAGGGTGCCATTGCCGCTACCTCCTCCTTCTCCATCGGCAGTCAGGAAAGCACCTTTCGGGGGCAAAACAAGCAAGTCAATGCCAGCAGCCCATGGCTGGAAGCCAACAACCAGTCACGATGAGTCCCCTGGCAATCAGGAATACCTCTAGCGGACACCACACAACAAAGAGGCAAGGCCATCCCTTTTTCCTTCTCATCTACCAACACTCAAGAAAGAAAGTCATGGCCGGCGGCACGTAGCTAAAGGTAAAGGTAAAGGGACCCCTGACCATCAGGTCCATTCGTGTCCGACTCTGGGGTTGCGTGCTCATCTCGCTCTATAGGCCGAGGGAGCCGGCGTTTGTCCGAAGACAGCCTCCGGATCATGTGGCCAGCATGACAAAGCTGCTTCTGGCGAACCAGAGCAGCGCACGGAAACGCCGTTTACCTTCCCGCTGGAGCGGTCCCTATTTATCTACTTGCACTTTAACATGCTTTCGAACTGCTAGGTGGGCAGGAGCTGGGACCGAGCAACGGGAGCTCACCCCGTCGCAGGGATTCGAACCGCTGACCTTCTGATCAGCAAGCCTGTGGTTTAACCCACAGCGCCACCTGGTCCCGTAGCTAGCAGGCAACAAACAACCAAGTAGCTAGCAGGCAACAAACAACCAAGCCCAGGGGCTTGTCACTCCTTCGCCAGTGTAGTGTAGTGATTAAGAGCAGTGGACTTGTAATCTGGTGAACCGGGTTCGCGTCTCCGCTCCTCCACATGCAGCTGCTGGGTGACCTTGGGCTAGTGACACTTCTTTGACGTCTCTCAGCCTCACTCACCTCACAGAGTGTTGTGGGGGGAGGAAGGGAAAAGGAGATTGTTAGCCACTTTGAGACTCTTTAGGGTAGTGATAAAGCGGGATATCAAATCCAAACTCTTCTTCTCCCACATGAGGAAAGCCCCTTCATGGGGCCAAGCAGCAAGCAAGCTGCTCCTCCCCCCCCCCAGACTTCCCACTGCGCATTGGTGTGTGCTGGTGAGGAGAAGCATGAGCAGTGAGCGGGCACTGACACATTAATGTGAGTCCCAGGGCACTGTGGGCCTTCCTTATGTCACGGAACCTCAGCCGGTATCCTAGCTGGCCAGCAACTGCCATCAGCCATGGGAGGAACATGGCCTCGCTTTATCACACCCTCCCCCAAAGCAGTTCAGGGTGTCCCGTGTGGGGTCAATCTACTGTATCCTGACAACAACCCTGTGGTGAAGCTTAGAATGATGAGAGGTGATGACCAGTGCAGGACAGCCCAGTGGGCATGGAGCTTTGGGGGTGCCAACAATGATGTAGAATGGAAGGGAAGAGGTGGGGGTGCTGAATTTTCATAGAATCATACAGTTGGAAGAGACCACACCCCCTGCCAAGCAGGAAACACCATCAAAGCATTCCTGTCAAGTCTCTGCTTAAAGACCTCCAAAGAAGGAGACTCCACCACACTCCTTGGCAGCAAATTCCACTGTCGAACAGCTCTTACTGTCAGGAAGTTCTTTCTAATGTTTAGGTGGAATCTTCTTTCTTGTAGTTTGAATCCATTGCTCCGTGTCCTCTTCTCAGGAGCAGCAGAAAACAACCTTTCTCCCTCCTCTATATCAGTGTTTCCCAACCTAATCTAGGCAACGGCACACTTGAATCAATGAAAAAATCTCGCGGCACACCGCTCCTCCCCCACCCAGCTGCGCCGGGTCTCCTGACCCAGAGTTACCTCTGGGATCAGCTGTAGCGCGGCACGCGCGAGGCTTCCGGTCGGGATTCTCGCGCGAGGCTGCTGTTGCTGCTGCTGCTGCAGCAGCCAAGGGAGCAGCGCCGCCCTGGCTTCCGCTTCGCCGCCGGGCTCCAGCAGCGCTGCCGCCACGGTCCTGTGCAGCCCTGGGCTGCAGGTCCCTTTTTCCGCGGCACATCAGCCGGTGTCTCGCGGCACACTAGTGTGCCGCGGCACACCGGTTGGGAAACGCTGCTCTATATGACATCCTTTTATATATTTGAACATGGCTATCATATCACCCCTTAACCTTCTCTTCTCCAGGCTAAACATACCCAGCTCCCTAAGCTGTTCCTCATAAGGCATCGTTTCCAAGCCTTTGACCATTTTGGTGGCCCTCTTCTGGACACGTTCCAGCTTGTCAGTATCCTTCTTGAACTGTGGTGCCCAGAACTGGACACAGTATTCCAGGTGAGGTCTGACCAGAGCGGAATACAGTGGTACTATTACTTCCCTTGATCTAGATGCTATACTCCTATTGATGCAGCCCAGAATTGCATTGGCTTTTTTAGCTGCTGCATCACACTGTTGACTCATGTCAAGTTTGTGGTCTACCAAGACTCCTAGATCCTTTTTTGGGTGTCACACAGGGCACCGTGGAAACTGGAGACCTCAAGGTCTGCCACTGCTTATCTTACTGGGGGAAATAGCTCCATTTGGTTTTATTATTCTATGCTAAATATTTTAGAAACTGTACATCTCTAAAATCCCAGAAAAGTACCTCTCAGCCTTAGGTTATCAGTGAAATTGTTCTGGGAGATAAATTCTCCCCTTGCTTAACAAACAGCCTAGCTCACTTCTCCAAGCCTTTTGATATGCAAGTTGAAAAACACACATAGGAGATGGCTTTCTATGACTCCGGGGTTTGTGATAAAGTTCTTAATTAGCTGGAATTGATCACTTCCAGAGGGATAATAAGCATGTATAGTCCTCAAGTGTCCTTTGGATGGGAGGAGAACAAGATTTGATCAGCATCGGGGGGGGGGTGGTTCTTTCCACAAAGCACTTCTTTGGGGCGGGTAGTGGCTGTAAGGAGGAGCCTCGCCAAACAGCAACTGGATGTAGTCAATTGAAAGCTGTGACAAAGCAGACACATTGAGAAGGGATCTCGCAGATGCACAGATGCTAATCCACACACAGGGAAGCACATGGGGATTAATTCTGCTGCCAGTACAAATGGCTTCTGCAGAAAGGGACAGAGATACCTATTCAGGACCTGAGGTTAGGAACGCTTGTAGAATTAGAGGTCTGTAAATTCTGATGCAAACTGACCTCATCCAAATTGACCTCATCCTTCTGGACAAAGTGTGCATATTGGAACCTGCACATTCCTTTGATTGTGTACTCCATATTTTGCAATACATTTCCTGGCTAATTTTCTTTAAGATATAACACATTCTTAAATGCACACATTGAGATAAAAAATACTCTCTAAATGCACACATGGGGGAAAAATACTCTCTTTTATCTGCGATAAAATATGTATTTAAATATGCATATAAACAGTTTGTGAGAGAGAGGGGGTGTGCGTGTGCAGATTAATGCAGAAACAGGATAGAATGGACTTCTGAATGAACTTCTATGAAACTGACGCAGGTCCAGAAACAGTCTGAGCTCTTCATTCCTGGAGCTCTTGCAGGGTGCATGTGCCACCTAACATCTCATCAGCACCTTCAGCGTAAGGTCCTTGGGGTGTTGTTCCAAGGATTGGGGCAGTAGAACAATAGTTTCTCTCTGTACTACCATGGTAGCCATCAGAGGGAGCTGCTGGCCATCCATCACACCAGATGTCCAGAGGGGGATACTGGAGTAAACAATTCAGAAGGGGTCACGTGACCCAAGGGACAATGGGATCCTGCCTTTTAGAGGTGCTGCTGGCTTTGGGCTGGTTCATTAATCTGAGCAGTGGTTAAACAGCGCCAGTTAGACCAATGTATAGGAAAGCTCTGAAAATATATATGTAGTTGAATAAAAGAGCTTCATGACCAACACAGTAAAATATTAATATTTAAAGCCATTGTATGCCTTTATCTCCTGCTGATAATGGTATTCTTTAAAAGAGCTGTAAGAGACATTATGAACAGATGGTAGCTGGTTTTGCTTTATCCTGCATCTCTTCAAATCTGCTACAGAACCTTACCATTCATTAATCTTCCATAGACTTCAGTAGTGCAGCAACTAAATTACACACACACACACACACACACACACACACACACACAGCATAGCGCTGCCGTCAGGCTTAAAATTAAACCACAGTGCACCATGCCAAGTCTTTTCACCAAACTCCGCTATAAAACAGTTAGAAAAATAAACATTTCATTTGGCACTTGACCCAAGAGCGCTCACTCTTGGAAGGGGAGGCAGCCATTACATTTCGGGCATCACACAGCTGGTAATCAAAAGGCCGAATAAAATTCTCCCCCAATTTCATTATGGAATGCTCGCCACAATAATTATTGTTCTTGTGCAAATCCAGTTTGATTTGATAGGCCTCGAGGAAGAGGTGTATTTGTTTAATGGGTCCTGTTTCGTTCCCCTCCCCATCTTTTTTCTACCTCCATTCGAAGCAATAAGAGAGTTAAAAATATACGTACTTTCAGTATTTGCAAAGGTATTAATGGAAATACATTTTGAGCAGGATTTTAATAACATAGTGGCTTTCAAAACATAGAATATTATATACAGAGGGATTGATCGTGATATTGTTACACCGAAAAAATGTGCACACCATCTTCTACGTTGGTTGTACTTGGACGTCAAGATAAACAACAGTTTATTGTCATGGGAATGAGTCTAACCTCTGCCTAGGTTTCCACATGGCCCTGCTTCCTTCTTCTCCTCAAACTGTGAGGAGATTGGAAGCTTCCATTTCCATTTTAAATGAGCCACAAGCCCTGTTCAGCTGTTCCAAAAATGCATGAATGCGTAAAGTGTGTTGAACATTGAGGAAAACAATTCGAAGGGAATTTGTAGATGTGACTGGCTGAATATGCTTAGAGACCTCCCTGTAATAAGAAATGCTAACCACACAGGGAGGCTTGCAAGAATGTTCAGGAGTGGCGCAGGCAGAACAGGGATATTGAAGGCACACTGTGCTGGTCCCGTGGGTTACCCGAAAGGCGAGGTCCAAGTCCGGTCTGGGGTCAGAGGTACAACGTAAAGGCAGTCCGTGGTAACTGAAGCTGGGTGCAGGGCAGGGAGTCAGGCAAAGTCGGGAACAGGTAGGCAAGCAGGGAACCAGGGTGGGTCAGGAGCTCAGGCAGGAAAGCAGGACAGGTTTCAAGCAGGAACACTAGCAGGAACTGGTCAGCAACGATGTTGCTCCTGCAACTTGGGCTGGGGCTGGCCGGCTTTTATCCGTCCCGAGGCAAAGGGTGGCCCCGATCCTCTGGTGACTCGCCTCTCCTAGCTTGGAGGCGAGCACTCCTCCTGCGGGAACGCAGTTCCCTTCGCCTCTCTGCCCTTCGCCTCTGCAGCTCAGGAGAGGCTGGAGGGTTACCGGACCCAGAGGCAACCTCAGCTTCCCCTGACAGGACTGGGAGTGGAGCACCTGCAGGCAATGGGTCCTCCATCCCAGCAGGAGCCAGAGCAGACTCACCAGATACCTGCACCTGAGGATCCAGCACAGGTGAGGACCCTTCAGACTCAGGCCCTAGCCCCGGCTCTGCTGGTTCTGGAGGCGGCGAATCCTGTGCAGGCTGGGATCCCTCAGGTTCAGCATCTGAGTCTGAATCCCAGGCCATCACACACACCAAGCTCATACACTTTCTGCACACTTTATGCCACCCCATGTTCCTTGAACATCTAAACAGGACCGAAAGCACTATGGAACCCTAAACCGTGGTTAATCTTAATTATGGCTTGCTGAAGCTGGCTTGTTTGAAATAGAGCATAGTTCAGGTTAACCACAGTTTTCCAAACAAAATAAATACTGGAAAAACAGCCTCCCTGGTGGCAAAATTTCTTTTTCTAGCTCTTAAGCATTGCAAGATTAAAATTACATGTAGATAGCGGTGTTGGTCTGTCATAGTCAAAACAAAATAAAAAAATTCCTTCCAGTAGCACCTTAGAGACCAACTAAGTTTGTTCTTGGCATGAGCTTTCGTGTGCATGCACAGTTCTTCAGATACACTGAAACAGAAGTCACCAGACCCTTATATACAATGAGAGGGTGGGGAGGGGTATTACTCAGAAGGGTGGTAGGAATGGGGGATTGGCTGATAGGTGTGGTAAACCTGTTGACGACTGTTAACGACTGCAATTGGTCTTACAGGAAAAAGCAAGAGGTGAGAGGGCTAAAAATAGCTTTCCAGGAAGAATAGTTTTCCAGGTTCAGATGGCACGACAAGGTGTGGCTTCAGGGGGGCGGGGGAGAAACAGAAGCAAAATTTATGAACTCCTTGCACAGAGTGTGTATGAGCTGCAGTGTTTGAGCCTGGGGGAAGAATGGTGTTATAGATTTTGGGGGCGACCTCCCTAAACCCTAGAAATTAATAAATGCTAGAATTTTGATTATTTGGGATATGAAGGGAGAATACAAGCTGCAGAGGAATTCCTGGACTAGCCTATGCAAAAGCTAGGGCCATTAAGGAGCAATACTGGGCCATTGAGGGACATTGGCAATGCAAGAGAACTTTCCTTCCCCCTTGCCCTGAGACTGGGTTTGGAAGGTTGCCAAGGCCACTGGGTGTGCAGTAACAGGAAAAGAGAGTCTTTAGCAAGAATTCATCATGCAAAAGGCTGGACTGGATGAATCCCAAACCGGAATTAAGATTGCTGGAAGAAATATCAACAACCTCAGATATGCTGGTGACACAACCTTGGTGGCAGAAAGTGAGGAGGAATTAAAGAGACTTTTAAGGAGGGTGAAAGAGGAGAGTGCAAAATATGGTCTGAAGCTCAACATCAAAAAAACTAAGATCATGGCCACTGGTCCCATCACCTCCTGGCAAATAGAAGGGGAAGAAATGGAGGCAGTGAGAGATTTCACTTTCTTGGGTTCCATGATCACTGCAGATGGTGACAGCAGACACAAAATTAGAAGACGCCTGCTTCTTGGGAGAAAAGCAAGGACAAACCTAGACAGCATCTTAAAAAGCAGAGACATCACCTTGCCAACAAAGGTCCGTATAGTTAAAGCTATCGTTTTCCCAGTAGTAATGTACGGAAGTGAGAGCTGGACCATAAAGAAGGCTGATCGCCGAAGAATTGATGCTTTTGAATTATGGTGCTGGAGGAGACTCTTGAGAGTCCCATGGACTGCAAGAAGATCAAACCTATCAATTCTTAATTAAATCAGCCTGGAGTGCTCACTGGAAGGACAGATCCTGAAGCTGAGGCTCCAATACTTTGGCCACCTCACGAGAAGAGAAGACTCCCTGGAAAAGACCCTGATGTTGGGAAAGATGGAGGGCACAAGGAGAAGGGGACGACAGAGGACGAGATGGTTGGACAGTGTTCTTAAAGCTACCAACATGAGTCTGACCAAACTGTGGGAGGCAGTGGAAGACAGGAGTGCCTGGCGTGCTCTATTCCATGGGGTCACGAAGAGTCGGACACGACTAACGACTAAACAACAACAAAGCAAGGGTTGTTGGGAAGAAGAAGAAGGAATAAGGTCTGGGATCGATCTAGGGCAGGCTGGCTGAAGGCTGACGGACTCCTTGGCTGCACTGCTGTGGAGTATAAGCCCCTCTCGAAATGGCCATGTTGTAAGATCTGGACTCCCTCCATGCAGACTGAAGATGTAAATAGGTGAATAAGTCATATTTCTTAAAGCTGCAACAGTCTCCACTGTGTCTCAATTCTCCAAAGGACCACAGACCCTGAGTGAGTGAGGGAAGTTGTTGTTGGGGGCGGGTCCAGTGCATATTTCCCTTCTATACATTAGCTCTAAAACAGAGTAACTAACTTCTATATGGGACTTACATAGAAGTCTGCTGATTGTGAATACTCAACAGTAGACACAGAATGTAGCAGACACCAAGAGTGTACTCTATTAGATCAGCATTTACTGTAACATACATTTGTGATCAGATGTTCCTCAAATCCAAGAAACGGCGTGCTACACTGATTTGAGAGTAGAAGGTTTCTTTCTTTCTTGTTTCTTTCTTTCCTTTGTTTTTCTGTGGAAAAAAAAGATTACATTTTTAGTTCACAAAGTTTTATTGACTAATCTCATCATTATCTTTCAAATGCAAATTTGAGGTTTTAATTTAGAAGTAGTGCTATCTTTTAATTGCATCAGTTTTAGTGGAGAATTAGTATTACTATGTAATCTCTATAATCTCTATAATTATGGAGATTTCTGCAGTGGGAATCATGAAGCTTCAGATATACTGTATCTGGGTTTCTCCATTTACTTCTAGACTTAACTACTCCAGGTACTGGAGGTGATGTAACAGTGCGCGAAAAGAAGGGTCACTGGAAATTAACTGAGGGTTGCTAATATTTCAGAACAGCTTTCCAAATAATGATTAATTTAGGTTGATGTGCAATTCTACATTACAGGTTACAGAACATTTTCAACGCAGAGAGCATCATTCAAATGTCTAAAATGTTATTTTATTCTGTAGCTTTTATTTGCTGATATACCTCTGTTGGTATATTCTTCGTACACATTTACACAAGGATCGCACCATGATGGTCTTGTCTGTATGGATGAATCACTTCAGATCTTCCACTACAGACAGAACCTTCAGGTCACCCTCATGTCTGTTTCATATATTCCACTGCTGGTAATGTGTGTAACATCCCTTGATTTCTCATCACAACTTGTTGATTCACAGCTGAATGTGTGAATCGACACCACAGAAGAACATTGTGTTTGAGTTAAAGGGAGACAAGATGGAGGCAAGACATATATTCTGTGAATGGTTATGGCTGTGATTCAGACAGGTTATTCTTGTCAATATGAGGTCATTATTGCTATTTTTTATTTATTAGTGGAATCATGCTCTAGAGAGTAATGTGAGCAAAGAGTCAGTTTATCAGTTCACATCATCCATAACTGAGACCGGGCATTGAATCAGTGCATCTATTGCTACATTTGTTTGAGCTATAAAGGAAAAACAAAGTTCCGTGTCATCCATGCTCTGAAAATGTGGTAGACTCCACTCAGTAGTTTCACACAGACGTTAGTATGGGAAGGCACACTTGGCAATCCCACCTGGAAACCCATGTCCCCACTGTGGAAGGATGTGTGGATCCAGAATTGGCCTCCACAGTCACTTATGGACTCACTGTTAAAACTATGTTTATGGAAGACAATCTTACTCGGCTACGAGTGATCGCCAAAGAAGAAGAGTATGGGTGATAACATCAAACCCTGTGGAACTGCACACCAGAGAACCCATGTGACTGTGCAACATCCCCACCACAAAGCAGTGCCTCCGGTTCTTGGGCTGGCCAGTCACTCCAGAAGGACACCATGGCCAATGGTATCAAAAGCTGCTGAGATGCCAAGGAGTATCAGCGAGATGCCAAATCTAGAAAATCTTTCTCATCCAACATGTTCTGGAGTGGTCAGCAAGTATAATAATCTTCATATGTATACCTGAAGGAGTGTCTCCACCCCCACCATTCAGCCCGGACACTGAGATCCAGCGCCGAGGGCCTTCTGGCGGTTTCCTCACTGCGAGAAGCAAAGCTACAGGGAACCAGGCAGAGGGCCTTCTCGGTAGTGGCGCCCGCCCTGTGGAATGCCCTCCCATCAGAGGTCAAAGCGATAAACAACTACCTGACATTTAGAAAATACCTGAAGGCAGCCCTGTTTAGGGAAGTTTTTAATCTGTGATATTTTAATGTATTTTGATATTTGTTGGAAGCCGCCCAGAGTGGCTGGGGAGACCTGGCCAGATGGGCGGGGTACAAATAATAAATTATTATTATTATTATTATTATTATTCATAATCTGTATAGACTGGACTATATAAATGCATCTTAAGAAGTTGTGCTTAACTTGTTTCCTCTTTCCTCGAGCATCACGACTTTTTAGATTGTGAACCTGGGGGAAGGGCCTTTCTTAGTACTGATTTATGCATACTACTCTGAGAATAGGCATTAAATGCCATAAATAAGCAAATAAATGTGGGTAAAAACATCACAACAGTCTGAATATACAGTATTAACCCTGTGATGAGAAAATGACTTTGTAAACTACAGCAGGTGTGCATTCTAATGGACCTTCTCCATCTATCCGGCTCTCCTGCTAAAGTGGGAATTTTCTTAAATTCTTAAGTAACTGAGTATTTTGCTACAATGGATTGACAGAGAGTGACAAAATAATGATGAAATTACTGCTTCTTGCTATTTTCGAACCAACATTAACCAGAGTTCTTGCGCACTACACAGCTTAGGCAATTTCAGAACAGAGTAAGAAGGAGCAGCATCTTTTGTTTTATGTTTCCCAGCATATAAAGTGATGTGATTTCAATAGCTTTAAAATGATTTTTGCCTAAACTACCCATTCTGGAGAAATGTGTTTCCCACCAAAATGTGCGTCGTCGTCCCCACCTCATCTATACTCTGCCAAGGAAATGTGGGTTGGTGTCACCTGTGCGTCCTTCTATAACGTATCATTTGGGTCTTTCTGGCATTATATTTTACACCTGCAGGGCAGCCTGCAGGTATTTGATAAGCATTCTGGTTTTGCAGTCTGCATTGGTCTGCAAAGAATTACCTGGCCAACCACAGCTGGGGGAAGGGGCACAGTGGAAGAGGCTAGACGTTGCATGCACCCCCAATTCCAACCCTGGCATCTCCAGGCTAATAAATAATAATAATAATAATTATTATTATTATTATTATTATTATTATTATTATTATTATTATACCCCGCCCATCTGTCTGGGTTTCCCCAGCCACTCTGGGCAGCTTCGAACAAAATATTAAAATGCAATAGTCCTTCAGATATTAAAAGCTTCCCTAACACTGAGATACCTACGATAGAAGAATGGCAAATGAAGATGATGGACTTTATGGAGCTGGCAGACCTGACTGGACGAATCCGCGACCAGAAGGAGGAGACGGTGGAGGAAGATAGGAAGAAATTTAGAAATTATTTAAAGAAATATTGTAATATTTGAATTTAGTACGTTTCAGAAGATAAAAAGAGGCTCAGACTAGAAATAGATGTTCAGTAGACAAGATATTAAGTATTTTGGAACTAAGATATAGAGACTATGAGAAATAAGTTTATAAAGAAAGATTAAGAGAAGGTAAGATAAAAAGGGAGAATAATAAAGAGTAAAGAGGTAATGAAAGTATGAATTTGGACAACTGCTAATGAAGTATGGAAGGGAACTTTAGTAAGGGAGACTCAGAGGAAGTCAGTTTGAGGTGATTTCAAGTAGTTAATAATTGAGGTTCAGGTATATTTTCATGTGTTTGTAAGTGTTGTTTGTTATATGTGTTTAAAGTGTTTATGAATATAAAATATGTGAGTGCTATAAAACCTGAAAAATACCAATAAAATTTTTTGGGGGAAAAAATAAAAGCTTCCCTAAACAGGGCTGCCTTCAGATGTCTTCTAAAAGTCCGGTAGTGGGTTTTTCCTTTGACATCTGGTGGGAGGGCATTCCACAGGGCAGGTGCCACTACCGAGAAGGCCCACTGCCTGGTTCCCAGCAACTTCACTTCTCGCAGGGAGGGAAGCACCAGAAGGCCCTTGGCGCTGAACCTCAGTGTCCGGGCAGAACGATGGGGGTGGAGACGCTCCTTCAGGTATACTGGACCGAGGCCGTTTAGGTAGGGCTAGGAGAGAATCCTGCCTGAAATCCAGCCACTGCTAGTCAGTACAGACAATGCTGAATAAGAAGGGCCAATGGTCTGCCTCTGTGTAACAGTAGTTTGCTTAGGAAGTGGCAAATTGCACAACCCTGATTTACAGTCCCCAGTTCAGTGGCTTCTTACAGATTTTCAAGTGCCAGCTGAAATTTAAACAATTAAAGGTTAATCAAAGACAAACTGTTTTGAAAAGAGATCATAGCACGATAGTACATTTATCTACTAATTGTCTGAAGCTAAATTCACAGAAAGCTTTTTTGTTGTTGTTGCATTCTGTTATCTGACTGCGGGCAATGAATTTCTAGTTGTTTGTTCTGGTAATAATCAATTTACGCATCAGGTTGCTTAGATTAGGCATCATTAGAAAAGCCTGATAAACGTGCACGATAGCATTACAGCAGCATTTTATCTTTGCAGTAGGGTGTATGCTGAGGGTAGCTTTGTGTGCACGCCTGCCACACCAAGAAGCAGGCGCACAGATATGTATCCCATGCAGAATTGTGCTCCAGAAAAAGAGATGGTCAGCAGAGATGGTCTCTTTGTCTGGAAAATGGTCTGGAAAGGAATTTTGCCACAGAAACTGACCCCGTCACTACCTGTGACATTTTATAATAGAATCAGTGCATCACTTCACAGTGATGAAGCACATACAATCGAACACAGTATTACATCCTTCATATATGTTAAATGCAAAAAAGAAGTTCTCTCTCTTTCTTTTCTTCCTGCAACTTAAATGAATGAAAATGTCAGCAATCTTTTTACATATGATTAAAATGTAGAAGGAGCTTTAGGCAGGCTGGATAAAACTTCCCAAGGTTGCTGGGTCAGTCCACAAGCTACCAGCCATCCCTGTTCTAAAGGTGTGCCTGTCTACTTTAAGGTAGGGATACAGAATTTCAGACTCAGGCATAGCTGCCAAACCCTCCCTTTTTTGCAGGAAACTCCCTTATTCCAATGCCGTTTCCCGCTGCTATCCCGGATTGTTGATATCCCTTAAATTTCCCGGATTTCAAAGGAAGCAGCTCCTCTCCCTCCCTGCCGGCCAGGGAGGCTCCTCAGCTGCGTTGCTCGGCTGCCAATAAGGAGTCTGAGACCGACTGGGGGTGGAGCTTGCATGCCTTGTGCAGCCAGACCCTCACGCCCAGCCAGCCAGACAGCCTGCCTGCCGTCTATGCACTCGCTCTTTCGCTCACCCGTTCGCGAGAAGCCTCTGGAGCACAGGGAGGCGAGGCTACTTGGTGCCATTGCACCGCCCTCACGGCATCCCTTATTTTCAAATCCGAAAGTCTGGGGAAAATCCCTTATTTTCAAATCCGAAAGTTGACAGCTATGGACTAAGGGGACAAAGGCAGCATTAATTATTATTATTATTATTATTATTATTATTATTATTATTATTTATTACACACACTTTCCCCCCTGAAAAGGTGGCTTACAGAAAAAAATAAGAACCGCTAAACACATAGAAAAAGCATTTTTAAAAAACCCTGATAGAATTAAAATGATATACATATATAAAATACATTAAAACCATAATTACAATGAACAAGCATGGCAACAGCTCCTTCATTAAAAGCAGTCAGTTCCCAAAGCCTGTTGGAACAAGAAGGTCTTCATTTACAGGCAGGCAGGAGAGCAAGGAGGGAGCCATTCTAGCTTCTCCAGGGAGGGAGTTCCCAAGTCTCGGACCAGTCTCTCAGTCTGGCCCTTTGGATTCTTCCTTGGGCCACTCATTCTCCTGAGCCACATCCCTCACCAGCCCAGATTTGCCTTGGTTGTTTTTGCCTGGCTGCAATGTGTTTGCAAATACTGATAAAGCCTCTTGCTTATCTGCGTGGAGAATGGAGAGGTTTGCTTGTGCGCATATGTAGAAATTTGCCTTCTGTGCAAAGGTTTTATTAATTGATTGATTGGATTGGATTTGTATACCGCACTTTCTCTTAAGCTCTTGGGGCAGTTCACAGCATAAAAATACACAAGAAAACCACAAAGTACACAAGAAGAAACAAGAAGAAAGCAAGAACCCCTCCTGCTCCCACAAACACATTTAAAAGGACAAAAGACTGTTAACCATGGGTAGGCAAACTAAGGCCCAGGGGCCGCATCCGGCCCAATCGCCTTCTCAATCCGGCCTGCGGATGGTCCAGGAATTAGCGTGTTTTTACATGAGTAGAATGTGTGCTTTTATTTAAAATGCATCTCTGGGTTATTTGTGGGGCATAGGAATTCGTTCATATTTTTTTAAAAAATATAGTCTGGCCCCCCACAAGGTCTGAGGGACAGTGGACAAGCCCCCTGCTGAAAAAGTTTGCTGACCCCTGCTGATAATCATACAAAGGCCTCCTGCCTAAAAGTGTAAAAGGAAGAGAGATGGATTCTCCTAGCCAGATATGAGATTATATTTTGAGGCGTCTTGTCTTTGATGGTTAAAAGAATGGATATAGTTGAAAAATGGTTCTGAACTAGATCTTGAAGGACATGATAATAGATTTGGTTGGCACGCTTATTTGTGGTATGAGAAGGTTAAAGTTCATAAAGCTTTTTTGAATCATGTCATAAGGAAGTCGGTGTGTCAAGTATGAGACAAATATACAGTGGACCCTCGACTTACGAATGTAATCCGTTCCGACGGGAGTGTCGGAACTCAAAAAAATCGTAAGTCGAGTCCCCATAGGAATGCGTTGCAGAATGCATTCATAGCTCGAAAAAATCTTCGGTAGTCGAAAAATCCCTATCTAAAGCGGCCGCGGCTTCCGATCGGAAGTCGAAAAAATTCGGAAGCGGCGGCCGCTTTGATCCCTCGTAACTCGAAAAATACGGAAGTCGGGGCATTCGTAAGTCGAGGGATCACTGTATATAAAAAATGGAGGCACACGAAGAAGGGCCTCAGAGGGTGGGTAGACTCATATGTAGAGAAGCGTTCCTTAAGGTATTGTGGTCGAGCCATTTAAGGCCTTATAGGTCAAAACCAGCACTTTGAATTGGGCCCAGAAACAAATGTGGCCTCAGACTACGAATGGTTCTCCACTCCTGATTTAAGTGGGGCGGGTGGGAATTGTAACACAGGAATTTAAGGCAAAAAATGCGGAACCAGACATTACAAGTTATGACCCTGGGGAAGGCAAGCTGGCTATTTGTTTTGGTTCAGTCTTAGAAGAACCCTTCAGGAGGCTCTATGCCTCCTCTTGTTGCCATTCTCCCTGCTCAGACAATATGCCTTGACAAAACTATAACCAAGAGTAATTTTGATTTTTACTGAAGGCTAAGAGGCTAAGACGAAGTTTCCACTGCAAAGGGGGTTTGCAAGGAAGGAAATGAATCGATATTCTTCCTACTGGATGCTTGCAGTTATTCTTCCTACTGGATGCTTGCGATATTCTTCCTTCTGGCTTGCAGTTATTCTTATTAGCCTTTCAGCTGCTCACACATACAAAACGACCTTTTTTTTTGTTCACTTTAACAGAATTGCATTGCTCTTTCAAAAGATTTAACCACCACCACCACCCCATGCTGCCTAAAATATGAGGTACAATGTTTCCTGTAATGTATGCACAGTGAGTCTATACAAATAATGGAAGTTTTGTCAGCTGATTGAATTAAGTAGCACTCTAAGAATACTTGAGTTATAGCATAGCTAATGAGTAGCTGGATATTCGACACATGAGAAGGGCACAGGGCAACAGCAGAAAGTGCTAGTCTGCTTATATATGTCAGTTTGGCAGCTTAAAGATAGCATCTTTGCAGTTGGGGCGGGGGAAAGTGCAGCATATGCTGTATTTATAGCAGATGCTGCTGTTTGGTAAAGGTATTTTTGCTACCAGGCACTCATATGGATGCACAGTTGCTATAAAGTACCGGTAGCCACTGCACACCAGAACCCAGGTTCAATTAGCATTAAAGCTCTGGCTCCAAGGTGCCTTGTGGACAGATCAGTAGAAATATGTTCAGCAAAATCATTTTGAAACGAAGCAGTTTGGAGATGCTAAATGAATATAAAAGCTGAATTGTAAAGGCGGTGGGTTGCTTCCCCCCCCCCATGCCCTCAGCCCAAACAACAGCCAAAGAAAATAATATCAAAGAAATTTTCAGGGAGAGCATCAGCAAGGAATTGCAGACATCCAAAGATACATAAGGAGAGAAATAGAATTCACCATTCTACATTCACACTAATTGCCAGAGAATGAGAGAGAGGGGAAATCAAACTGAAAAGTTGGGGGAGCTTGCGCAGGTACCACAAGCCATCAAGTCATTTTCAAACCGCATAATAATGGAACATAACACTGGCAAGTCACAAACCCTTCAAGTATCTTTAGTCCAGGCAAAATATAACCTGCAGAAGGAAGTGCTGAGATAACAGTCAGATTTATGTAACTTCAAAGTACCACACTAAACATGTACAGAGCATAAACATTCATAACTAGTAAGCTACTCTGCAGGGACCCAGGTGGCGCTGTGGGTTAAACCACAGAGCCTAGGGCTTGCTGATCAGAAGGTCGGCAGTTTGAATCCCTGCGACGGGGTGAGCTCCTGTTGCTTGGTCCCAGCTCCTGCCAACCTAGCAGTTTGAAAGCACGTCAAAGTGCAAGTAGATAAATAGGAACCACTCTGGTAAACGGCGTTTCCGTGCGCTGCTCTGGTTCGCCAGAAGCGGCTTTGTCGTGCTGGCCACATGACCTGGAAGCTGTACGCCAGCTCTCGGCCAATAAAGCGCCGCAACCCCAGAGTCGGTCATGACTGGACCTAATGGTCAGGGGTCCCTTTACCTTTAAGCTACTCTAAGTGAGGCCATTGTGTTCTTTTGTGCAGTGACACAGCAATTGCGATCCTATGCTCTTTTATGCAGTTAGTTGCTTATTATTGACCATCAATGGCTGAGTGACTACAAATTATGAATATAAAGTAAGAGCTCTGTTGGATCAGGACAGCATCTGGTCTGTTCTCACAATGGCAAGTCCATAAGCTGGACCTGAGCGCAACATCTATGCCCAGCAAGTACAAACATATAAACCAGATTTTGAAGGGCAAGGATTTCAGATCAAGGTGTACATGTGTAAGAATCTTCCTGGTTACAGGCACCAGTTATATATTAAATATGGAGAAGGCAATGAGGAAAGGTGGGCTGCAATGCTACAGTATACCTTCTGCTTACCCACTGCTGCAAATATATGAACTGGTTTTCTTTGTGGTGCAGATCTGTGTTGAACCCATTCTTGTCAATGAGGTCTGCAGCACACTTTGCGTGGTCAGGCGGAGTCCCCCCGAACCCCGGGCAGCCCCTGAGGGGAATAACGACACGTGGCAACATTCTATGGGGTTAAATTGGCCACAACTTTATTAATATTCAGATGTAGGGAGACCTTGGCTCAGGCATTGGGCGTTTATCCTTCCCAGCCCCCAGCCGGGGTTCTGGGTAATTTTTTAGGGTTATCCAGCATGTGTGGGGAGTGGGCTAGCTCTGGAGAACATATGTTCAAGCAGATAGCCCACCCCCCTGTTTGCCGCTGCTGGAAGGGGAGGGCAATGACGGCCTCTGGGCATATGGCCAATGCCTCCCCCTAAGACCCCTTTAACGGGAACCCTGGTATCGCCGCCACAATGGGGGCGGGGGTCACCGCCCCACGCCCCCCCCATTTTAGGTAGATGACTAAAGGATTCTGCCCAAGGCCTGCAACCGCCAACGTTGTGACGAATTGCTACGGGAAAGGCGAAACCTGCCAATGCAGGGAAAGTCCTTTCCGGCCCTTCAACAGCGACCTTGTCATAGCAGCGTCTGCGTGCCTGTGTGGCTGTGGAAAATAAAAGGTTAATCTGCATTATAAGCGTTAATTGAGGGAGTGGAGGGTGGGGAAGCTCTGAATCCGACGGCCGCTTCCCAGGTATGACTGAACTCCTGTTGTGTACTGCATATTCCCTCCTTCTACCTGGCCAATCCCCCTGGCAACACCTCCCCAGCCGGGATTGGGCGGCTGTCGGAGTAGGTGGAGACCACAGGTATCCAACCTGGGAAGGCGGTGCCAGACCCAACTGCCAGGAGCTGCAACGTGATCCCAGGGGGCTACTCGCGACCACGCAAAATGCGCACCCCATTTGATGTTGGGAACGGTCATTGCTAGCTGTCATCACCACTGTATGCTCACTGAAACTCAAACACTTGGCCTGCTTGCTGCATCGCAATGCAACTGGCAACCCATTCATAGGAATAGGCCCTGTGCACCTGTTCCCATCCAGAAGTCGCTTTGTAGTGAGAAAACACTCTTCTGAATCAACTCATCCAATGGCATCAATTCATATTAGAAGCCAGGCTCAGTGCTAACATTTGCACTGTATGGAACTGCTGGGTATAAATCTGTTTTCAACCAGCTGAGCAACATCTGTAAAATAGGTCGCAGTTACCGTAATGTGAAGGATCTTTGCTTACTCCCATTTTAGTCTATTTATATTATCATGCTTTTATTAGTTTCCCTGCTGTCTAACAAACTTCAGGTGATACAGGACACTGCTGAGAAAATTCTGTCGCTGCATCTGACAGAACAAGCATGAGACATTTCTCCAGGCCTGGCTTGCAGGCGGATCTGTGCTTCCGGCTTACTGGACTTTATAATTCCCCCAGCAAAGTTAATGGGTGTTAAATGTGTACACTGAGAGCAATTGAAAACTATTATACCTGTTAACGGTTAAATCCCCTTGTACTGTGTGAACCACTTATCACAGCAGTTTGTGAGCGACAGCAATAAAGAAAAAGGGCTAACCTGGTTAACAATATATTTTGAAAAATACAACACTTTGTAACTTGCCTTCTAAAGAGCAATCCATTTATAAGACAGAAACCCTTAAATTTACTATTTGAGGTAATATGGACAGAGAAAGTGGTTTATGTCTGGATAACAAGATTTAAGAGGCAACTTTTCTGGAATGCTGTTATTATGAGGGTGGCAGTACTACTGAAATGTTTGTGTGCTTACTTTCAGCCCTCTTTTTCATTAAAATGTTCATTTGGCAATTTGCATACCCCTTTCTCTAAAGAAAGGAATATTAAGCTAGTGATTAAGCTCCTACTGATGATATAGGATAAGCTCATTATATGTATGTCTGCAGTAAGAATTGCTAAGAAAAGAAAAATCAACCCAACAACCCTATTACAAAAACAAAAACTGTAGGTTTTGATAACCCCAGCAATTCTTTTATCAAGCAAAGTGGAATTACTTGAATTGTACTTTATGCATTTCTCAATATCCATTTAAGTACCCAGAATATGAACACTTGTTTGGGTTTTGAGAAACAAAATTAATCACTTAGGAATGAAAAAGAAATAACATTCTCTTTATTACATGTATTTACTTCCCCTTTGATGTTTGTGTCAGATTTGCTCATTTAAAAAAATAATAATCCCACAACAGTCATTACAATTATTCAAGTTCAGACAGCAGATGAAATGAAACTAGATTCTTTCTTCTTTGAAGATCTGTTAGTTTTGTGTAGGTTTTTGAATAAATGTTCTAAAACACACTCTTTAGAAATAAAATACAGCAAAAAGAGGGCAAATCAACAACATGGGAATAGTCTTACATCAAAAAGTGAGGCAACCACTCTTCTGTTGTATACTTTTTTCTCACCACAAGGTACTCTTTGTAGAACTCTCAAGAAGACTATTTTATTTTTTAAAAAAATCTAATTATATTCTGATGATCCTAATGAGATGTGAATACAAGGGAAGTGATTACATCAAAGTGCAACAGCTTTTGGGTATGTTTTGACACACACAGCAAAGTAAAATGGGGTTGGCAACGTCAACCCATTCACAACATTGGCAAGTTTACTGATGGCAACAATTGAAGCAGTGCTACAACTGGCAGGTGGATGCCAGCCAGCAGCCATTTTAAATTTCCCACAATGCCCCAGTGACTTTTTGTTTGTGTATTTAAGGCATTTATATACTGCTATGCATAATGTCTGACACAGGTGGCGCTGTGGGTTAAACCACAGAGCCTAGGGCTTGCCGATCAGAAGATCAGTGGTTCGAATCCCCGCGACGGGGTGAGCTCCCGTTGTTCAGTCCCTGCTCCTGCCAACCTAGCAGTTCGAAAGCACGTCAAAGTGCAAGTAGATAAATAGGTACCGCTCCAGCGGGAAGGTAAACGGCGTTTCCGTGCGCTGCTCTGGTTCGCCAGAAGCGGCTTAGTCATGCTGGCCACATGACCCAGAAGCTGTACGCCGGCTCCCTCGGCCAGTAAAGCAAGATGAGTGCCGCAATCCCAGAGTCGTTTGCGACTGGATCTAATGGTCAGGGGTCCCTTTACCTTTACCTTTTATGCATAATGTCAACCTCGGGGGTACTTTGCAATGCAAAATAAAAACCATAGCAATAGAATACATAATTGCTTAACTGAACCTAAAGAAAATATGCTGAGTATGAACCATGGGTAGAGTTCCATAACAGGAGCGCATCCCCTCCAACATTTCTCCGATGAAAATAGGGACATCCCATTCCATAATGATAATTTTACTATTTATACCCCCCCCCACACACACACATCTTAGTGGGTTGCCCTAGCCTCTCGGGGCAGCTTCCAACATATATATAAATATAATAAAACATTAAACTTTAAAAAAAAAAAAAAACCTTCCCTATACATGATTGCCTTCAGGCGGCTTGGGGGTTGGGACCTGATATAACAAGGGAGAGAGCTGCATTTTAAAAGGTCTTTAGAAGGTTGACATTTTAATTGGTGGTCAATAAGCATGGTCACACGTGCTTTAAATATGTTCGCTTTGTAACTTTGCCCAGAAAAAAAAATCACCTTGAATAAATAGCATGAATGCCAAAGGGTTCATTCTTTTCAATTAGAAAGCCCATGCAAAGGATCTGTATGAGCTGGAAAGAGATTGGCAGCTTATCTCAACTGACCTCTGTGACATGCACTCATGTTATGATGTTTAACATGCTCATCCTTCAGACCACAGCCAGCCATAACTTTCTGCTATAAAACAGAACACATGCCAACTTTACTAGGCTTTTTGTAGAAGCACATATTCATGCTCTACATCTGACTGTAAAAATTTTTAATTACTGATGTGTTGACGAGTTATACAAGTCACCCAGTCAGCAAAACAAAACTTCTTTAATGAACTCTTTACAACACATTTTCTGAACAAAATCAGCCTTTTGACAATAATGGCAAACATATATATGCAATAATGAACAGGCTGGTGAAGTTCCACAAACATCTGAATATAGAATAAGGATAAAATTCTTTGAATGAATTATTTAGCTCTAGTTATAAGCTCTGCATTATAATAACAGCAGCCTGATCTTCAAGGAATTGTGCATAGATTAAAAAATGGGCATGATTAGGAAAACCTTGTGTTTGAACCACGTAGCCCTTATTTTAAATATTTTATTGTTATTTTCCCTGGTTCCATCATTATTTCTTTTGCAGTTCTAAATCTAATCTACAGTATTTCACAGGTAAAAACAATCAGCATTCATAGCATACCCTTGTCTTGAATTGCGAGGTCACTACTGTGAAGTAGGCAGGAAGTATTTCATTATTAGCCTCCATTTTCTGGACTTGGGAGTGCATGTTACATAGTTCAAGACTGCAATTCTATACAAGGTTACTTGTACAGAATAATCATCTGCAGGATCAGGCTGTTCATTTCTGGGCTTCAGTAAAGCAAATAATTTAATTAGACAGTGCCTATATGATTTTGAGGGACGCGGGTGGCGCTGTGGTCTAAACCACTGAGCCTATTGGGCTTGCCGATCGGAAGGTCGGCGGTACGAATCCCCGCAACGGGGTGAGCTCCTATTGCTCGGTCCCAGCTCCTGCGCACCTAGCAGTTTGAAAGCACATCAAAGTGCAAGTAGATAAATATGTACCGCTCTGGCAGGAAGGTAAACGGTGTTTCCGTGCGCTGCTCTGGTTTGCCAGAAGCGGTTTAGTCATGCTGGCCACATGACCCGGAAGCTGTCTGCGGACAAACGCCAACTCCCTCGGCCTATAGAGCGAGATGAGCATGCAACCCCAGAGTTGTCCGTGACTGGACCTAATGGTCAGGGGTGCCTTTACCTTTTTATATGATTTTGAGCGACAGAATAATTTGGCCACAAAAAGGAAATTTTGTCCATGGTATGATTATTTTCCACCTAGTCATTTTGACACGTTGGCACCCTAAATGCAAAAGTTAATAATTCCAAAATACAGACACACTTTCACCTATGCAAGATTGAATACACTGCCTTCGGCTGTACTTGAGGGTCAATTTCAAAAAAAATCACTGAAAATTCCACTGGAAAAACAGTTATGTCCATGTGGAGATGGCAGTATTGAGTCAATGGCTCATGTGCTTCTGGCTTGCACTCTTTATAAAGATTTTAGGAGTGAGGTTATTACCCCTCTATTATGGTCCATTGCTACTGTGTCCATTCTTGTAGCAGATCAAGATAATCAGATGACAGCAAAAGCTGCAAAAAATAAAATAAAATAAAATTAGCAGAGCCAATTAGAATAAGATCTATTATTTGATTATTGGTGTAAACCTCCAAAATGTATTTTGTATAGTTAAGTTTTTACCTCTGTCTTCAGTACATTTTATTTTATTGTATTGTATTTTATTGCTATGGCTAGTGGCTTTTTCAGCTGCTCATTTCTGAATTCTATACTATGGAAATAATTCAATCCTAGTTTAGTAAGGAGTGTTAGGGGAGGGGTAGTACCTTTAGTGGGGGACATGTCCTGCTCCTTCTGGGGTAGTTTTCCACCTCAACTCAGCTCTCACCTGTGGCTCCAAGAAACTGTCAGCATGCGACAGCAGCCACACTCAGAGAACAGCTTCAACTGGCTAGCTAAACCAAGTGAGGGTAGCTGATGGGTCTCAAACCCGCAGTGAGTTAGGGGCTTCCCCTGCCTATCCAGCGGATTAAGCAGATGAGACTTATAGTGTGTCCAACGCTCAAGAAGGTGGTTTCTGCACATCTGTAGAGGGAAGTGAGGAGCAGATGGGGCTCGTCCACCTGCGAAGGTGGCCCATCTAGGAGAAGGAAAACTCTGATCCTAAACCTCTGTTGCCTTGTGGGTTATTTTTGGAAGAAGTAAAGGGTAAGGAGGAAACCCTACACAAATCCAGAGTGGAGGCCCTAAAAGGCTGCATGGCACCTTGTACACCTTGAGAGCCAGTGTGGTGTAGTGGTTAAGAGCGGTAGACTGGTAATCTGGGGAACCGGGTTCGCTTCCCCGCTCCTCCACATGCAGCTGCTGGGTGACCTTGGGCTAGTCACACTTCTCTGAAGTCTCTCAGCCCCACTCACCTCACAGAGTGTTTGTTGTGGGGGAGGAAGGGAAAGGAGAATGTCAGCCGCTTTGAGACTCCTTCGGGTAGTGATAAAGTGGGATATCAAATCCAAACTCTTCTTCTTCTTCCTTCCAGCCACTCCTGCAGTCAAGTTGGTGGCAAACGTATTGCTCTGCTTTCCTTTGGACCACATCAGCGAGGCCTAGATGAAGGTCTTGTTGTCTGGGCAGTCCACGACTTCCGCACATATTGCCCAGGCTTGTACCATAGGGAGGTACAATGACCATGACTTCATCACCTGGAGGCACACTGCATTGTCTCTTGAGACAGATGGATGCCGATGACAAGTCTAGTCAGGGTCACAGCATATATTATGTGTGTCACTGGGATTTTAATTAAAACAGCCTCTCTGTGGCAACTGATCACCATCAGCCTCCCCCAATGCCCACCGTAATGGCTTGGAAGCATTCACCAGGTGTATCACACCTCTCGTGCTTTGAGCCTCTGTTTCCTGTTTGCTTGTGACCACAGCAAAGTGCTTGAGGAGACTCGCAGTGGTGATCTGTGTGATTAGATTCCCAAGTATCACAGCAGACATGGGGATATCACTTGAGCACTTGACGTTGGGGTCAGTTTCCTGAGTTGCAGCTTCATTTGATCATCGCCCAAACACACATGCTCTCCACTGTGAGGTTAACAGGAGCTCCCAGGGCAGATTTGATTGAGGAAACAGTATGGGGAAAGGGATTAAACTCCACTTCCCAACCACTTTTCCAAATAAATCTTGAGTTTCCACATGGGCACAGCCACCTTTAAGGTAAACATGAAAACGTTGGGAGATCTGATCACAGGTCTCTGGCATCTCATCTGGCTTGGCCCTCAGTCTTGCTTTCCCACCAGCAGGAGTGTGAACTGCACATTAGGTCTTGTCTCGGCCTGGCTGAGTTCTTGACCCCCAACTCCCTTCCCTTGTATTGCATAACTTCTTGACCCCCAACTCCCACCTGGATGAAAGATACTGAGAGCAATTTCCAGTGAATGCTTTTAACGACCGTTTCAGGTTCATTAGTCTTTGCTATTTAAACATGTGTTTCAGAGAAACGTAGCATGTCTCGCCTTGCATCAGGTTTCACATTTGTAGGAGGAAGGAGTGACTTACAAGGTTATTTAAAGCCTTGTTTGGGTGTCACCCCCTCATGTGATTAACTTTGGCTGAGAGGGAGGTTGGGCCACACCCACTAATCTCGACATTTGATGGTTGATAGACACCGGCCGTGGCAACTGTGAAATGAATAACTGTGCGGGGATGTGATTGCTTCAAAGCGTTTTTAGATGTTCAGAATGCTTTCTAGCGGTTTAAAAATGCTTCTTACATGCTTAAAATAAGATTTTATTTCAAATTGTAACTATTTAAACATTTTTATGTTTGTCACCCTGGGCTCCTTGGGAGGAAGAGTTCAATAGATTCAATAAAATGAACAGACAAATAAAAGCACCATTTCCTTGGTATGTGTTGTACAAAAGTCCTGGTGTAGGAAAGAGATGAGTTCATTTGCTTGCTTGTTTAAAAGTGCAGCTCCCCCAACTGAAAAAGGTTTTGGTATTCCTGTAGAGCTGCTGAAGCTTATTGTTGGAGCTGCAACCCAGCCCCTCTGAATGAATCTCCCATTTCTCTTATTTATTTCTACAGTCTGAAATTTGTCACCTGACAATACATCATCAGAAAGCACAGTATTGATCCTGAGAGAGCCATCCTGCTGAATGTAACATTAGAGTCTTAGAAGCCTGCGTTTTCCCTTTCTTCGACACCCTGAGCTCATTGGCAGGTGAAATATTTACTGCCTGATGTGCATAAACTCAGATTGGCAATGCACATTCTTACAGTATCGCCTTCACAGTGTGGGAAATGATTAATTTATCCAAGTGCTCATTTCAGTTTCTCCAGTCACGTCTCAAGATTTGGTAGGAAATCTCTGTATCTTTTGTCTGCCTTTACAAAGACTCGGCAGAGATTTAACTTGACAACAACACTCCAAATTGATATTCTCCATGCAAAATCTGTCAATACAAAAACAACACAATTTTTATACAGTGAGAAGCAAAACAGAATAAGTTAGTGGAGCAATCCAGCTCCTCATAAAATATACTTCAATATTTCTCCGAGGGATTTAGATGGGGATGAATTGAAGCAACAGTTCACATGGTATTTTGCATATGATAACCTTATCTTATGCTAAGCTTAGGAAATGAGGAGCTGGCATGTACCTGGATGCTTATTATTTGAGGCCTGCAAAGTCAAGTGGTAGGTTGTATGTATGAATTAGCCATTTCAGATCCAACGTTGCAGACAGACCTGTTACATCAGAGCAGATGCAATTGTTTTCAGAGGATGGAGTTCACACATTCAGATGAAAGGCATTGAATGATAATTACCAAGTAATGTATGTGCATGTTTGGGTTTGCCCTAATTAGCTGATACGATATTGAGTATCCATACCCAATAGTCTGTAGGATTACTTATGAATATATTTATATAGCTTTTATTTATTTATTTGGCCAAGGCCTAACATAGGCCAAAGGAACTAGAGGATGAAAAGGCAAGAACTATGAGCCCTACCAGGCTTTTACATGCTTAGAATTTAAGCTAAACCTTGACTTTCTCACAAGTTTGATACTGTGCTGTGCTGATTTATATCAGCTACATGTATGGATGGACCTAAGGAGAGATTCGCCAAAGTAAATCCAGACCAAATGGCCCCAACTCTCCTTTGCACTGCCATCTCTGTGATATGAGTTCAGGTTCAACTTAAATGTTATCTGTTAACTCCATATTATGTCTCATATTTCTAAGTTGCTTCTATGTCTGCTTATGTGGTTCAGCCATGTCATGTGGTTCTGACCAATGGGAGCAATCCTATACACAAGAAGGTGGCATAAAGCAAGCCACATATAAATTAAGCTGGCACAAAGTACATTAGATACAAATTCCGTTCAGAAGCAGGTCTACTGCTGGTCAAGCAGGCCTTTAAAACAGTGTTTGGGTTACACCACCCTTTCTTCTGGCTTAATTTACACTGGGTTGGTTGCCAGGTAAGGTGACTGAGCTGAGCAGGCTTAGAATCATAGAATTGTAGAGTTGGAAGAGACCCCAAGGGTCATTTAGTCCAACACCCTGCAACGCAGGAATCCCAACAAAAGCATCCAGGACAGATGGCCATCCAACCTTTGCTTAAAAACCTTTAAGGAAGGAGAGTTCACCGCCTCTAATGGGAATCTGCTCCACTGTCAAACAGCTCTTACTGTCTGAAAGCTCTTCTTTTCTTGTAACTTGAATCCATGGGTTCAATTTCTACCCTCCAGAGCAGGAGAAAACAAGCTTGCTCCCTCCTCCATATGTGACAGCCCTTTAGATATTTGAAGGTGGCTATCACAGTCTCCTCTTTTCCAGGCTAAACATACCCAGCTCCTTCAAGCGCTCCTCATAAGGCTTAGTTTCCAGACCCTTGATCATCTTATGAGGAACGGCTTATGAGGATCATCTTATGAGGAACAGCCTTATGAGGAACGGCTTAGGGAGCTGGGTATGTTTAGCCTGGAGAAGAGAAGGTTAAGGGGTGATATGATAGCCATGTTCAAATATATAAAAGGATGCCATATAGAGGAGGGAGAAAAGTTGTTTTCTGCTGCTCCAGAGAAGCGGACACGGAGCAATGGATTCAAACTACAAGAAAGAAGATTCCACCTAAACATTAGAAAGAACTTCCTGACAGTAAGAGCTGTTCGACAGTGGAATTTGCTGCCAAGGAGTGTGGTGGAGTCTCCTTCTTTGGAGGTCTTTAAGCAGAGGCTTGACAGCCACCTGTCAGGAATGCTTTGATGGTGTTTCCTGCTTGGCAGGGGGTTGGACTGGATGGCCCTTGTGGTCTCTTCCAACTCTATGATTCTATGATTCTATGATTCTATGATCTTAGTTGCCCTCCTCTTATTCTTACTAGGTTCGCCTGGGAGGGGAAAACGCAGTAGGTTGTATCTGACTCAATTCATACTTAGAACAGAATCACTGAAATCAGGCGGATTAAGTTGGTTATGACTCCTCCTTTCCAGGCTAAACATATCCAACTCCTTCAAGTGTTCCTCATAAGTTCCAGACCCTTGATCAGCTCGGTCACCCTCCCCTGCATACACTCCAGCTTATCAACATCCTTCTTAAATTGTGGCATCCAGAACTGGACACACTATTCCAGGTGTGGTCTGACTAAGTCAGGATAGAGCGGTACTATTACTTCCCTTTATCAGAACACTATACTTGATGCAGCCTAGAATAGCAGCTCTAGGATCCAGACTAAGTCTCCCCACGCTCGGTCCCAGCTCCTGCCAACCTAGCAGTTCGAAAGCACATCAAAGTGCAAGTAGATAAATAGGAACCGCTCTGGCAGGAAGGTAAACGGCGTTTCCGTGTGCTGCTCTGGTTCGCCAGAAGCGGCTTTGTCATGCTGGCCACATGACCCGGAAGCTGTACGCCGGCTCTCAGCCAATAAAGCGAGATGAGCACCGCAACCCCAGAGTCGGTCACGACTGGACCTAATGATCAGGGGTCCCTTTACCTTTACCTTTAATCTCACTCATCTCAGCAGATCCAGCTATAGGATTGCTCCCTATGTTTGCAAGGGATGGTGAATCTGTTTGGCATTGTTCCGTATGTAGCAATCCACCCAAATCACTTAGATTTTCATTTGATGTGTGTTTTTAGCAATCTAGGGGCAACAAAATGAGGACATTCTCTAGATCAGGCCTTAATAAAAGTTAATGCAAAACAATTGGGGCAATAATGGGGCAATTCAAGGCTTTTATTTATTGTAGGACAGCAAACAGTGGTGAGAAAGAAAGCAGGTTTGAGGTTATTTGAGAGAGGATGATCATTTACCAAATTGTGTGTGAAAAAGCTCCATAATGCCTGGGCAAAAAAACCTTTTTTTACTTGGGTAAGGGAGTAGTAGTAGTATCAGGGAAGATGGACTCAGCACAAAGCATAATTGTTGAGTTTATTCAAGCAATTGAGATACACATTTGGAAATTCCTCTGTATATCTGTTGCAGTCAGGAGGGGTGTGTGCAACAGGCATAACAGGAAGCCACAGACAAAAACATTTTATTGTGGAGCTATCTCAAAATGTATAGGCTACTTGATGTTGTAAATAGGCTAGCCTGGATTACAGAGCAGTAATAATTTGTATTTGAGCTTTCAAAATTAGTGTTATATAAAAAGGCTGCCTAGCATTGTTCCTATGCAGCTCATGAGAGGCAGCTTGATTGAAGCTTTAATAAAATTAACACTACTTTCTTGACTTACTTTCCTCTTTTCTTCTTAATCTTCTCTTCAAGATTAAACTCATCAGCACTTGACAAAAACTGCAAATAACAGCCAGATGCAGGAGTTGGCTTTATCTTTTTATGCAAGTATGTGGTGCTAATTAGTGCAAATTGATTAAACTTTAATTGCCTGATCCATGGCTAATTAATATTTATAAGATGAATGAGTAAGAAAACCAGACATTTATTAAAACACTTTAATGATTTTTCATATGTTTTGACAAAGCAAAGCAAATAGATGTTAAGAGTCAAAGGGAGCCAGACATGATGACTTCACTGTATCTCTGCTCTGTTTTTCCCATCTTAGAAGTCACTTTGGGGGGGGGGGGTCGTTTTTCTTCTCACCATCACCCTGCTCATCATTCTCTACCTGCCAACCAGCCCTATTATGGGCCTGTCACATGTTAAATTGTACAGTGAAATCTGCTATAATATGTACGCATTAATATGTACATATGTAATCTAACCCATGATTGCATTGCATGAAACCTTATTGTAAGTCACCCAGAGAACCTGTATAATTGGGTGGCGTATAAATATTGTAAATACATGAATAAAATATTGCTATCAACAGTAGTGGGGCAGAGTTGTCCCCCGACACCAGCATCACTGGTGCTTACCTGGACGGGCCCGGGGCCAAGGCTGGGGCTGCATTTGTCCGCATGGTGCACCCCATGACCCAAGCTCACCACTGTCCCAACCCCACCCAGGTGTCACCAGTGGTGAGAGGGTGACACTGCACCACCTCATGCACTGCTACTGGCTGTCGAGGATCCAAATGTTTGCCCCATTTTCCCCATATACATGCTTTCAGCTATCACACCACATGATAAAACGATACTTGTTAGAGTAAACAACCAGTTAACATCATTAGCAGTGAAATCATATGCATATTTTCAACTGTGTTTAAGGGGATTTACTCCCAGGACAGTGGGAGCTAAAGGTTAAAGGCTGTGGTTCTCTGCACATGCACCTGGGAGCAAATCTTGATGGTGATCTGCAGAAAACCCGAATAGCTGTTTGCTCCGATTCAGCTTTAAAGAGCAGGTTTTCATGGGGAAAGGGTGCTTGGACACAGAGCTTTAAAGCATGGAGCTGTGTTTGGATAGAGCAGGGCTAATATTAAGTGTGGATAAGCCGTTACTGAACTTAGTGAGACATCGCTAAACAAAAATGCACAGGATCAAGGTGCATGCCTTCTAAAACTTTCTAAATTGAGCTAGATAGAAGCTAACTTGTTGACTTGTTGAGATGACAAGAGCTATGACAAAGTGTCATAAAGGCATAGATTTCAGCAAATTTTATATGCATACACACACACTTAAAATGAAAGGTGACAAAGAGATGTCATATGTGAGAAGAGATTGCTTTACCATTTTAGTTTTAAAAACATAACTAAGGCCAAAAATATACACTGCACAATCTTCGTGAATTTCTGAAGCCTGAGCATCATGTCTCCGGTGTATAACAGCCTAGGTCGGTTGCAAGGAAGCGGAGGTGGGCTGGTGGTTTTTATTAACCCTTCTCCACCCACCACTCCCCCCCTCCCAGTTCCAGATGCATGGTAGCCATGGAAATGTGCCTCAGAAATCCTAGTGCAAGAACAGGAAAGCAGTTAGGAAGACTTGCAGCAGCTTAGAAAACTGGTGAATTGACCAAGGATCCTGCCACCTGCTCTTGGCTGCTGCTCTTCTCTGCAAATCTCCCCCCTCCCAAAGCTGCTTTGCACCAGAGTTTAGTTTAACTCTGGATCAGTTTAACCAAAAATCAGTTTAAACAGAAATCATTTTAAAAGCTGCTCTATGAACAATGCAAACTTACTAAGAAGTCTCTGTTAAGGTATCTCTTTGAAATGCAGTTCAGAAAAAAAGGGATTGTTGAGTGTTTCCAGGAGAAGAAATGCTTGTTTGAATTGTTTGCAGGAAGTCTTTATAAGAATAATTTCTCATTTGTTGGAAATAATATATGCCATCTCTGACATATAGTCAAACGCTAGCATCAGTATGACCTACCTAGTCTTATCTATAGAAGAAGAAGTGTTTGGGTTTGATATCCCGCTTTATCACTATCCGAAGGAGTCTCAAAGCGGCTAACATTCTCCTTTCCCTTCCTCCCCCACAACAAACACTCTGTGAGGTCATTGGGGCTGAGAGACTTCAGAGAAGTGTGACTAGCCCAAGGTCACCCAGCAGCTGCATGTGGAGGAGCAGAGACGCGAACCCAGTTCACCAGATTATGAGACTATATAGATTTATATACCGGTAGCTAGGGACTAACCATGCCCGATTGATTTTCACAAGTTTTTCACAAAGTTTCTCACAATGGCATTCTGTGCCACACATCTTCATTCTGTGACTCCCCAAATGTCATTCCCTGGAGACTGCTTCTGCAACTGAAAAGTTACACGAGTCCTCCAAACAGAGCAGAACATGAATGATTCAAATGATGCCTGATAAGTATGGCAGTCAGACATTTCTCTATACATATATATGACTGTGCCTAATTTGTATATTTACTTACTTTATTCAGCCACTTGCTGATTTCTCATTAGCAACCTTTCTCCTAGATTGGAAGTATAGTCACCCAAAATGGGACAGTTATGAACCATTCTAAATAAAATGGGTGTTTTGCCTATAACAAGGTTCCAGTTTTAAAACTGCAATAATTAGTTAGGTGAATTGCATAGTTCACAGTAGTCAATGAAACTTGCCTCAAGAATAAAGGAATTAATATTACATTTCACTTTTGTACATGTATCTACAAAGTGGCAGGCTTGGGTCTCCTGGTCTTCTGAAACCTGTTTGGGCATGCTTAGAATCATTTAGAATGCCATATTGCATTCCAAGATGGAGAGGAACATTTTGGAACCCAAATTCATATTCTAAAGCAGGTAATGACAGACTACAATGACATCACTAGTTAAAGCTAATATGAGTACCAGAATTTTCTTTCGATGCGTTTTTTTTTATTTCATACTTGGAGTGCTTAATGCAAGAATGCTATGTTGCACAAGAAAATCAATCACAATGTTAAACAAACCTGCTGATGAAACAATAAAAACACAAGGACTAAAATATTTACAATGGGGGGAGAGACATGTATGGTAGACAAAACAATATACCCTTTAATTCTCCCCCTGCCCCAAACGCACACCTTTTAAAGAAATGGAATAATAAATTATAGAACACACTTCCACTCTCTGAGAACCAGCTATCACTTTAGATATGCTTGTTCTATTCATTTTATTTTCCCTCGATGTAACAATTAAATGGATCTATGGAGAACTGTATGGGACCCTCGAGGTCATAGTGGGTATGTTTCTCCAGTTTGCCCATGCTGGGCTAAGAAAAAAACTGTTCTCAAAGCCAGCAGCAGCAGCAGAAAGAAAAATGCATTAAAGAGGATGGGGTGGGGGAGAGAGAGAGAGAGAGAGTCTAGAGCGCCTGTGAATTTATGAGAAGTGTATCACAAAGACAAATATTTCAGCCCTGCAATTCCATTCGGCCTTTTCAGCCGTGTGTCCATAGCAAGTCAACGGCTAAATTGAAAAATCAATTCCAATTTAAATTATTGGAATAAAGAACACCAGGAGTCAGAGATAAAATGGCTTTGTTCTCTGAGATCCTTTTTAATTGGAAAGTTATTTCTTCAGGGTATTCTAATGGTTCTGAGGGAAGGCTGCAAAATAAAGTTGATCAGCTGGGGGAAGGTTAATAGCTAATGTGCATTTCTAGCTACTCAGTGGGCTCCGGTCTTTATGACAGCCCCCATCATAATGTGTAAAGACCCACAATACTAAATCATCTTGATACATGCAAGTTACAATATATTTTCCTCTATCTTCCAAGAAATCATTTAAGGACATAATCTTGGCATCTTCATATTACTTTGGCAGGCGCTACAGAAGAGTATGTTGCCGGGACTATGATTTCACAGAGGTCATCTGCCTAAAATACTGAAGGCTTTGAGCTAAAGGGAACATTTGGAATTAACATGAGAGTCTTGCATAGCGTGTGTGTGTGTGTGTGTGTGTGTGTGTGTGTGTAAAGGGGGACGACGACAACCTGTATATACCACAAAAGTTGAGGGAAATCTTTCTTTTAATTGCAAGTGAAACCAACAATATTATTGGCAAGGAAGAACATAACTCTGAAGCCTGTTCCAGAAAGGATGTTATTTATATTTATAAAGAGTTATTGGGCAAGGAGGTAATCACAGAGGCACCATTTAGGAAAGGAAGACAGTTGTCCTTTCCCACTTTCAGAACACACGGAATTATTCCCCAGGAGCACACCTATATCTCTGGCCATTTCACGAGTTCTATATGCTCAGTAACAATCATTGGCCCTATTACAGGTAGATAGCCGTGTTGGTCTGTCATAGTCAAAACAAAATAAAAAAATTCCTTCCAGTAGCACCTTAGAGACCAACTAAGTTTGTTCTTGGTATGAGCTTTCGTGTGCATGCACACGAAAGCTCATACCAAGAACAAACTTAGTTGGTCTCTAAGGTGCTACTGGAAGGAATTTTTTTATTTTGTTTTAATCATTGGCCCTGTTTGGATGGTCATTTAAACCTTGGTTTAGATCAGTAGGGACCCAGGTGGCGAGTAGGGACCCAGGTGGCGCTGTGGGTTAAACCACAGAGCCTAGGGCTTGCTGATCAGAAGGTCGGCGGTTCGAATCCCTGCGACGGGGTGAGCTCCCGTTGCTCGGTCCCAGCTCCTGCCCACCTAGCAGTTCGAAAGCACGTCAAAGTGCAAGTAGATAAATAGGAACCGCTCTGGCGGGAAGGTAAACGGCGTTTCCATGCGCTGCTCTGGTCCGCCAGAAGCGGCTTTGTCATGCTGGCCACATGACCCGGAAGCTGTACGCCGGCTCTTGGCCAATAAAGCGAGATGAGCGCCGCAACCCCAGAGTCGGACACGACTGGACCTAATGGTCAGGGGTCCCTTTACCTTTTAGATCAGGAGTGGGGAATCTTATCCCCAGGGACCAAATTCTGCTCTCAATCTGGCTCCCAGGACTCTCTGCAGGCCACACCCCTTATCAGCCCTGCTCTGGCTTCCCTTGAGTGCTTTTGCTGAGGGAAAATGTCCATTCTGTAGAGAGGAAATGTCCATTTGCAAGTGTGGTTTGAATCCAAACCACACCTGCAAATGGACTTGAAAGAGTCTTATCGCAAGTTCCTTTGAAAGCACACGTTTAGGGCCAATCTGCTGACCAGTGGTCATAATGAGTCCCTTTGAAGTTGACACCCCTCAAAGGAGACAGATCCCTCTCCCCCATATTAAACTTTTTTGCCTCCCTGTCACCTTTACTCTGTCAAAAAGCTATGCCACACATAGGCTGGGTGAGCGAGGCACTGGACAGACTAAGGCTCGCTGGTAGTTCCTGGCCCTAGCTGGTTTAGATGAAAAGTAAAGAAAGTTGTGTTGGCCCATAAGGAAAAACTAACATCCGTATAAGATAACTAAAGTATCACAGAAGAAGGTGCAAGCTTCCAAGTTCTCCAGAACCCTTCATCAGATGGCTTATAGATGCAGACTTTGTTTGGCTGTATATACTGATATTTCGAATGGGTTTATACAGAATATAGTAGGTTATTAATATATGTATTAGCATAAAGCGGGTTCTCCATCATGGAGAGCACGTGTTGCGGTGGGGGCTAGCAAACTACCCCTTAGTTGCTGGGAGGGTTTGTTTGGATGGCCACTTCTGTGATTGGACCCTGGGGTGTTGTTGGGGAGAATTATATGCTGCCATTTATGATGGACAGCCCAGCATTTATAAATGGTTTGCACGCAGCATGATCTCCCTCTTTGGTTGCGTGCTTCGGATCACCCGCCCTCCCTCCCTAATTTTAGGCCTCTGTATTGACCTTGCTATGCCTGTCATGGGGTCGTCTGCTGTTGGGGTAGGGGCCTGGTAGGAATTTTTCCATTTGGCTGATTGGCTGGTGCCATCTGGTTTTCGCCTACTGCGTAGCAAATAGTCACAACTTGTAAGGTTGGCGGTTAGGCATTGGTTATTATTATGTTGGTTGGAGGAGGGGACTGTTGACTGCGTTTGCACCTCTAATTGATGGTGGTGTGGGGGGAATTCCGTTAAAGGAATCCAGGGGCTCGACATGCTTTTGTCCATATCCCCCGGTCAGGGGCCATGGCCACGCAAGAGCCCCTGGGAGCCTGTGGGAAGAGGGGAGGGTCAGACCCATCCAGCCCCCTTTCTCTACCTGGATGGTTTTCCCCCTTTACTGACAAATGTCAGTTCTGTCTTTAGGGGCCAGATAGTCTGAACCAATGCCTACGCAACCACTCACATATCTTGTACTTTAATAAAGTTGTGGGCAAATTCATGCCAAAAACCAAAAACCAAAATTTATGTCTGAAGTGTGAATTTATTTTGAGGGGTGGTTTGGGACCTCAACACGCAAATAATAACCATATAGTATATATCTTGCCATATATTGTACAATGTTTCTTCTCTTCCTTTCCCCCCTTTATCTTGTACAGTTGAAAACTTTAAAATATTAATAATAATAGGAAAAAGAGATGTGAGGCAGAATGCAGCAGACACAGAGCATGTAGTAGGCATTCAAATGAGGCATTTTAAAGGGCCATACAAATATCAGGTTGCACCAAGGCCTACTGGGAATGTCTGCTTCCTCATGTCTAGAATTACTGAAACCAGCTGCTAACCAAGTCTATCCATATGCACAACATGCAGTAGGTGGAAAACAGGACTAGTGACTGAGTCTGAATCAGTCCCAATGCTGCCAAGTGACACCAGTGGGGACAGCTCAGGAACCAGTGCCTTGGGGCTTATCCCTTCCCTGTCCCTGAAACTATCCATAGTGCGCTTTTGGCAAGTGGAAATAGGATGGAGAAATTCGATTCAGGTCTCAGTGGAAGCCAAATCTATCCAATTTATAGTTTGCAAAACAATATGAGAACTGAAACACAGCCATCCTTCAAAATCCACACTTGACCTGAACATTCCTATGCAGTTTGCCAACCAAAAGTGTGTCTATTAGGGGATAGTGTGTATAAAACAGAATACATTGCTTAAAAATAACCAAAAAAAAGTATTATATTGGGGAAAATGCTTGCAAAAATGTGTTGCATATAAAATTGTTTTGGGGAGAAATTTGCACTAAAAAGTTGCTGAAATTTCATTAGATTTTTTTTTAATCACAAAATGTAGATAACTGACTAATATAGGAAAAATGAGAAACTGAGAGAAGTGAAACTGACAGCTGCGTCCATCCCTGGGCAGAACACGGAGCTCTGTGCTGATGGAGTAGCGCTAGCATCATTCTGTGGGCAGAGGATGGTGGACCTCTTCTGTGCTCTGGCCCATCCAACCTCTCCTAGGCCCTGGGTCAAGGGTTGAATTGAGTCAGATACAACCTACTGCGTTTTTCCCTCCTAGACGAAACTAGTAAGAATAAGAGGAGGGCAACCAAGATGATCAAAGGTCTGGAAACTAAGCCTTATGAGGAGCGCTTGAAGGAGCTGGGTATGTTTAGCCTGGAAAAGAGGAGTCTGAAAGCAGATGTGATAGCCACCTTCAAATCTCTCTCTCTCTCTCTCTCTCTCTCTCTCTCTCTCTCTCTCTCTCTCTCTCTCTCTCTCTTTGCCAAATCATTCTTATTAAGGTTTTCAATACAACATAATCACATTGAAACATTCCAAATTACATTTCAAATTATTTATCCAATTATTTAAAAAAAAAGAAAAGTTCCAATTCTGCCAAATTATTATTTAAATTTATTTTGAGGTTTCCCATGCTTCAAACTCCGGAGTTATCTAATCAACTATTTGTCCTTGCTTTTTACCCTTCCTATATTTTCACAGCCTCTGATGTATTCCAGCAAGCAAGATAGATCAAAACAAACAATGTCCCTGTGTGGATTTAAGTCCATATTTCATCACCATACGATCGCCTTGCCTCTTGATACTCTGATTCCAAAAGCCAAATCACGGACAGTCACCATCTTTATTCAGTCCCGATAACATCCAAACCTCTTTTTCCACAGCTGTTGTTCACCCGTCTGCTTTTCACTTATACCTTTCCAGGAGGGTTTGCCAATTATATTAAAAGTTCGTATATTGTGGTTGTTAAGGCTTGCCACTCCCTATGGTGTCATGTTACACAGCCCGGGTTTCTCTTTCAAGATGGCACGGGTTTTTTTTTTAACTACGTCATTTGTAGGAAACTGTCCAAATTCCTCCAATTAAGATCAGTCAGTGTCCAAGGGGTTCTCTCTTTGCCAAAATCAACATGTAGGAAGCCACCTTCAAATATCTAAAGGGCTGTCACATATGGAGCAGGGAGCAAGCTTGTTTTCTCCTGCTCTGGAGGGTAGAAATTGAGCCCATGGATTCAAGTTGCAAGAAAGGAGATTCCGACAAAACATTCAGGGGGGAAAACTTTCTGGCAGTAAGAGCTGTTCAGCAGTGGAACAGACTCCCACGAGAGGTGGTGGACTCTCCTTCCTTGGAGGTTTTTAAACAGAGGTTGGATGGACATCTATCATGGATGCTTTAACTGAGATTACTGCATTTCAGGGGTTTGGACTAGATGACCCTTGAGGTCCCTTCCAACTCTAAGATTCTATGACCTTACTGGATGTCCTCTTCCTCACTAAAATCATCTTACCTCCCCCAACTATTGAAATCTGAAATGATGACGGAGGAATATAGAAGCAAACTATGTGCAGACATGGAAGGAAATACATTTCAGAATATGCGAAAGATCCTAGTTGCTCTTTAAGTCCATTGCTTTCAGTGGGACATGAGTTGTGCTTAGGTCTCATTCGTAATGGGACTTGTTGCACTTAGCTTTTTATGGAATGTGCCCATGAGATTTAAATACTACAAAAGAGGGTGTGTGTGTAAATCTTATCCAATATGAATAATACACCAAATGTGGAAAATATTATTGTTCAGTAGTCTTTAGATCAGGCTAACCTTTACTCTGTTGGAGGAAAAAATCCCTTAAAAATCTATTTGGGGCAGCTGTAGATTAGAAGATTTAAATGGGCATTTAATTTGAAATTAATAAAACAGTTATGGTATGTGTTAAGAAAAGTTACTGAGGTTTGCTTAGTATATTTAATTAGTGTAAAAGAGATAAATCTCGTTGCCATGTAATGAACTCAGAAGTGCAGATACAGTAAGTGTGTACTCACGTTCCTATTATTAATGCATTAAACTTGTAAGAATGTTTAGGAATTTAATTAGCATTTAATAAGATAGCTATAGCAAATTACAGTAGTTAGATGTTAAATGTAAATTAATGTTTTTAGTATTTAATTGATATTAACTAATTAATTACTGTTTATTACATGGCAACGAGATTTATCTTTTTATAGTTATTAAATCTAAATTAAAAAGTGGTATTTAAAGCAGGCTCCACTCAATTAAAATAAATATATTCTAAGTTTGGGACATCCATCAGTTTTGTCCATGGAGGAGCTGGGGATCATTTGATATATTTGTGCAAAGTTCATATTATGCGTTTAAGAACGGATTCAGCAAACATGGAAAGCTTCACTATCCTCACGGGCAAGTTTTATGTGGATCAGACCCCCTAATCCATATAGCAGAAACAGAAAGTGGTCCAGAGATTCTTAGACATAGCATCGGCATGCCCACATCTTGCTGCATGCAAAATTCTTTGACAGAAAAAGACTTCTTGTTGTCAACACCTGTCAAGGGGAGTCAAGTAAGTGGGTGCCCCAAATTCAGGTCTGCAAATAGTTCTTTGTCTGTTTGCCTATGGCCAGGGATCATATTATTGCATGGGCAAGCAAGCTAATATACATTCTTGCAGGCTAGCAATGTGTGCTTGTTGGTAATGTTGCTAGAAGAACCACCACCCTGCCCTGCAGGGTTGGTTTTTTTGGCAGATTCTGAGAGAGATCCGTGAGTGAAAACGTCTTTGTGTATACTAATAACCCCTGCTACTCTTATTGAAAACTTACACTTTGCACACCAAGGATGATTTGTGCATGTTTACCAATGTTCAAAGCAGCAAGCAACTTAAGCGTAAAGTGGAAATACATGTAAACATACTGTAGATAAACAGTGTCAAGGAGCCATGGACAATCAAAACTTCTAGCTTATGGCTATTGTGTGTCCCCATCTGTTTCCTAATGTTGTTTGCAACTTAAAACATTGCTGTATTTGCAAAAACACTGTTGCGTGTAAAACATAAATCACCACTTGCCATTAACAGAAAATATTGAAAGTTCTAAGCTCTTATGACGATGGCACCACACTCAGACTACAAAATCCAATGCCGGTTGAATTCTAAAACTGAATTCAGTAAAGCTGGATTGTAAACAACCATTTTGCAGGGTTCTTTCCATATGCTTCTGTCTCTAAGCCATCTCTTAGTCAATAGCTTTCTTCATGCCATGCTGAAGACTTGGCACATTGATGGAACTCTTCCATGGTTGAAGATTTATATATAGGCACACAGAGAGACAAAAAGTCTATGCAATATTTTACACTCACACACAAGATTGTAGAATCCTACGGATAGATTTGTATTGATTGGTGATGATGGTTGAGGAGAGAGCATAGTTCAGTGCTAGACCATGTGCCGTGCGTGCAGAAGGTCACAGGTTTGATCCTTAGTATCTCCAGTTAAAAGGATCAGATTGCAGGTAATATCAAAAAAAATATCCTGAGACCCTGAAGAGCTGTTGTTACTCAGAGTAGACAATTCTAGCCTAGCTGGGTGAACAATCCGGCATAGCATGGTGTGAAACAACTTTCTATGTTCCTAGTCATGGTGGTGATTATAGCTGTGATCAAAATAATTCATTGTGGCAAGAACCATTTCAACTGTACATTAGGATTGTTAGATCAGGTTCCAAGTAACTACCTCACCAGTTCTTTGCAACCCTGAGACTTACAATATCTCAAGCAGCAGCTTTCCCATGCGGTCTAGCAAGTGTCTTTTGAAACAGAGGGGATTTCAGTTTGTGGTATTGCATGGGGCATTGCATGTTCAAAGACAAAGAAAATAAAATCCCATGTTTGAGGTGTGCTGAAGTAGCTCTTTGGACACTAGCCTTTGTTTATAAAAGCACAGATGTGTCACCACAGCGGTACCTCAGGTTACAAACACTTCAGGTTACAAACTCCGCTAACCCGGAAGTAGTACCTTGGGTTAAAAACTTTGCTTCAGGATGAGAACAGAAATCGTGTGGCGGCAGCACAGCGGCAGCAGGAGGCCCCATTAGCTAAAGTGGTACCTCAGGTTAAGAAAGGTTTCAGGTTAAGAACGGACCTCCGGAATGAATTAAGTTCATAACCTGAGGTACCACTGTATATGTAAAGGTCACTTTGAAAAGTGGGGTGTGTGTTGGTCAAGGAGAATCTTAGCAGTTCTAGTAAGTCTCAAACTACACATGATGTTAATCATGTATAGGCTTGAATTACATCTTTGTGGTTTTATTTTAAAGGAGCCTCCCAGCCTGCATTTCCAGTGTGAGAGAACTGTGTTGTGGGAGAATACATTTCAACCCTTCTTTTCCCACTAATTCTCCATGTCCAAATCACCCTGCTGGTGAAAAAATATGAATATACCTGCATTGGGTCTGTCTCCCTCCCTCCCTCCCTCCCTCTCTCTCTCTCTCTCTCTCTCTCTCTCTCTCTCTCTCTCTCTCTCTCTCTCACACACACACACACACACTCATTCTCTCTCTCTCTCTCTCTCTCACACACACACACACACATATATATGATTTGGTTGGCAGAGTGTGGGAAACTACATGTGATTAAAATCGTATGTTGTCTGAGCCTCTGAACACTTAAAAGCAGCAGAGAAAACCAGATAAAACACCAAGCAGTGTTGATCAAATTGAAAATACCACAGCAAGCATTGTAATTAATGTGTTTCCAGAACCTGGCTTGCTCTCTGAGTGTCATTCCCTAGGTTATTACAGATGGAATTAGAGTGTCCTTTCACTGTCAAACTGATATATACTGCTGGAGCAGTGCTGAAGTAAAAGTACCATTCCCCATGCCTTTACAGGATTTAAACATCTGCTGAATCCCATTTATTTCTCTCCTTGTCATCTGGAAATAGATGCACATCTCAGAAAGGTTTTGGTTTGAAGTGAATAGTCTCCATTTCATGTTGCAATATTTTGGTTTTCTGTGTGCTTTTGTTGTGTATGTGTTTTCTGTGTTAAAGAAGGTGAATTAACTCCTGTAATGTTCATATGTGCATGTGGTTGCGTGGCGATGTCCCTCCCCCCACGTGAAATAAAGACACAGGACACGAAATATAAGGTTAATGGGAATAGTAAGGCCACAACTGTATTGATTACGGATGATGAGAGGTATTGGCTTTAGGCAGTGGAACTAACCAACTATATCTGACTCCAGCCCGCTGGTGCTGGAAGTCCGGGAAGGGATAGCCACCCAAGGTGAGCCCTGCGAGGCACGTCAGCTAGGAACTCACCCTGTGACCACCGGTATGGGGCGTGCCTTTTGGCCCTCGCTCGGACGAGGCCACGCCAAGAGAGGGAGTGACCGGCCGCGAGCCTCCTTAAGAGCAGGAGGGCACGCCCGACCTGAGCGACCTGATTGGTTGCACAGGCGAGCGACGCGGCCAGAACTCCCTAGAATGGGGAAGGGGATGGTAGCAATCCCCTACCCACGTGAAGGGGTCGTGGCCCGCCCGCAACCGTTTTTCCGGCTAAGGCCGGAAACGGCTTAATAGCAGCAAGCCTTTAAATTCAAGCATCACATTTGTGGGACCTACTTCCCAAATACCTAGATGGATACAGATTCAGATACACACACATACACTTCTCGTGAACTGCAATGTATTCACTAATGGGAAGAGAATTCTAATTATAAGAACGAGAGCTAGTAAAACATAATGCTCATAACCAGTCATTTTTACTCAAAAGTAAATCCCACTGCATTTAATGGGGCTTTCAGGTAACGTTGCACAGGATTGCAGCCTGAGTGATTCACATCTCAGCTCCATCGCCAGCTAACAAGGTGGCCTTTAGGCAATCGAACCCATCTCAGTTTCAGCCTCCCATCTGCAATATAGGGATGGTGATACTGACCTCTTTGGCTGTCAAGAAAAGGGGAAACCAATTAGGTGTCATTACAACCTAATGCTTCTGTATCAGGTAGACCTTTCACAGGTTTCTAAACAGAACTGTTACACTTCTATGGCTGGTTCACACATGAATCTAAAATACATTATTTCTTAACCCTTGATGAATGTCAAGTGAATGTGTGTGGACTCCCTCCATCAGGGGACACAAAAAATTGACTTTGTGGTGTTCCACGACAACAAACCTGCAGCCAAAAAGATTGTCTTTCTAATCCAAATGTTGATACCAGATTCAACCCATACCTACCCCACTCTTGTCAGAGTCTTGGTGTCCATTTTCCTCTGCTCCTTTCCTCAAGACACCTTTCCTTTCACCTACTTTCCCCTCAAATCAACTTTCTTTGCACATGGCCCATCTCCTTCTGCCTCCATACCTGAGTGGCTTCCTGCTTCTACAAGACATTCATGTTTCCCACTCTGCCTCCCAACACACCCTGCCAACTTTCCCTTCCCTCTGCATGTCTTGACACCTTTGTTTTCTGAGCAGCTGAAATGTTTGTCAATATTCTATGCCACCACACTAGCTCAACAAATTAGAGGCACCATTACCAAACATGCAATGTATTACCATGACCCATTTCCCCATATGGGCTACCACTAGATGGTATGGCCACCAAATCCTAAAGGATCGTCTCCACCCCCATTGTTCTTCCTGGACACTGAGGTCCAGTGCCGAGAAGCCAAGTTACAGGGAACCAGGCAGAGGGCCATCTTGGTAGTGGCACCCGCCCTGTGGAACGCCCTCCCTTCAGATGTCAAAGAGAACAACAACTACCAGACCTTTAGAAGACATCTGAAGGCAGCCCTGTTTAGGGAGGCTTTTAATGTTTAATAGATTACTGCATTTTAATGTTCTGTTGGAAGCCGCCCAGAGTGGCTGGGGAGGCCCAGCCAGATGGGCGGGGTATAAATAATAAATATAATAAATATTATTATTATTATTATTATTATTATTATTATTATTATATTATAATCACTATGTATACTGTAAATTATAATTATTATTATTTAAGACGATGTCCGTCCCTGAAGAAACGATTATAGTGAAACGGGGATAATGCAAGCTAGCCGCCCGTCGGGAGAAGCAGACGTGGACTCCTGAGAGACTTTAGCACTTTATGACATTGGACTTGTTGCACATTGGACATTGCACTTTTGAATCTCTTTGCACCTTTTGAGACATTTGTACGTAGTATGGAGTGGATTTTCTCTGGTTGCATATGCATATTATATGATTGAATATTCTTCATGGTTTGCGTCATTTTGATATATTATTCTACTGTACCGTGTTGTATGTTTTGTATTTGTTGTTTAACAATATCATAGCACTAAACTCACATCCCAACCAACCATCAGATTCTGCACTTTGCTAGCCAACATTGCCATAACACTATTACCTTCCTACTATCATTGTGCTCAGTATTGCCACTTGTCTTCCCCACCGCAGGGGCAGGGGAGACAAGCGGCAACACTGTGTACTAGAATGCCTCCGTCTTACCTGTGAGAAGGGGGACTTTCTGGTGGTGGTGCAAGTGGCAAAGCAGGCAAGAGTGCTGCCTCTTGCGCTTCCACCACCTGAAGCGAGCGCTTCAGGCCACCTCTTCCATGGGCCAGCTCTGCCTATATTGTCATTTGAACTGGCAGGAACTCCTGATCATTTGTCTGCTGTTTAATGCTACCTGCTGTAGTAAGAAGGACTACAGACTGGTTGCATCAGGTAAGAATCAGAAAGAATCAGGGGCAGGAACAGACTTCAGCTGCCTCGCCTCCAACTTTATCCCCAATTTTAAAGTTACGGTACAAATCTCTCGAGTTTCAACCTGGCCATTCTGCCATAGAAATCTAGAGCCACTTTATGCTTTTCATTAGCAGGTAACAGTGGTTAGATGGCTCAGTTTGCTATTATGAAGATAGCATTGTCCAAAGAATTCAATGATAATTGTACATTTTCTGAGAAGTCCAAAAAAAAACCAAAAACAACCCCACAGCAACTCGGCAAGGTCAAGCTGTTGTAGGTAAACCAAGGAGGCAACCTGAAAACAAAGATGCAGGAGATGTTTTCATGTTGTTTAATGCAATTTACTTAATGCATGGCATTCTAGCTATTGATTAAATGTATTTCCTGCTTTTGGAAAATTATTAAGATAATGGAGATAGGCAATCATGTGATCTTAGTTGAAGAGGCAGGTGCTTTATTGGAAACCATATTAATGTTTTGTGAAATTCCATCCCCTCCCCTATATCTGCAATCAAATTAAAGGCCTGGAGGAGCATGCTATTCAACAGCTAAATAAGGGGTAGATCTGTGACAGTAAAAGCTAAATTCAATTCTTCTTTTTTTTAAAAAAAAACAAACCATCAGTTAAGTACAGAGTTTAGGTACAAAGTTATGGTAAAATCTAAACTTGAAGTTGGAAATGGAAAATGGAGCTATCCCTTCTTAACTGGCTGCAGCGTTGAGTCATCAAGTAGAGTTCTCCACAAAATTGAGAATATGCTTCATAACAAAATCTATGATTTATTTAAGTTATTTGCCTAACCTGAAACAATTTTTAAGACACAGAGTGATTTCCAAGTGTGTCTTTACACGAGTGGAATGGACTTCCTCTCATGCAATGGGACTCTCCCTTCCTCCCCTGCCCTCTCTCATATCTCCCAAAGCTCCAGTGTGTTGAGGGATCCTCCAGACCAGACATCTTGTGGCACAATCAGAGTCTGCCTACACATGTTGGATTTCATCCATATAACTTTTATTTTTAAGAAAAAATAAGTCCTCAAAAACATGCTTACTAAATGCTTGCCCGAACTGACTTTATTGGAAGACTCCCCCCCCCCTTTTTTTAAAACAAAGTTGGGGAGGAGGCATGCCCCGGCCATTCTGCTTTGGTGCCAAGAGGATCTGCTCCCCGAAAACTGTTAGGATTGTTATGAAATTCCAGGAAGAAGGAGGTCTCAGAAGTATTTGTAAGGCATATACAATGCCGAGTCCTGTCTCAGATATGACACTGCAGTTGTGTTTTCTCCAGGTCGGTCTTTACTGTAATATTAAAAACATGGGTCTCAGGACAGGAAGAGGAAGTGATGTTTCACCTGCATTGGGAAGCTATTGTTAATGGCAAGCTAGAATATAAAATCATGATTTGAAGTTGACTTCATAGCCTGACTTGTACCAACCCCTTCATTATTTAAAAAGCTTCCTCTTTTGAAGTCAAATGTGACTGGGTTGGACCTTCTTGACAATGGACCACTTACATGTACACTGAATTTGATAGCGCCATGGTTACATCTTTCATCATTTCAGTTTAAAAAATGCACTAGGCACAAACATTTCTTTGTTGAACTGTGATAAATGTGTAAAGGCAATGTTGACAGGTTCTGGCTTTGTGTACGAAATCATTTTTGTTCTCATATTCTTGAAGGGAACAGATATTTTTAACAAAAAAAAAATTGAGGACGTATGACAGCTTGGTGACATGTTGAAATTAGTGCTGAAATGAACTGGACATTTTGAATTCACACACTGAATCTGGGGGCCTGTGATTAAAGAAAGATCTTCCATGACCCTTATGAAGTTACCATTCACATAATATATCCTGTGTGCAGTAGTGGGAGTGGAAGATTCTTAAGATTTGGGTGTGCAACCAGCTGTATAATGGACATTAGCACAGGCAGCAACATTTGAACCACATCTCAGAAATTCTGGTATTAGTGGGTTTGCCTGAGTGGCTTGTATCGTGTTTATAAAATGTCCAACCACATGCTTGCAGTCAAAACTTCTGCACTGGCCCCAATTGCTCTGAAACTGGCAATCTCCCTATCTCCTAATTAGGCTTAATGGTGCAGCACCAGGGTTATTATAGAATCATAGAATTGTAGAGTTTGAAGGGACCACAAGAGTCATCTAGTCCACCTGCAATGCAGGAAGCTTTTGCCCAACGTGGGGCTCAAACCCACGACTCTGAGATGAAGAGTTTCATCTCTACCGACTACACATGGGCAAAAAAAAAATAAAAAAAAATGAAAGGCACAAATACAGGATGGGTGACATCTGGCTTGAGGGCAGTACATGTGAAAAGGATCTAGGAGTCTTGGTAGACCACAAACTTGACATGAGTCAACAGTGTGATGCAGCAGCTAAAAAAGCCAGTGCAATTCTGGGCTGCATCAATAGGAGTATAGCATCTAGATCAAGGGAAGTAATAGTACCACTGTATTCCGCTCTGGTCAGACCTCACCTGGAATACTGTGTCCAGTTCTGGGCACCACAGTTCAAGAAGGATACTGACAAGCTGGAACGTGTCCAGAGGAGGGCAACCAAAATGGTCAAAGGCCTGGAAACGATGAGGAACGGCTTAGGGAGCTGGGTATGTTTAGCCTGGAGAAGAGAAGATTAAGGGGTGATATGATAGCCATGTTCAAATATATAGAAGGATGTCATATAGAGGAAGGAGAAAAGTTGTTTTCTGCTGCTCGGACACAGAGCAATGGATTCAAACTACAAGAAAGAAGATTCCACCTAAACATTAGGAAGAACTTCCTGACAGTAAGAGCTGTTCGACAGTGGAATTTGCTGCCAAGGAGTGTAGTGGAGTCTCCTTCTTTGGGGGTCTTTAAGCAGAGGCTTGACAGTCACCTGTCAGGAATGCTTTGATGGTGTTTCCTGCTTGGCAGGGGGTTGGACTGGATGGCCCTTGTGGTCTCTTCCAACTCTATGATTCTATGATTCTATGGTTCTATCCCAGGGTTGTTAAATGCCAAGAAGCCACTAAGCTCCAATCAAAGCCAGTTGAATACCATGATATAACACCTACTAAGCAGTGCTTTGCCTCCAGTGTTTAATGCTTCAAAAAGGAAATTGGATGTTTTTTATTTAGCACATACAGCCCGGCTGAACAACCCAAACCACATCCAAAGCCTGGTTGCTTATAGTGACTGGGGCAGAAGGGGGCAGGCTATGCCAGGTGAGAGCTACTGCAATAACCCAATGCCATCAAGTGATAGCAGTGTGGCTAGCTCAGCATTCAAGGCTTTCTGTGGGCTACCAGAAACGGGAGGCCTGATGGATGTACCTTCACAATCCCACACTAAAAATAACAATTCACCATGTCAAAATTTAATATTTACAGAGTTCTCTGAAATCAACTAATATAGCTGCGCGCACACAAATGCAACCTTCACAATAACTTCATAAATCTTTCTTAAAACTCAAATTTGCATTAATAAAACTAACAATGTATGTTAATAATAATCTGCACTAAGCAAGAAATATAGCAAAAGTCAAGCTTCAGAGACCAGCGAAGGAGCAACTGGCTTGAAGGTTGACAGAGAGCCAAGGTGGTGTAGTAGTTAAGAGTGGTGGACTCGTAATCTGGTGAACCGGGTTCGTGTCTCCGCTCCTCCACATGCAGCTGCTGGCTGACCTTGGGCTAGTCACACTTCTCTGAAGTCTCTCAGCCCCACTCACCTCACAGAGTGTTTGTTGTGGGGGAGGAAGGGAAAGGAGAATGTTAGCCGCTTTGAGACTCCTTTGGGTAGTGATAAAGCGGGATATCAAATCCAAACTCTTCTTCCTCTTCTTCTTCTAACGCCCCCTTTTGAGGCCAGGAGCTGTACTCTTGGAGGAAACAAACTGCAATTCTGCAACCAACGTTTACAAAAATGCATATGCTAGGGGAAAGTGTGCATAAGGATGAATATATTAGCGAAAGGAACATGTGAAAATGACTATTATAATATTTTTTGCAAAACTGTGTACATTAGTGTGCACACTAAAATGCTGATTAATTTTCATGAGATTTTAAAAATAAATAAATCACAAATTGCTGCAAAATGTGAAGAACTGAATGCAAGGTTGGAAATTTGAAAAACTTAAAAATTGGCAGATCCTTCTATCCCCAGTGAAGAGACACCTCTATCTGATCCAAACCTTCCCCATTCCAGCCTCGTGCAAATTGAGTTTGGTTATTTTTATTTTTAAAAAAAAACATAATTGGCAGAGCAATCCAATCAAATTGAATGATATTATTCACCAAGCAAGACATAGGCAGATATTGTCTCATTAAGCAATTTAAAGATGGAGAGTTTTTTATGTGAATTACAGTGAAAGCACCACAGTGAACAAACCAAAAATCTCAGAGTACATTGTGTTGGTAGCCAAAATTACTTACCAGCTGTGCTCAAGCAGAAGGTACCGTATTGGCCCGAATATAAGCCGCACCTTTAAAATTCAAGGGGGGGGGAGAGAAAAAACCAATACCCGAATATAAGCCGCTCCCTTAAAATTCTGCAGGCACTCACACTCGTTCCGTTTTACCATATGTCTGTTTCAGCAGTGATATCGTAAAAGCCAATTTTTGTAAGGTCGCAAATTTAAGCCGCACTTTAACTGTTCATGGCCAGAATTTGGAAGAAAAAAAGTGAGGCTTATATTCAGGCCAATACGGTAACAGGATAGCCCTGCTCTTGTGAGGAGACTGCTATTCTAGATGTTTATTTGCTGTATAAATGGCTCTCATATGGCAAAGTAATTCAGATTCTTATACTGTCACCTTGCCACTTGAACATGGGGGGTGGTAGTTGTTTTGCAGTACAATCATCTCCCAAATCTTTCGAAACCACTCTTGCAAAAGCATTTCCTTCACAGAAATCCACACCACTTATCCAATCAGCAACCACTCACAGAATTCGTCCTACCTTACATTTCAACAACATATTCCATATGTTCTACAACTGTATCAACTTAAAGAAGTTGCACTTTTAAAAAGGCTGCTCTTTTCTCTCACCCTACATCAATACCTTAGGGACGCAGGTGGTGCTGTGGGTTAAACCACAGAGCCTAGGGCTTGCCGATCAGAAGGTCGGCGGTTCGAATCCCTGCGACGGGGTGAGCTCCCGTTGCTCGGTCCCTGCTCCTGCCAACCTAGCAGTTTGAAAGTACATCAAAGTGCAAGTAGATAAATAGGTACCGCTGCAGCGGGAAGGTAAATAGCGTTTCCGTGTGCTGCTCTGGTTCACCAGAAGCGGCTTAGTCATGCTGGCCACATGACCTGGAAGCTGTACGCTGGCTCCCTCGGCCAATAAAGCGAGATGAGCGCCGCAACCCCAGAGTCGGTCATGACTGGACCTAATGGTCAGGGGTCCCTTTACCTTACATCAATACCTTAGATCAGAGCAGCCCACAGAAACTAGCTGGTGGTTCTGTTCTGGTATTTTTTTTAGTGCGACAAACACTGAAAGAACTTGTCCTTTCAAAGCCTTTTAAGCATGGAAGGAATAAAAGGACAACAGCCACGGGGTGCTGTTTTGCAAATGGGAGAGCACACTGGGGTGCAATAAGACACTATAAATACAAAAAAAAATGAAGCTAATCTGCCAATGACCCATGGCTGAGAATATTGATGAAATTTAAAATTATGTACAAAATTATGTTGGGGGGTGTGTGTGTGTGTGTGTGTGTGTGTGTGTCCCAGCACAAGAAGATAAGAAATGGGGAGCTAAACGTTGTGCTGGATGAAAAAGTAATCTGGCACATATCAGCTACTGTGGAGATTAAATTGTTATATTGCAGGAGACAAAAATGTCACACCATTTCACCTGTCATCTGTTATGGGTCTCCCCAAGGAAACGGGACCTTCCCTGTTTGCTTCTTCTCTATCTTGCCGCAGAGGAGGAATTGGAGTAAGGAATGCAGTGTCATCAAAGGTCTATAAAAGTCTGACCTTCAAGCTGATAGATTTGAAGCAATAAAAGGCTTCCAGAGCACCTGATGTATAAACATAAAGGGAAGGTTTAAGGACAACCCCCTGTAGTTTACAATGTGCAATTGGGGTGAGATTAGGTTTCAAAAAAGCCCAGGGACTAGCAGCTCTTGTAAAGCGAGGGTCCAAATTTTGCTTGGAAATCCAGACTGGAGGAGTGATGGACCTTGGAAGAGACAGGTATAAAAGAGATAAGTTATCAGGAAGGAGATAAATAGCACTTAAATATAATGAATGATGATAGGTACTACCAAATTTTCATCAGATGTGGTAAAAAAGTTATGCATGGAAATCAACAACTTTTTTAAAAAATAATAATAATACAAGCAATCATATATTTCAGCCTCTACTGATTTTGAATATGATGCTCGTCTTGTAACAAAGCTGGTTGTTCTGCATCAAATCAGAAAGATGTGAGTAAACTGAACTAGCACTAAGGCTGGGCTGATGAAAATAAACAGGTTAAGGATTCTCCATGACATCAGGTGTTTATATGGAGCCTGGGAGGTATAATGGATTCAGAGCTGGATTTGGAACTGGGAACAGCTAAACTTAAATCTTTACAGGTTCCCTGAGCTGATTGATTGCCGCCTAGTCTACCTTGCAATGTTTTTGGGCGATTAGAGGAAAAGAATAACCCTTTGTATGCTGTCCTGATGCTTAGAGGAAATGGGTGGTAGTAGTATAATAGATAAATGATAACTATTTCTCTTATTTCCAAGGTGAATTCTAGAAGCAAGGAACCCAATTACTTTTAGATGACTCCAACACAACCAGATGGGACCTTTGATTTTGTCCCAGAAATGCAAGGGATAAAAACCTAAGCTGATGTCATATTCGATAGCTAAAGGTTGTTATATTTCTGTTTTCTGCATTCCATTTTTTTGCATCTCCATATACTTTCCCAACTTAATTTCCCACACAGGGTTGAAGCGCATTTGTGCCATGTACAACCAAGGACTGATTTGTGTTAATGTGTTCCTATCTTCCTGCCATCAGGGAACTCAAGGCAGCATGCATATGGTTTTCAGATGCTGTCTCATCCAATCACTGACCAGAGTCAGGCTCCAGCAAAGTTGCTACATTACGTGCCTTCAGACCATTTCCTGAAAAGAGGAAATCTGTGCCTAGGGGAGATCGTTATAGAATTTGAATGACTGAATGCTTCTGCATGGAAAACAAAAATCCTCCACGTGGGAAAGTAAAGAACCAGGAAGGGGTTAAAACAAAATAAAAAATAAAAAAATTCCTTCCAGTAGCACCTTAGAGACCAACTAAGTTTGTTCTTGGTATGAGCTTTTGTGTTTGCGTGTCGAGGTCCCCCAGACTACCCCTCAAAGAAAAACACTATACACACCAGAATTTTTGTTAAAGTTTTTGGCATTAATTTTTGGCCACAACTTTTTTATTAAAATACAAATAATGTGAGTGGTTGCTTAGGCATTGGTTAAGACTATCTGTCCCGCTGGGGACAGAACTGACCTCCATTCCCCTATGGAGTCAGTACAAGGGAAAACACTTCGGGGAGAGATCTGAGCGCCCGTTCTCCCCTAATGTTCCCAGGGGCTCTTGCGTGGGCCCTGGCCCCCTACAGGGGGTACGGACAAGCAAAGGTGAGCCCCTGAGTTCCTTTAACGGAATTCCCTGCGCAGCATCAGCATTAAAGGGGCAAACACAGCCAATCATGCCCCTTCAGCATTTGGAGGGGCAACCACAGCCAACCTGCCCCTCCAACACCCAATTTATAACCAATGCCTAACCACCAACCTTACAAGTTGTGACGAGTTGCTACATGGTAGGCAAAAACCAAATGGCGCCAGCCAATCTGCCAAATGTAAAATTCCTACCAGGCCCCTGCCTCAAAGCAGACGACCCCCTGACAGGCATAGCAAGGTCAACACAGAGGCCTAAACAACAGGGAGGGGGGGCGGGTGATCCAAAGCACGCAGCCAAGAAGGCTCTAGAACCACGTGCAGGGCAATTTATCAGCTCTGGCTGTCTGTCAACCAAATTGCAACATATAAAAATCCCCAGTAACAGCCAGAGACCCAATCAAATTAGTGGCCATCCAAACTAACCCGCCCAGCTACAAAGGGGTGTCTGGAAGGCCCCCACCGCAACACGTGCTCTCCAATAAGGAGAACACGCTATATGCACACTTCTTCAGATACCATGCACACAAAAGCTCATACCAAGAACAAACTTAGTTGGTCTCTAAGGTGCTACTGGAAGGAATTTTGTTTTGTTTTGTTTTGACTATGACAGACCAACACAGCTACCTACCTGTAACAGGAAAGGGTTGTAGCTTAAAGGTCATACTTCCAAGTCAGTTTTCTGTGTGTAGGGGAACCTCAACCTGAAAACTAAAATGATACAGCCTAACGTTGTCCTGGTTCAGCATTTGAGTGAGGGCCAAACTACACATCACACAACAGTGCACAAGTCTCTCCTCTGTTTAATCAATTATAGGCCTGCAGGAGGGGCAAATGTTACGGGGACTGCAGTGCATGGAGGGGGGAGATTAATCTCTGAAAACTACCCCCTGTGCAGCTAGGAGGCTTTGGAAAAAAGTCCCACAGGGAGCTATGGACATATGTTTGGGAATAGGATTGTTCCTGGGGAGGGGATGGAGAAACCTCAGCTCCCTACCTGCTGAAGTTCTGATAACAGCACACCTCATCCCCCAGCATCAATCAAACAAACAAACAAACAAACAAACAAACAAACAAACATAGCTAAATGCTACACATTAAACACATTATGTACTTTAACCATAAGACCTAGGCTTTAATGTGCTGTAAAAAATACGTTAAACAAATAACCTGGATGTCTTGACATTATCCTTCTTGCTCATCCAATTTCATCAGTAGGCCTGGGTGTTTGTGGGGGGAGGATGTGGGAGGGCAACCCAAAACCATCTTTTCAGAAGTCTGCTGAGGAAGGTTGCACTGTGAGGTTTCTATTCCTGAGCAAAGACCTAATTCCAAATAAAGTTTTGGCATATATTCAGGCAATTTCGGCCTTCTCTTTTTAGCCTACTTTGCATTTCCTCCATTTTTAAGGAATTCAGTGTAACAGCATTAACATATAAAGTAAAAGCTTCTGTGTGCATGCCGTATATATGCCCCCCCCTACAAAACTATCTTTTTGGTGTGGGAAAGACATGTGCCAAAACACACGTGCATGGAAACACACTTTCCCTTTGTATTCTGCTAAATAAAAGCAAAGGGGCAATACTTTTGCAGCACCACACAGCTATAAATGTTGTTCAGCATGGACGGAGCAACATATAACAGAGATACGAGTGGTAACACATTTCAAACGGATATTTCACAATAGTTATCATCTGTCTGGGGAAACTGTGAAGCTCGATTGAACAAAAGATAAAGTTAATACTACCTAATAAGAACAGACCATTATAGATCAGTGAAACTGCAAAGCAGAATTATATGACAAGGGCCAAGCCACATTATCTAAATTAACATTTTCCCAGCATGAACAAGAAGGGCCGGTGCAGAAAAATGAAGAGCTATACTCTGGCCTGCATTTAGTCAACCTGAAGTAATTATTAATTTATGGTTGTCTGTGATTTTAATGAAAATGAAAACTGAGAGGAAAAGAATTGAGAGAGATAATGTGCCGTGAAATTGAGTTTCATTTGTTTGGGGGGTCCACCTTCTTTGTTCGTCTCCCCTCCCCCTTTTCTCTCTCTGTGTGTGTATACCTCTCACTCAGTTTTCTTTTTTTTTGTGCTCAAAGACGAAGATGTTAATATACAAAAAATAAATGTCATCAACTCACTAAACTTCTGTAACTTTGTATTTAAATACCTGAGATTATGGACCTGACCAGAAATTAATTAAGTACTTTATTCTTCTCCACCGCAGCAACTGGGACAATCTACCCATCAGGCCATTTCTGTCTTATCTCAAAGCAGCCTCACTCTGTCTGCCACTGAGTTCTGCTCTGTATTTGATGGACCACCATAAATATCGACTATGATAACAGCATCTACACCTACACAAAGTCATGGTGCTGCTAGTTTTTGCTGCCACTCACTATGAGGACTGTCAAACTTTTAAACCAGCCCGTAGACACATCAAGATCCACAGAATCATCAGCATCCTACCCTCTTGTTCCTAATAGGTCCACCCCAACAGTATTTTGTCCTTCTACACTCAGGACAACCAAGACGAAGGAAATGCCTTCCTACAAGGGCTTCCCATATGAATCACATTCCTCAGCCAGTGGATGATAAATTTACTAGCTTTCCCAACTATGGACCAGCTACCAATTACCTAGTCAACAAGGAAAGTTAACACCGTTCATAGTTTCTGACCTAGTTAATGGATCATTTACCCATCATGGTTGGCATTTACTCTGAGACAAACACCCATTTCCCACCCAGGTTTTTAGACTTTGAAAATGTCTGGGGGGAAATAATGGACAAATCTGCCCCATTCCCACATGTGAATATCTTAAAAGATAGTTTGGGGCTGGGGCCAGGGTGGAATCTGCAAACAGAAATGATTTGCACACAAAAAAAACTAAGGAGTGTTTACAAGATGTACCCTGAGCAGTTCTTTTTTCCTGCTTTTTATCAGAGTAAAGCTACTTGGAGCAGCTTCAAAGTGTAGCACCTGTACAGCCCTGGGTATATGTGCTTTGAAATGTTGCAGTAATAGGGGCAGCCAATTACAGTGGCCCCCTGTGCAGGGAATTATACAGGAAGCAATATGCAGTCACTTCCTGTCCCATTTTAAAAAGACACTTCATGAGTTCAATGGTCAAATAAGGCCTCTGAAAGGTTGTATGTTAGGGCTGCCATACAGCCTGGTTTTCCAGGACATGTCCTGGAATTTGCCTCCGAAAATGGTGTCCTGGATTATTTATCAGGTAAATGTCCTGGAAAATTGGCAATGGGGGTTACAGTAAATGCTTTAAAAAGCCCCAAAACTAATAAATAAAAATTCTTATACCTTTTACTTAAAAAGCCCAGCAACTTAGGGGATTGTCAAAAAAACAACAACAACACCCTCAACAATTTTGGGGTGTTGTGGTTTTTACTTTTTGAAATATGGCAACCCTGTTGTATGTTCTGAGGACAAGTGAGGTTGGGGACCAGTTTCAGAAAATTGCAGACTGGACCCAAATCCTCTGACATTCCTACGGGACATAAGTAGTTTTTGAATTGTGTGTAAAACCCAATAAATATTACTTTAAAAAAAAGTAGTTTTTGAAGATGCCTGAGAAAGACTTTTGCTTCCCTTAGAAACATGCCACTAGTTGGTAACGACAGTAATTGTTAACAGGTGGAACTTTCAACTGAGCAGGTGAGGAACGGCAGGCTACTTTAGCTCTTCACAATGACCTCCTCCCAACAAGCTAAGACCCAGGCAAAAGCCTATTTAATGTGCCCCTCTCCTCAGTTTAAACAGCGAGGATTCCCTTCCCTGGTCATTTCATTTCCTGTGCTTAACAATCACACGAGAGGGAAGGTGGAGCCATGCCTACTACCTCTGCAATTGTGTGTCTGCTGCACTTATCCCATGCAGGCCCCACATCTATAGAGGGGAATCTGTGTGACACAGGTGACATCTCCTTCAATACTAAGAGAGGGAACCTATAGGGGAAATGGTGCAGAAGGAAAGCCCATACTGTTGTAGCATGGGTTAATGATTTCAGCAAGTGATTTCAGCTCTCTGACATAGTAGGCAGGAGACAGCTTCTTCATGTAACAACTCTTTATTCAGGCAAACAAGACTGGGGGAACTGAGGGTAGGGAAGCAACATTTATAGGGACAGAGGACTGGCTAGGAAAAGATACATTTTGGAGGGAACAATCTCAAGCAATCACACAGCTGCTTTTTGGTGGGAACCAATAAGACTGAGGATCCAAATACAGCAACTTGAATGCACCAATAGTAACTGTTCCTTCTGGGACAGGAAGGCTGTTACTTTACCCTAATGTGATTACAGACAATAGTAATACAGATATGATAACACTCTGAATAAATGCACAACACATACCACCACCTGATCAGGTGTGTGTTTGTCCCCTGTCTCTTTAAGAAACATTCCCTTCCCTCTCTGGGTGTGGTTCCCCCCCATAGCTCAGTAGGAACTAGCTGGAGCTTCACTCATGCCTGTGTAGCAAGTCCTACCTGCTGTGCCAGGTTGTTGACTGGTTATTTGTTAACAAAAACAACTATTGGCATACTGCAGGCTCCTGCTGCTTCCTGGCACTAGAGAAGACCCACTGCAAGGGCTTCCTCATGCTGTGAGTACCCTTCCCAAACCCACAGAAGACCACAAGCCCTGCTCGCCCGGTTATTTCCTCTATGTGCAAATCTGAACTTACTTTTAACATTTCATGTAGTTTGACCCTTGAATTGGCAGTGACAACGCTACCCAGGTATTCCTTTGATCCTACCATCACCTCTGGTCCAGTAGATTTTGCAAGCTTTTGAAAGAATGCTGAAAGATGTTTCATCTGAGAAATGGGATGACTAGGCTGCAAGCGACTTTTTCTTTCCCCCCTCATATTGCTTTCAACTGTTAAAGGGGTTGGGAAGCAAATAGCAGGCCTTCCCCAAATAGACAAAGCTGCTATTTCCAGCCTCCCTCTTGCTTTGTAGAAAGCCTCGATTTATTTCCCCTGCTGCCTTGAAGGTACAGAGTTTGAAGAGTAGCAGAGTTTGCTGCTAGCTGTACTCCTCCTCCTACTCACTGCCATCCAGGCTACCCAGGCCAATGGAAAAGTCAGCAGTTTTCATTATCCTCCACAGTTTCCTTATTAGCCGCAGTGCTTGCTAACAAATACTGACCTGCGTCCCCTTCCATCTGTTGGAGAATTAAATAAAAGATGAACCAAACAGAGTTCACAGCCTGGAGTTGTGCAACTTTCCAAGCACCCTTAACTACTGCTGATTTCCACACAGGCTCAGACATCCCAGGAAGTGGAAGAACACTGCACTTGACACTGCCATATGGATGATGTTTGTTCTTATTGTTTCCACTTCCTGCTCCCAACTAACTTAAATGCTCTGGTTAATGGCTTTGCCTTTATTTAAATTTACTGCAAATTATATTCTATAATTAGTTTGTTAAGTTACTTCTAGGGGGCTGGTCTACACAGCTCTTATTTGGATGCACAGCACACTTCGCTCTGTGTGTGTGTGTGTGTGTGTGTGTGTGTGTGTGTGTGTGTGTGTGTGTGTGTGTGTGTGTGTTGTGTTCTCCACTTCCTCAAGCAGGAAGATGTTTCGGTAACAGCTTTTTACCCAGCCAGTTGCATTGTGGAAAGAGAATATTGGAGGCTTGCCGGTTTATTTAGTTTGCCAGTGTCTGTTTATTTACAGATGTACAAAATTAGGTGAAAACAGGCACAGGAAGGGCATGGTTTTAAAGCAACATCTGTTTTCACAAACGCAAAATGGCAAAAGCAGAGAGGTCTCCAAACATTTGGGCTTTGGGTACTTCTAGATGAGGCTGATGTGGTAGCATCCTGTTGTTGCTGTTTTCTTTCATGGTGCAAGCAGGGTAGCAAATTTGCTTTCAGAAATCTGAAATCCAAATGATCTTTCTGTAGCTGGTGGAGCCGTCACCTTTTTGTTAGTCCGAAATCTTTGTTGGGGAGGAATCTCTGTTGGGATCATGGTGTAGTAGGAAACAGTTAAACCCTTCCTCGACCCTACGCTGTGTGCCCAGCCATGATTGTTCTTCCCTGCAGTTTTCCAAGGAGAGGGGGAGAGAAATAGATACAAAGGCAATGCTATTTGGTTAGAGAAAAGTGTCACAGCAGGTGGTGGTAATAAGGTATTTCTTCTGCCCTCGCAATGGAAGGAAGGATGAAGGGTTGAGGGGATAAAGCTGATTCCAAGAGAGGTGGGGCAGCCCATAGAGAAGGAAATTCCTAGAGTTTTCTGTACGGGCCAAAGAAGCTAGTCAACAGCTAGCTGTGAGATGGGTCATTGCACCTGTGCAGATATTCGCAGCTGGTTCATTGCATTTTTTTTTTTTAAAAAAGATGGTCTGAGCTTTGGAGTGAAGGGACCCAAAAGCTGAATGGGGGAAACATGGAAGGAATATATTTTTGCCTACAACAGCGTGATTACAAAAAGTGTATTAATTTGTGTGTGTGTGTGTGTGTGTGTGTTTATCATTTAGACTTCATGGCTATTTTATTTGTTACTTGTTGTGACTATTTATAGGATGTATTCTATCACATTATTCTTAATTGTAAAGGTAAAGGTAAAGGGACCCCTGACCATTAGGTCCAGTCGTGTCCGACTCTGGGGTTGCGGCGCTCATCTCGCTTTATTGGCCGAGAGCCGGCATACAGCTTCCAGGTCATGTGGCCAGCATGACTAAGCCGCTTCTGGCGAACCAGAGCAGCACACGGAAACGCCGTTTACCTTCCCGCCAGAGCGGTTCCTATTTATCTACTTGCACTTGGACGTGCTTTCGAACTGCTAGGTGGGCAGGAGCTGGGACCGAGCAACGGGAGCTCACCCTGTCGCAGGGATTCGAACCGCCGACCTTCTGATCAGCAAGCCCTAGGCTCTGTGGTTTAATTGTGTATTGCATCAAATTATTCTTAATTGTACATTGCCTTGGCCCCCCTTGGGAGGAAGGCCAATTCATAAATGCAGCAATAAATGAATAAATAGACAGGTATTCCACAGTCCATGTCCTGTATGGAAGCAGCTGGCTCCTGCGTCTTTCAGCCCTTCTCAACCTGGTGCCCTACAGATGTTTTGGAGTCCACCAGTCCCAGCAGTTAGGGATGGTGGGAGTTGTAGCCCCACAACACCTGGAGGGCACCAGATTGTTGGGTATCCTTGACCCAGCAGGCGTGTGACATAAAGTATCTACTCGGTTGGCTAAGAGCTATGACCTTATTCTGGTCACCATGGCCCATAACAGAAGCATCTATAGCTATTTGCCGCATATGAAAATCTAGAGATCATTTTTTCACTGGACACCCCTAGCTTGTTTCTGTAATGTTATATTTATTATCTCTGCTGCTGCCAGTGGTTTCTCAGGAGAGATGTGAAATGGGTGGTTTTGTTTCAGGGGTGGTGGGGGGGGTAGGGGTTAGGTTCCACACACAAAATACAAACCACCTAAGCAACCAAAGTTTGCCACACATAAAGATGCAGTTGTGCAAGCTAATTGGTAGGGCATACTTATCCTTGCCTTGCAAAGATAAGGGAGGGAGACGAGCGGTTGCATGCCTAACCGCCAACCTTACAAGTTGTGACTAATTGCTATGCAGTAGGCGAAAACCAGAAGGCACCAGCCAATCAGCCAAATGGAAGAAATCCTACCAGGCCCCTGCCCCAACAGCAGACGACCCCATGACAGGCATAGCAAGGTCAACACAGAGGCCTAAAATTAGGGAGGGAGGGAGGGTGATCCGAAGCACGCAGCCAAAGAGGGATATCATGCTGTGTGCAAACCATTTATAAACGCTGGGCTGTCCATCATAAATGGCAACATATAATTCTCCCCAATAGCACCCCAGGGTCCAATCACAGAAGTGGCCATCCAAACAAACCCTCCCAGCAACTAAGGGGTAGTTTGCTAGCCCCCACCGCAACACATGCTCTCCATGATGGAGAACCCGCTTTATGCTAATACATATATTAATAACCTACTATATTCTGTATAAACCCATTCGAAATATCAGTATATACAGCCAAACAAAGTATATACAGTGGTGCCTCGCAAGACGAAATTAATTCGGTCTGTGAGTTTTTTCGCCTTGCGAATTTTTCGTCTTGCGAAGCACCACTGTAGTGAGGAATAAGACTTTTAAGAAAAAGGAAACAAACTTGCAAGACGTTTTCGTCTTGCGAAGCAAGCCCATAGGGAAATTCGTCTTGCGAAGCAACTCAAAAAACGAAAAACTCTTTCGTCTTGCGAGTTTTTCGTCTTGCGAGGCATTCGTCTTGCAGGGTACCACTGTACAAATCCACACAAAATCCATTACTGTACAACATGCTTTCTGCTGCATACACCTGCGATAACACCCCAGTCTGCAGATTCCCTAGGTCCCAAATACAAATCAATGAACTTTCTCCATCTCGATTCATCAATATGTTCATTCCCTCTGAATTTGCCCTGTGGAACTGAGAATTTGAGGGGAATTTTTTTTTCCTAGCTCTTTACTGATATTTCAGAAAGGCCTGTCTTCTGGGTCCTTACAAAGGGGCCTTTGCCATGGAAATGCCCTGTTCATAAGGCTTTGAGCCTCATTAAGGCCTAAAGAGCATCATTCCCACTCCCAGTCATTTTGGGGAAAGGGGAGGAACAGAAGCAGCTTGGAACGCCGCAAGCATTTCTGCACACCTAGCCAAAATGAAAAAGGGATTCTGAATTCAAAACCATGAAACACTTGTTGGGGGTGGTTCTTTTCACCAACCCAACTCTGAAGCTTGCCAACATCACTGGTCAGAGGTCACCAATGGCTGGATATTAGCATGCTTTATTTAGTTACAGTGGTACCTCTGGTCAAGTACTTAATTCGTTCCGGAGGTCCGTTCTTAACCTGAAACTGTTCTTAACCTGAAGCACCACTTTAGCTAATGGGGCCTCCCGCTGCCGCTGCGTCGCCAGAGCACAATTTCTGTTCTTATCCTGAAGCAAAGTTCTTAACCTGAAGCATTATTTCTGGGTTAGCAGAGTTCTTAACCTGAAGCGTATGTAACCTGAAGTACCACTGTATTTTGTTAGATTTCTGTCCTACAAGGGGAAGAGATTTCACACACACGCACGTTAGGACTTTCTCCCATCAACACTATGGCATCTGAAGCCTTAATGTAATGTTACTTTCTGAGAAGCTTGCTTGGAAATAAATTATATAGCAGTAGCAGTGGGCTAATTTAGATGCAGTGGGAAAATGCTTCCCCTTGCTACACTACATTGCCGTCTTCAAGAAGGCCACGTGCTTCATTTATTTCTAGGTACAGTGGTGCCTCGCAAGACAAAATTAATTCATTCTGCGAGTTTTTTCACCTTGCGAATTTTTCGTCTTGCGAAGCACCACTGTAGTGAGGAATAAGACTTTTAAGAAAAAGGAAACAAACTTGCAAGACGTTTTCGTCTTGCGAAGCAAGCCCATAGGGAAATTCGTCTTGCGAAGCAACTCAAAAAACGAAAAACTCTTTCGTCTTGCGAGTTTTTCGTCTTGCGAGGCATTTGTCTTGTGGGGTACCACTGTACAGCCCCAAAAGCAGACGACCCCCTGACAGGCATAGCAAGGTCAAACACAGAGGCCTAAAATTAGGGAGGGAGGGACGGGAGATCCGATGCACGCAGCAAAGAGGAATATCACGCTGCGTGCCCAGCACTATATAGTCCCTGGGCTGTCCATCAGCAAATTGCAACATAGAAATCTATGCAGTGGCCATCTATACTATCCTGCCCAGCAACAGAGGGGTGATTTTGCTGGCCCCCACCACAACACATGCTCTCCATGAAGGAGAACCCGCTTTAACAGAGATGATTGCAGCAGAACAAATTTGGTGTCACTCCATCAGAGAGCCCACTCCCTTGCCCTGCCTCCTTCGATTCATATACCCTTCATCTCTGGAAGAACCCCAGTTTAATTAGAGTGCCAGTGAGGGTAAGATATCTCGGATTCATTGATCAGTGCAGCAATTGTTTGCTGGTTTCTTTTCCTCTGAAGTTCGTTGTTCTACTTGCCAGCTATGATTTGTTTGGAGTATATATTCTTCAACAGCTGTATCACTGTGTGCCCAATCCACCAGTATGACGGGCCATTTTAATCTTACACTATTTATTCAATCTCCATTCTCCAGGACATTAAATATTGAGCAACTTGATTCATAACAGGCGCCCGCTTTCTTTTTCTTTTCTTTTTTTTGTATTCCACCTTCTCCATATTTTTACATTTTCTTTCCCATTCTTCCCTTTCTTTTTTATAATCTGTTTATTAAATTTTCCAATACAAATCACATTGAAATTATTCCCAATTACATTCCAAATTACAATCCAAATTAATTATACAATTCCCAATTAAAAGAAACATTCCAATTATGCCTAATTATTATTATAATTTTTTATATCCCATGCCTCGGACGCCGGAGCTTCCCTGATCACCTCCATCGATTGCTTTTAAAAATTATTTCCAATATTTCCACAGCTGCTGATACATGCCAGCAAGCAGGCTAAATTATAGTAAACAATGTCTCTGTGTGGATGAGGTCGATCTTCCTAATTCCAAATGCCACATTCCGACCTCCATTCTTCCCTTTCAGTCTACTGAACTCTACAATTCAGGCTGCTGGTGTGGCATTGGTGGAAAATGAAACTTCGCTGCCCATGGAAATATAACATGCCAGGGAAACATTAGGTTAGCACCTTCCCCGTAAGCTAGGGTTTTATGTACAGAGATCTTTTCCCCTAGCGGAAGTAGTCAAACATGCAGACTTCATCTTTGCTTGGAGATGTGAAGGAGGGCACTCAGTTACCTACAAGACCTCCTGATGTCTCATCAGTTCTTTTTGCTGGTGCAAAGGTGTCTCAATCACCTGAAGTTTCCTTGAAGATCCATTCTTCTTCGAACGAGACAGCCTGCTCCTTCTCCATCTTAACTGAAGAAATCTATAGTTGCTGTAGAAATTCTGCAGGAATTTGATGAAATGGCCCCTGCTCCAATTTCTGTGTCCACAGAAAGGCTGGGGAATTTTGAGAAGCCATTTGTTCATAGCTGTAACGAATACCTTTGATTAAGAACCAACCAGTATTTAGGATCACGCTGCGTGACCTTTTGACTTACACAGAGCTCTGAATGTTCATTTAAAAAATAATAATAATAATTTAATCAAACAAGTTGTAATAAAACCTTCCTTCTTTACAATTTCCAAAATGTAAAATAAAAAAGCAGGATCTGTTTCAAACAGGGTGGATTTGATTTAAATCAAACTGATTTCAATCACGATTTAAATCACTAGTCAGTAAGGCTCAGGGTGGATAAAAATCAACAATTTTCTTTAAAAAAAATAAAAAAACAGATTTTTTAAAATTTAAATCGGATTTTTTTTATTTTTTTAAAAAAATCATTGTTTTTTATCCACCCTGAGCCTTACTGACTAGTGATTTAAATTGTGATTTAAATCAAATCCACCCTGGTTTCAAATACAAAGCCAGTTCATCCAGAGCGTGCTGCTTCAAGATAGAAATTAATGGTACAGAGTGCTTCAAGGAGCTGCTTAAATTCAGCATCTTTGTACATGTTATTCAGTAGCTTGACAGATATTCAGCTTCCACATTCATTCTCCCTGCTGCATTTATTTAACTCTTTTTGGGTTCAGAGGAACAAGTATAATTCCACCAGGTTCCAGTTGTGGGATTGTGCATTGAGCTCACCCTTTATTCTCCTAGATATTTTTTTTTTCCCATGAGACCAGCCATTCCCCTCAAAGCACTCTCCAAGTGTTGCAACAGAAACATTCTGCATGAAGGCATCTTTATTGTCCTTCGAAGTTGTTGCTTTTTCCAACAGCATTATGTGGAGGAGAAAGGCATGCATTTCTCGCCCACATTCCTCGGTTTGACATTATTGTCACTTGGAGGCAGCCTTGAGACCTCAGTCTATTTCACATGCTTTGCCCCAGATCAATGGACCATTTAAAATCTGAATGCTGAAAGATCACATTTCATTGCATGCTGATGCTGAGATCTTAGACTTGTGAGAATGGATGGGTTTTTGAGAGGGGTGATGGGTTGGCCCATAGAATTGGTCTTATTTTAAAACATTTGCAACTTTTCAAATTTCACCATTAAAAACTTTTTCTTTTTTCTTTTTTAGAAAACGTCATTTAAACTACAATGTAAAAATTTAAAAGCTTCAGAGGACAGCTGCTGTATGAGTATTATTAATGAAAGTTCTTACATAGGTCGATCCCATATAATAGCATGAAATTATAATATGTCCAGAGGTTAAAATAGGAGGTGAAAGAGGTTGTTATCTCTCCTACAGCTCACCACCTGAAGTGAATATGTGAATGAAGCATGTTCATAGTTTTGCACAGAGGAAGTCCCAAGTTCAGTCTGTGACATCTCCAGTTAAAAGCAATTGGTTAACTAGTGATGGGAAAGATTTCCACCCAAGAAACTGGTGAGCTGCTGCCAGCCAGTGTCGGCAATACTGAGCTAGATGGAAAAGTAGTAAAAAAAACCTACAGTGCTTTATCTATGCCTAAACAAAATAAAAAAGTCCTTCCAGTAGCACCTTAGAGACCAACTAAGTTTGTTCTTGGTATGAACAATACCTATCTATTGGTATGAACATACCTATCTATGCCTATTTGCTTTTGTGTTGATGAAGTATTGTTAATGGTGATTCATCTTGCTTGATGTACTGAGCCTTTATTTTCTTTTTCTTTCATTCAACATGGAACCGAAGGTAGCATCTGTTTGTTTCTCACACCGTCTCCCATTCAGGGAAATGCCACTTTAAACACTCCAACAGCACTATATACCGGTAAATGCTATTGTTACATTAATTTTGTATCTTTGTTGTCATCTTTTCATTTTAAACACTGGATATCAGTCGACAATAAATTTATCACGCCATGCTGAATCTTTTGATTCTGATTGCAAGGTATTCAAGAAACCTTCTAGTAAGGTGACATTGAATCATCACCCCATTTTTCATTGAGACAAAAATATAGAATTTTGTTATTGTTTGGTGATTTAGCTATTAACAGGAAAAGAAACCCAACATTTAAAACTGTTCTTACACCCACAAGTTTCCATATTCATTTTACAATTCTCTCTTAGGCTTTTGTTTTTTCCTGACATATAGAGACACCCCATTGAGAGGCATGTTTATATCTTTTGACTGTTTAAAAATACCTATTCTTTCATCAGCTCAGTATATGCAATTCAGCCTGCATATATTGACAAGTTACTGTGCCATAAGACCAGATGAGGCATGTAATATGGGACAAGGTTGGTCCATGTTTTACAGCTGGGTGTCTGCATATTTTTGGAACCTCATGGGTTCCTTGACGAGTCATCAGAAGATAAAAATATAAGAAGAGCCATGGTGGATCAGGTCAAAGGTCTTTTTTTAAAAATTTTAAAATACTTTATTCAAATTTCTTAAAAATCACAACAAAAATACAACAAACACAATTACAACTAATTTACAAACAATAACAACATAAACAACACCCACAATAGCAACAACAACAACACAAACAACCAAAACAGAAAACCCAACATAAAATTTAAAAATGACTTCCTAAAGTTCTACTTCGTGTCCCTTCTATTAAGCTTCCTTTAATGCTATCATTAATATACTTTTACCTATTTTTCCAGTATAAGAAGAATACACACAAAAAATAACATTACCCTTTATACCTAAAGGGTCCTTCTTATATTTCAATTATATTTCCATTATATCTATATTTCTTTGTGATATTATTAACCCTGGATGTGTTTCATTCCAAGCAGATCACCAAATCCGTTTTCACCCCTTCTTTCTTTAGATAATCTTCAACATATTGGTGGATCAGGTCAAAGGTCTATGTAGCCTCACATCTTTCTTTCTAGCTGGGCACTCCCTTCCAACTCTACAAATCCATGATTCCAGGAAGGCCACAAACAGAGTCTTGAAGGCAGTTGTTTGTTCACCAGCAATGGACCAATCTCTGAAGATGGAGATCCCAGTATCCATCATCCATGAGGTCACACCCAGTCATAACATGATTGTTGTTTTTACTGCTGCTATTAACCATTACCTCTGGCACAGATTTTCTATCGGCCTTAAAATCAATCATTTTCCTCTTCTTTTTTGGCAGTTATTTTAACTTGGTTCTAAAAGATCCATGCAAGAATGGCAATCCTTATTACAGTGGTACCTCAGGTTACAAACACCTCGGGTTACAAATACTTCGGGTTACAAACTCCGCTAACCTGGAAGTAGTACCTCAGGTTACAAACTTTGCTCCAGGATGAGAACGGAAATCGCGCAGATGAAAATGATGGGCTTTATGGAACTCGCCGAACTGACTGGGAAACTACGCGACCAGAGGGAGGAGACGGTGGAACAAGATTGGAAGAAATGTAAAGTATATTTAAAGGACTATTGTAAGATTTAAAGACTGAAAAAAGTTGGAAGAAATGACAGCTTACAGAACAGAAAAATAGGTTTAAGTAATGTAGATTTATGATTTTAGGTTAAGACTTATATAAGAAAAGAACATAAGTTATAATAACAAATAATATTTAAAGATGTCAAGAAATTACTAAAGATGACTGAAAATGAAACGCAGTAGGGGGGACGTGAGGAAGTTACCCCAACATGATTAGACAAGATGAAAGGGAAAATTTTGATGTATGTTGTGTTTTTGTTTATGTATCATGTGTTATGTATAGTGTTAAGTTTTCTGTTTTTTGTTTGTAGTTCATTTAAAATTTGTTAAAACCCAATAAATATATTAAAAAAGAAGAAGAAGAAGAACGGAAATTGCACGGCGGCAGCAGGAGGCCCCATTTAAGTTCGTAACCCGAGGTACCACTGTATGGTACACATACAGCATGGAATACAAGCATGGAATGGATCAGTGTCTAATTGGAATGGATCAGTCAAACTGTAATGTACAAGGTAGGGGAGTGTTTTCAGGTAAACAAAGGCAGGAATACCCAGGACTGACATGAAATATAAGCATCCTTTTTACACGGCTCATTCATTTCAGTAAATGTGTATGCTATTATTGTTTTATTTTATACCCACCATTCGCCCTAAGGTGTGATCCAAGGGGATGTCACAATAATTTAAAGCACAACATTTGTGCGTTGGCTTCCTCGTCAGTCCTTATATGCAAGAGTTCCATGTGTGCATTGGGAGCACACAGAGCTCTGATCAGGGTAGATTTCACACGAATCTCTTGGAGCCACACATCGAAAAAACTGAACCATGTTGTTATGTGCGTCATTCTCTGGCTCAAAAATGCAGAAATGCAATACTTTACAAATCATAATATTAGCAGCCAAATATAGATTCCACAAAAGTAATGGGATCTATCAAGTCACTTTACAGCACAATTTTGTTTTGGTTTGAAAGCTGTTTGCTTTGTGAAGTTTATTTTCAGATTCTGAATAGTTCTTCAGCAGTATATGAGGGTATGTAACATGCAGAACACAATTAATCTACATTGTGGCTTATATAACATTATGTAACATTTACAAACTGGAAAATCATGTTAGCCTGCTATAGCAAAAACAACAAAATTCCTGTGGTATCTTGGAGACTAACAAGTTTATCATAGCGTAGGCTTTGATGGAGTTGACCTCACTTTGACAGATATACAAAGCTTCTTCTTCAGATGGCAGCTATATAAATAATGCATGAGCAAAGAAGAAGAAAGTTTGTAGACATTAAGGGAGCAAACTATGCACAAAAAGCTGGTGTAAACTAAGCTGACATAAAGTTACACCAGACACAAATCCTGTTCAGCAGCGAGGCTTAATCCTGGCAAAGGGAAAATAGTGTTCTATGCCATGTTGCTATGTCAAGCTGAATGGGGTTAGGAACTATTGTATGTCCCCCCTGACTTGTCCCACCCCAGAACACGCTTTTTGAGGTGCTTACTCTGTTCTGAGCTCAGCCTGTTTACAGCAGCGCATCTTCCAATGAGCTGGGACTTAAGGCCAGCCGAGCTGGGAACCATCCGGATGAGCCAGGGATCCACTGCACCCTAAGGGGCTCCTCCTGGTGGGATCTTGCCATTGGATTGCGCCCTGAGCCACGTGACACTATCGTTTGTGAAGCCCACTAGCATCCCTATATCTGCAGTAGATGAAGGCAGGTTAAATCTTTTTTCACATAAGAACGCCCATCCATGGTTGAACTAGCCCAACTGTAATACCTCAAGGGCCGCATCATCCTCTGAGGCCCTTCTTCATGTGCGTACTCCATGAGAGGTCCAGATGGTGGTAACATAAGAATGGGCCTTTTCTGTAGTGACTCCACATTTGTGGAATTCTCTTCCCAGGGAGGTTCAGCTGGAACCTTCATGAAAACGTTCCTCTTCAACCAGGCATTTGGCTGATTGACATCTGATGCCCTTTTAAATGTGTTGCAGGAAGAGGGATTATTGGTTTATTTTCGTTCTTATTTTTATTGCGTATTTTGCATTTTTTATATTGTACTGTAATTATACGCACACACATACCACCCTTCATACTGTATGAAGGACAATATATAAATTTAATAAACAACAACAACCTTGAATTGCAATAACAAAGATGGGAAATAAAAACTAATAATAAGCATAAATATTTTTAAATAAATGCAGTTGCTGATATGATCCTTGTGTAGCTGGTGGTAATTAACTTTCGGTTAACAATCTGGTTGCTGTTGCTTTAGAGCTGCAGAACTATTCTCTAAAGACGAAATATCTTCAGCACCCTTATGATGCACACACCATCAAAAGGACGATCGGTCTGAAATGGTTCGCATTCCTTTGGACTCTCCTGTGAAGAAGGCAGAAAAAAACAGGCCCTCTCTTCTTGGGACAGTTGGAATCTCCTCATTCTTAGTAAATATTCAAATACAATCTATTTACTTACTAAGTTTGTATCCCTCCCTTCCACATAAAGGAGCCGAGGGCAGCAAACATCAAAATGTTAAAAACAATGTAACTTAAAATAATACTTAAAACCATTAAAAGCTATCTAGAAGCATATAAAGGGACACGGGTGGCGCTGTGGTCTAAACCACCAAGGCTAGGGCTTGCCAGTCAGAAGGTCGGCGGTTCGAATCCCCGCGATGGGGTGAACTCCCGTTGTTCGGTCCCTGCTCCTGCCAACCTACCAGTTCGAAAGCACATCAAAGTGGAAGTAGATAAATAGGTACCGCTCTGGCGGGAAGGTAAACGGTGTTCCCGTGCACTGCTCTGGTTCACCAGAAGCGGCTTAGTCATGCTGGCCACATGAAAAACTGTGGAGTGGACAAACGCCGGCTCCCTTGGCTTATAGAGCAAGATGAGCACCACAACCCTAGAGTCGTCCGTGACTGGACCTAACAGTCAGGGGTACCTTTACCTTTTTAGAAGCATATAAAAACTTTTAGAACATCTAAAAATATTTAAAAACAAACAGACACGTGCAGAGTTGTGAATTTCGAGGTTGCTGAAACCAGTATCTCAGCCATCCAATGCCTGGGTAAACATAGCTGGGCATACTTATGAATAAAACAAATGTGATTTTACAGGAATGTGGCTTTACTATTAAAGTCAGAGGAGCGGGAGGGCTTTCTCAATTGAGGGACCTTATTCCCTTCTGGGGAAGCTTAAGGAGGCCACAGGTCAGTGGTGGGTGGGGCTAGAGGCAAAGGGGGTGGAGCAATAAATGTAAACATTATCTTTGTACAGTGGGCTAGTTTCACGTACTCACCCATCTCTCTCCATCCAGGAAAGAGGCATTATCAGATCGCATTCTGGCCTGGCTGAAACACTCAAGGTGGATGTTAAGCAGGGACAGTAAAGGGTGTAGCCTGTGGAGAATCCCAAGGAACAGATAGAGAAGCAGGAAGGACTGCATTTGGACCCCAGGCAGAGGCACTGCCTTGAGCCAAAGATTGGGAGTCATCTATGGCATGTGTGTGGCACATGCCTGTGACATCATGAGCATGACACACAACGTGTGATGTGTGCACATCGTTGGGAGGAGGCACTCTGGAGGTTCGGCCTCCTCAATATTGGCTGAGCCCATTGCTAAGGAATATTGAGGGGCGTGCCTGAGCCCAGGTCTGAGGTTTCCAACTCCGTTGTGGGCTGTGTAATTTCAATCAAAACATCTTCCCCCTTCCAAAAAAGGAGTAACTTTCTTTCATGGTCTCAAAAAGGACGTACCTTAAAATAGTTCAAAACAGGCTTGAATGTTAACAGCGTCTGGCTTGAAGGTTGACAGAGAGCCAGTGTGGTGTAGTGGTTAAGAGCGGTGGACTCGTAATCTGGTGAATCGGGTTCGCGTCTCCGCTCCTCCACATGCAGCTGCTGGGTGACCTTGGGCTAGTCACACTTCTTTGAAGTCTCTCAGCCTCACTCACCTCACAGAGTGTTTGTTGTGGGGGAGGAAGGGAGAGGAGAATGTTAGCCGCTTTGAGACTCCTTTGGGTAGTGATAAAGCGGGATAGCAAATCCAAACTCCTCCTCCTCCTCCTCCTCTTCTTCTTCTTCTTCTTCTTCTTCTTCTTCTTCTTCTTCTTCTTCTCCCCAATCGCTCTGCAGCCGTTTCTCTCTTCCTGAGCCAAGCTGGGCATCACAGTCAGCCCACCTTGAAATGCTTCGTACTGAACACACTCCAGCATGGGCTACACTTGCATTGCAAGAGCTTTTTGAGCCCATTCTTTACAATTTCTCTGTTCTATGGTGTGTTTATATATCTCAACTGACCCAGCTATCAATCACACACACACACACACACACACACACACACTGCAGCCTTATTTTTCTCATTTGTTTATTCTAAATGATTGTTGAGACTTTTAATCATACTTTTCTTGGCTATTGCTTTGTCATCTGCTGTGTTCTTGAATGTTCATTTACATCCCTCAAGGGACTATTGATTCATGTACTGATATAATTATGATATAGCTGACAGTCAACCCATTAACCTCAATGCCTTTTATAGTCTGGATTAATAGAAAGAGAAACTGGGTTGATCACACATAATTCTGATTGTTATTGGCCCTGCTGGTATCATCAATAAAAAACTTAGTGTGTGTTTTGCTCCAGCCTGGCCCTGATTAGTCAAATGTCTTGCAAATTTGGGGTGCTGGATACCAGTGTAGACACTCAGGATTTCACCTCCCATGGACAATGGCAGCATGAGCAGATAGTGGCCCTGCCAATTTTTTCTAGATAGTCAGAACTGTGTGTATTCTGTTCTCCATCCAAGTTTTCGATCACAGACCCATATCTCTGGCTGCCTTTACTGCTGTGTAAGACTGAGATAATAAAGAATTATTCCATTTGCTATAGGTTCCCTATTAATTATGCATAACCTTTAATAAATGGTTGCATCAAGAAATCAATGGAGGTGGCACAGCTCAGCAGCACATGTTCTCTACAGCAGCGTTTCCCAACCGGTGTGCCGCGGCACACTAGTGTGCCGCGAGACACCGGCTGATGTGCCGCGGAAAAAGGGACCTGCAGCCCAGGGCTGCACAGGACCGTGGCGGCGGCGTTGCTGGAGCCCGGCGGCGAAGCGGAAGCCAGGGCGGCGCTGCTCCCTTGGCTGCTGCAGCAGCAGCAACAGCAGCCTCGCGCGAGAATCCCGACCGGAAGCCTCGCGCGCCGCCGCGCTACAGCTGATCCCAGAGGTAACTCTGGGGTGAGGAGACCCGGCGCAGCTGGGTGGGGGAGGAGCGGTGTGCCGCGAGATTTTTTCATTGATTCAAGTGTGCCATTGCCTAGATTAGGTTGGGAAACACTGCTCTACAGAGGGATGTGATTTGTGGCATCTCTAGTGATAAAGATCTCTGGTGGAAAGGCTGAGTGAGAAAGACCTCTGTCACTTCAAATGGTGAATCGCTGCCAAATGGAGTATAGGCAACCCCCTATTTCCATGGGGGTTCCGTCCCAAGGCACCGCATGTTTAAGTGAAATTGCATATATTTGAAACGCCATTGGAAAAGCCTGCATGTGTTTTGCTCCTGCCCCCACCCTGTTCCGCCCCTTTTGTGACGTTTTCGGGTCACTTCCGGGATTGGCATGATGTACACGTACGCAGTTGTGCACATATTGAATGTGTGTGAGTTGCCTGTATAAGTACAGTGGTACCTCTGGTTAAGTACTTAATTCGTTCTGGAGGTCCGTTCTTAACCTGAAACTGTTCTTAACCTGAAGCACCATTTTAGCTAATGGGGCCTCCCGCTGCCGCTGCGCCGCCAGAGCACAATTTCTGTTCTTTTCTTTTTTTCCCTTTATTTATTTATCCTTATTTCATTACATTCATAATTTACATCCTTGTACATACATAAAGTTGTTATAATTAATATGCATTTCAATTTACCATAAACATTTATTTCATCTAAACATACAAGTTAAACTTATATTGTCTATAAAATCACATTTCCTTATATTTTAGCATTTCCCATACCTTCTTTCCCCCTGTGTCTTCCCTTCACCCGTGTGTGACTTCCTTGATCTTTTTTTTATTGAGATTATATTTCTGTATCATAATATTGTATAATTGACTTATCTTAACTTTATGAGCTCAATCTATGCATTGAGCACAATTTCTGTTCTTATCCTGAAGCAAAGTTCTTAACCTGAAGCATTATTTCTGGGTTAGCGGAGTTCTTAACCTGAAAGCGCATGTAACCTGAGGTACCACTGTACTGTCTTAGATGAGCCAATGAGACCCCTATAAGAGCCTTGTTGTTCTACTCCTGTAGCCCACAAGCAGGTTCTCCACCTTTGGCCCAGAGGCAGGAGGGCATGTGCTGGAACAATATACAGCAAGGTGAATATGACTGAATTTCACCTATCAATACGAATCAATGAGCCAACTCTCTGATTGCTCATACTTCCATTTTATATTTCCAGATATGCTACTCAGGCCTCATTCTTTTGTAATCAGAGTCAAATCTTTCCCGAGTGAGAAGAGATGGTTCCTTGAAAGCAGAAATATGCTTCAGGAGGAGAAAAGAAAAGAAGTTTGAAATGGCAACTTTGAGGTGATTTGTGTGCAGGTGAAGAAGGCTGCCCCGTCCTCAGGACGGCGTTTTTAAATAAGAGGAAAGCTGGAAATAAAAGGCAAATAGCACCTTGAAGTGAAAGAACAGGAGCAGATGTCCTTTAGTCGTGTGTTTTATTGATTTATAAACACTCCGTCAGGCTACCTCATCTCTGCAGAGTAATTTAGATATGGGAAAATATCTGTGAAATATATTGATTGCTTTATTGATTGAAAAGCCAATTGCTGTTGCACTCCTGTTTTACCATTTAAGTCCTGACACATTTTGACATATGAGCCAGCTGTGACTACTGCCTCAATTCTGCAGTAAGATAATGTGACGCCTGTCAGGCCCCTTCCCCGCCAGCCCCAATAATTTACGGGGGGGGGGGTTCTGCTATTTAGCTTGTTTCGCAGCCAGTGGAATAATTAGGATTCGTTAAAGCCCTGAGCGGCAACCCTGTTTGGTGCGTATATTGAGGAGCTCTCCTTGATATATTTCTCTGCGTTAACTGGATTGATATGTCACGAACAAAAGAAATGTAGAAACCAGGCAGTTATTATTCAAAACCTATTCGCCTGGGAATGATTGTTACTGCTCAGATATTCTCCCCCTCCACTTTCTGCGAGAGGGATTTGGGTTTTTCAAACATTCCATTGGGGAATTCTCACTTGTTACCAGATCAGCTTGTACTGAGCAGCCATAAATCAAGAGGCGACGGCCTTGCGAGGTGGGGAACATCCACCACTCCTCTTTAGGGCTCTGTTATTTATTTTGAAAATTTAAGCTGCGGTAAATTTATTGATTTTGTTTTATAGAGAGAGCATGCAAAAGCAATTACAAACTATTCTTGATTTGGAAGAGAAAAACCTCCTAAATTAACATAATAAAGAGGTTTTTTTTTGCTTGAGCGGTCGTAAAAAGTAATAAATTAGAGGTGCTTAGAAAATGGGGCTGAGAGGAAGAAGGAAGAAAATGTGTGGTTTGTATCTTTAAGAAAGACTTTTAAACTTAGTACTGTTTAAATACATTGATTTCTTCCCCTTGCTGTTGCTCATAACATTATCAGACATTCAGATAGTTAGCATACATTATATCATTGATTCCAGGATGTTTTGGCCTATGTGCGTAGAAATCTGGACTTTTAGTTCTTTTACTACTTTCAACAAAATAAACCTCCTGCATTTTTGGCTTGGGAAGGTACGAAGAGGTTCAGGCAATATGTGTCATGGGCTCTGTTGTAGCGTGGGGCTAATGATTTCAGCTAGTGATTTCAGCTCTCTGACATTGCAGGCAAGGAGACAGCATCTTCATGTAACAACTCTTTATTCAGGCAACAAGACAAGACTGAGGGAAGGAGGGAGGGGGGCTACATTTATAGGGACAGAGACATGGCAAGGAAAAGATACATTTTGGAGGGAACAATCTCAAGCAATCACACAGCAGCTTTTTGGTGGGAACCAATAAAGCTGAGGATCCAAATACAGCAGCTTGAATAAACCAATAGAAGCTATTCCTTCTGGAACAGGAATGCAGTTACTTTACAGACAATAGTAATACAGAGATAACCTTTAAATCAATACACAACAGGCTCTACGAGAATGGAAGTGCTGGGTAAGGTGTTTGGTG
>JAWWNI010000626.1:0-129078 GCA_034642065.1 Darevskia nairensis | reverse complement strand
AAGTAAAGATGGATAAACAGAGCTGAGAGACTCCACAGATAGAGAGATGGAGAGATAAAGATACTTTATCATAAATGCTAGTGGTGGATGATAGTAATTCTAAACCCACACAAGCCCTTGTTCAGTCATTGCCACAGACACACACACCCACACACACACCAATGTTCTATGCATGAAAGAAGAAATGCCCCATCTCTTAGTATACACAGCTATAGGCAGCTGCGGAGATAGCCGCTCGGGCGCCTGGGGTGGCACGCCCAGGGGCAGGGTGTGCTGCCCATAGGGGCGGGGCACACTGCGGGGCTTCCAGAGTCTGCCTGCCTCCTCCCACTCAGCCACCTTACAGCTGGGGGGGGAGGCAGTGGGCGGACTGGGCAACATGGAGCCTGCATGCGCCCAAGCTACCGTGTCTCTTCCAGGAGAGACGCATGGTTCAAACGTGCTACAGGAACCCGTGTTGACTGCCGCCCGGCATTTTGTCACCCCCCCAGTGGTGATACCCAGGGCGGCCCACACCTACCGCACCCCCTTCCTCCGCCCCTGGCTATAGGGGAGGCTACACCCATGCAGCTGTGAGTCTATAAGTGATATGATAGCCATGTTCAAATATATAAAAGGATGTCATACAGAGGAGGGAGAAAGGTTGTTTTCTGCTGCTCCAGAGAAGCGGACACGGAGCAATGGATTCAAACTACCAGAAAGAAGATTCCACCTAAACATTAGGAAGAACTTCCTGACAGTAAGAGCTGTTCGACAGTGGAATTTGCTGCCAAGGAGTGTGGTGGGGTCTCCTTCTTTGGAGGTCTTTAAGCAGAGGCTTGACAGCCACCTGTCAGGAATGCTTTGAGGGTGTTTCCTGCTTGGCAGGGGGTTGGACTGGATGGCCCTTGTGGTCTCTTCCAACTCTATGATTCTATAAGTCCCCACGCGATCAGAAACCCTGTGCCTACGACGCAGACGTGCATAGAGCTACACACCTGCTGTTGCAGGCCTGTGTTAACAGACCTGCCAGTGGAGTTGTATATAGCCCTGCTAATAAACTTGCTTTGTTAGCAACCCCTGAACCGCAACAAGGACTCAAGATGCAATTATCCCGGTACTGGATTATTCCTGGGAGTCCCGTGCAGATCATCCGTTGGCCTGCACAAATCCTTATGCAGCTAGGGATACATGCTCAAGTAGCTGATGTTCTGCCTACGGGTGGCCCCAGCTGATTCAGAGCACATGGGTGAAGCGTGATCTGCTGTTCACATAAAGCACTCGGTGCACACATTTGTCTGCACATGGATGCACATGGAGAAAGGCTTGGCATTCTTCTGCATGCCTTCCTGGCTGGTTCCCACATCCCCTGACAGACCGTAAAGCAGGCGTCGACATCCCATGTGCAACAAGTAGAGCAAACAGGCTTTGGACCAGATGTTTGCAAACTTCCGTCGACATCCCACTGCTGATAATTGTGTGTGCATTTGGATTTGGTTTCTGGATTCATCTGTCGGTGTATATAAACAGGGGTTGTATGCTACATCATGTAAGTTAACATGCTTGGCAAAGCGTTCCCCCCCCCAACCCCCTTATTTTTCTGCTCAGTCAGTGGGAAACCTTGCAACAAATTCCTCCAGCCACATTTGCCCCTTTGGAGTTTGTTCCTGAATACAGAATAAGAATCTGTGCTGTGTGCACAAAGTGTCACACATTATCTCACAAGCCCTTTACAAAATGTATTTTCTTCCTCTCCCTCCATTGTATAACTATTGAGCTCCTGGACTGAAGCAGATGACAATAAACAGAAACACATTTTCCAGCATTCCTGTGTTTAAACTGAAGGACCCTTAACCAAAAAAACAATCCCCAAAAAACAGAATAGCACAGTGAAAGGAAGTGCTCCTTGCCACAGGAACCATGCAATATGTACTTAATGAAGTAGTTTTGTATCTGGGAGCTATTCTGTATACAGAAGTCCATCTCCTCACTTCCAACAGCATGTCACACTGTAAATAAAGCATGTCTATTTCTTTGGTGACGCGGGTGGCGCTGTGGGTTAAACCACAGAGCCTAGGGCTTGCCAATCGGAAGGTCGGCGCTTTGAATCCCTGCGACGGGGTGAGCTCCCGTTGCTCGGTCCCAGCTCCTGCCCACCTAGCAGTTCAAAAACACGTCAAAGTGCAAGTAGATAAATAGATACCGCTCTGGCGGGAAGGTAAACGGCGTTTCCGTGTGCTGCTCTGGTTTGCCAGAAGTGGCTTAGTCATGCTGGCCACATGATCCGGAAGCTGTCTGCAGACAAATGGCAGCTCCCTTGGCCTATAGAGCGAGATGAGAGCTGCAACCCCAGTCGTCCGCGACTGGACCTAATGGTCAGGGGTCCCTTTACCTTTACCTTTATTTCTTTGGTGCATAATGGCCAGAATCATCAGGAATGTTCCATTGGACCCTAAAATTGCACTATTGCCCTATAACGGGGAACACGCAGAAGGTCCCATTTCCACATACAGCTGGGAGACCCACCACTGCCAGTCAGTGTTGACAGTACAGAGCTGAAGGACCAATGGTTCTGACTCTGTGTAAGGCAGAGTCTCACCTATGTTCCTTGTTATAGGGTAACACCAGCTTTACCATGAAGTCTAGGGTCAAATTCACAGGACACATTGAAAGTGCTGCGATACCACTTTAAACAGCAATTGCTTCCTGCAAAGAATTCTGGGAGCGGTAGTTTATTAAGAGCGATGTGAGTTGCTAGGAGAGCCCTATTTCCCTCACAGACCTACAATTTTAAGAGTTCCCTTGGAAGCAGGGTTGGTGTTAAATAATTCTGGGAATGGTAGCTCTGTGAGGGGAATAGGGGCTCTGTGTCAGCACCCTTAGCAAACTATAGTTCCCATATTTTGGGGGGGGCATGACTGCTTAAAGTGGTATTTAAATATATCATGCAAATGTGGCCTAAGTATTCTTTTTTAAAATAATTTTTATTACGTTTTACAATTTGATATTCATCACAATGACATTATCTCAAAGAAGAAGAAAAATATAATTCCCATATCTCTCCCCCCTCCATGACTTCCCTCAACTTTCTCTTCTGGTTCTTTACATATTAACTTCTCCTGCTTGTTTTATTATACCTTAATATCACATTCTTTAGATTGAATGCTATTCTGTTTTTATCTTTTTCATACCATACCTATTTTCAAATTACCTCTTATACTTTGTTACTTTTCAATTTTTACATCTTAATCTCTACATTCCTTTTTTGTTACTCGTAAGTGTTTACTCAAACCCTGCTAGTGAGTCCATTTCTCTACAATATTTCTGTAAGTACAACATAAATGGTTCCCAGTCTTTTTAAAGTCTCTATTGTCTTTGTCTCTAAGTTTCCCAGTTAGCTTTGCCATTTCTGCATAGTCCATCAGTTTTCCTTGCCATTCTTCTTTAGTTGGTAAAGGTAAAGGGACCCCTGACCATTAGGTCCAGTCTTGTCCGACTCTGGGGTTGCGTGCTCATCTCGCTTTATTGGCCGAGAGCCGGCGTACAGCTTCCAGGTCATGTGACCAGCATGACTAAGCCGCTTCTGGTGAACCAGAGCAGCGCACGGAAACGCCGTTTACCTTCCCACCGGAGCGGTACCTATTTATCTACTTGCACTTTGACGTGCTTTCAAACTGCTAGGTTGGAAGGAGCAGGGACCGAGCAACGGGAGCTCACCCCGTCGCAGGGATTCGAACCGCCGACCTTCTGATCGGCGAGCCCTAGGCTCTGTGGTTTAACCCACAATGCCACCTGGGTCCAACTAAGAGACCAACTAAGTTTGTTAATGGTATGAGCTTTTGTGTGCATGCACACTTCTTCAGATACACTGAAACAGAAGTCACCAGACCCTTATATATAGTGAGAGGGTGGGGAGGGGTATTACTCAAAAGGGTGGTGGGAATGGGTGATTAGCTGATTTTGTTGTTGTTTAGTCATTTGGTCGTGTCCGACTCTTCGTGACCCCATGGACCAGAGCGCGCCAGGCACTCCTGTCTTCCACTGCCTCTCAGAGTTTGGTCAGACTCATGTTGGTAGCTTTGAGAACACTGTCCCACCATCTTGTCCTCTGTCGTCCCCTTCTCCTTGTGCCCTCCATCTTTCCTCCTATTGGCTGATAGGTGTGGCTAAAAATAGCTTTCACATTTACATGATTGTGTATGCCATCAAATGCCAACAGTGCCCTTCAGCTCTCTATATTGGACAAACAGGCCACACCCTACGCCCTACTCAGGAATTCCCCGGCTCTCACTGTACTCGATAGAAGCCAGGGTGCTCCTCAAAGAGGAGCCACTTGGCTTCTCCCCCAAGGGAGGGGAAGGTGAGTGGCAACACTACATGCCCAAACCCTTCCTCTCGCTGGTGGCAGAGTGCCATGTCTTGCACTTCTGCTACCCAAGGTGGATGCTTCATCCCACTTCATGGGCAGGCTGGCTCTATGTGGGTCCCCTCTGCTGATTATAGACTGCAACAGGATTAGTGCAGCAAGGTTCCATCTAGTATGGGGCCCAAACATTCTTTTTTTTTTTTAATTGAAAATATTTTATTAGATATACAAATACAAAACAACACATACAAATATCACATACAATTACCAAATTCACACAACACATACCCACTGTACTTTCTTACATTTTCAAATATAAACATTTGTTAGCATCCTTTACTCTCAAAATGAGAACAATCTCTGAGAATAAAAAGCAAAAAGCAAAAAAGAAGAAATAGTAAAAAAAAAAGGAGAAAAAGAAAGAAAAAGAAAAAAGAAAAAAAAGAAAAAGAAAAAAAGAAAAAGAGAATGAAAAAAAAAAGAAAGAAAAAAATAATAAGATAGAAAAAAAAACCAATAAAAAATTGACTTCCACCACAATCTGCTACAATGCTCTTATCTAACTAATTAGGTTATCTGTTATTTTTATTTTTCCATTTATCTCATTTTTCTACTACTTCATTTATTCTTGGTCATATACTTAATCTTTTCAGTAACACATATCAGTTCAGACATAACCAAATATTTGATCTAATATTCCGTCCACTCAAGTACTCATTTAAATATTTCCATTGATTTTGTATTGTATCCCTTGAATTCTGTCTCAATAAACCTGTTAACTTTGCCAATTGTAAATATTCACATACTTTCATTAACCATTCTTCTTTTTCCGGGGTACAATCCTCTTTCCAATGTTTGGCTACATTCATTCGTGCTGCGGCTGATGCATACAGAAATAGATTTATTTTATCTTTTGGAATTGAGTCGTTAATAATTCCTAATAAATAAAGTTCTGGTTTTTTTGTATAAGTTTCTTTAATCAAATTTTGGGATTCCTCGTGAATCATGCTCCAAAATTTTTTAATTTTTGGGCATGTCCACCACATGTGAAAGAAATTGGCATTTTTACCCTTACATCTCCAACAGTTCCCATTACTGGTTTTATTCATTTTCTTTATTCTTTCGGGGGATAGATACCAAACATTCTGAATGGAAATTTCCAGTAGAGGAAGGAGGGCAGCCCTCTTTTCCTGCCCCCGCCTCTATGCTGCTGGAAGGATGCTACAGGTGTGCTCCAGCCTCCTGCAGTGGTGAAATGTGTTTTTTAAAGGGGCGGGGAGAGAAGCTTCTGCTGTAACCTATTATAAGCATAATTACACACACACACACACACACACACACACACACACACACACACTGAAAGTGTGAAGACTTTGCTTGCTGCCCCACCCGTTGCAAAGGCATAAAAAATGACTCTTCACTCTTGCAACTAGAAAACAGGGGAGCGAAGGTCAGGAGACACTTTTGCCTCAGCATAATTTGATCAGTGGATTAAGAAAGGAAACACGTTTATTTATTAATCATTGGGGGCTGCCCCCCCACACCATTTCTGGCCAAGAATAACTTTAAAAATCCAGTCGTGGGCTGTGGATATAAACCGAACAGTGTGTAATAGTAATAATAAGATCCTTTGTAACAATAGTCACTGATCTTTCCGTTTCACATGCAGGTCTCGATGCAAAATGTAAACAGAGCCGGCAACTGACATTGGGTTCTTTTTAAAGCCACTCTTCACTCCCTGAAAATCTTAGTATGATAAATTGAAGAAGAAGAACAGAAGAATTTGGATTTGATATCCCGCTTTATCACTACCCGAAGGAGTCTCAAAGCGGCTAACATTCCCCTTTCCCTTCCTCCCCCACAACAAACACTCTGTGAGGTGAGTGGGGCTGAGAGACTTCAGAGAAGTGGGACTAGCCCAAGGTCACCCAGCAGCAGCTGCATGTGGAGGAGCAGAGACGCGAACCCGGTTCACCAGATTACGAGTCTACCTCTCTTTACCACTACACCACACTGTAGAAGAAGAAGAAGGAGGAGGAGGAGGAAGGAAGGAGGGAAGGAGGGAAGAATTACCTGCATTCACTCAGCACCTGCTATAAATGAATAGCGAGTCCATGCCTTTTCTCAGTCCAGAGCATTCCCAACTCAATATGACATTTGCGGCAACTTTCCCCCTCCCCGTAATATCGTATTCTGTCTCATTAAGATTGCAGCTCTTTCCTTGCTGGTCGTCTGTTATTTCGACTCCAACAGCGTTGCTCCGTCCCAATGCCCTGGCAGCCAGCCAGCAGCCTCCAACTCTTTTTACAACCGGCGTTTCAATCATGTCACCCCCCACCCCACCCCACCTAATCAAAAAGTAAAGAATGCATACAGTTTCAGGACTTCAAAGATTTGGTCCCCCGGAGAGGGAATACAAATGGAACTGCCTCCCCCCCAGCCTGTAATGATGGCAGTGGCTGACACCATCCTATTTAGTATGATAATCTCGGGGGGAGCTGCACGGTGCACATTTTTTTTAGAAACCGAGAGGTATAAAGCAGGGCACATCACTCATGGAATCAGAGCACCATAGGTGTCATCGTTGAGGTCATAAAGTGGGATTAACTTGGGCAGGGTAGACGTCTGTTTCGTATGGAAGCGTGAGCAGGACTTGGTCCTGAGGACCTTTGCAAAATGGGGGATGGATGGAACTGGAGACAAGGTGGCTTTAAAAACCATAGGTCATATTTTTTACAACATGGCAACAGCTAATCTAAATGGAGTCCGCAAGCCACATACGGCAGCCAGCAAGAACTCACAAAATAGAAGGCCTTGTATAGCTACAAAACAGCCAAAATATGAAGCTTTATGTACCAGGTTTCAGTCTCAGCACAAGTAGGGATGTTGGAGAATTCTGACAAAAATGTAAAAGGAATTAGAAATTGCGGCACTTTATGTGTTTGTTTGCGGTCAGGGATGTAAACCAGTCCAGTGAATGTTATCCGTATTCATTCACATTGTTATTGTGAGGGTTTTGAAGTCCGCCAACGATAAGCGGTTGTTGACTTTTCCACATTGTTTTTGCAATTCCTTTACATTGAAATGAAAGTAAGTTAAGTAAATAGTTCATCTCATTGCCTGCTGTTTAAATTAAGTAGCTTGCATTAGACAGTGGGCAGCAAGATGAATAACGTAGTATTTTGAGGGAAATGAACTGCAGTGGAATGGAAACATTGTTGATTGTGATGAAAACAGGTCAGAACAGAAATTGCTGCCAGAATTTTTGCAGACCTGATATCAGGGGTCAACCCTACCAATGAGGCAAAGTAAATTGACCACCTTGAGTGGCAGGTGCTGGAGCCAAGGAGTGAGGCCAGAAAATGGCAAGGCCTTCTGCCCTGTGCCCACAATTCTTTATCTGAAGTATTTACAGCCTGCTCCTCATTGAACATTTTCAACCCCAGAGAGGGGAACAAGGAAATAAAGTAATAAATATATATATACAGGGAACGAATTAATAAATATGACAAAATCAACTAAATAAATAACATATTTAACAGCTCCATCATAAAGCTAAACTGCAATGAGGACACCAATTAGATCTTCCAATTTAACCAAATATCTGGGTAAAGAAAAGGGTACATTCAACCAAATGGTTTTAGCAATAGTCCCCACCCCATATCTCACCAAGTGGGATATTGTCCCATCACCAGTGTTGAAATAAGATTCAACCATCAGTCTAAGATGTGGGTGCCATCTTTTCCATTACCTCAAGCAGACATAATATATGGATTATTGTGGATCTCCTCAATATTTGGATGTAAGATCTTTGGACAGGGAAGATCAAGCATCTACAGTGTGATGAGAGCCAGTGTGGTGTAGTGGTTAAGAGCGGTGGACTCGTAATCTGGGGAACCGGGTTTGCGTCTCCACTCCTCCACATGCAGCTGATGGGTGACCTTGGGCTAGTCACACTTCTCTGAAGTCTCTCAGCCCCACTCACCTCACAGAGTGTTTGTTGTGGGGGAGGAAGGGAAAGGAGAATGTGAGCTGCTCTGAGACTCCTTCGGGTAGTGATAAAGCGGGGTATCAAATCCAAACTCTTCTTCTTCTTCTACAGTTTTCTGGATCAGCAAATTCTGCCTAAAATGTGAAGGCTGAGTCACAATACCTACAAGAGCAAATGTTTGTATTTAGCTTGAGGAAAGTTGAGCTATGGAACTCCTTGTTGCAAGGAATATGCTGTGGCAAAGAATAAAGCAATTCCAGAGATGGAAATCATAGACGAAGGCTTTGCATGGACAACTATAATGACATTTGGAACTCATTATACAAAATATAGTAGGTTAAAAGTAAACATTTCCCCGGAAATGGATTACATATCAGAAAATGATGTCAGTAAATGTTGCCTGATTGTGCTAAACTCTGCCTAGACCTGCCACCATTTTATGATGAGCTCTGTCGCTGCACCACCATTTTGTGACTGGTGGGCTTGAGTAATTTTCAAATATCTCAAGTGGGCCTTGGAGTAGAAAGTTTGAGAACCCCTGAGGCAGAGGGATGGGGCAATCCAGACCCTACTTGACTGTTCTAGAAGAAGCCCTTTTCAGCTCTCTTCTGTTCGCCCATGATGGACAGAAATGAGAGTCCCTGGCAGATGTGGACTCCTGTCTAGATGAATGTGCCCTCATCTGAAACAAAACATCTCCCTTTCTATTATCTTTCCTCTTGACAATCCCATTTCCTTCCTCCCCCTCCCCTGTGAGTGCTGCTTTGGTGGCCAATTCCTCTAAAGAAACATTCAAATTATGAATCAATATTGGCCTTTCCCTCCCATGCACAATCTTTCTTTTTCATGCACTTTTGGGATTGGTAAAAAGTCGGATACCAATCTACATGACCTGCTTACAACTGTCTAAAGGCTCATGAACGATGTCAGAATGCATCATACAAACTCTTGCCCTGTTTTGATTATGGATCCCTTAGGTCCAAAGGAAGCCTAAGGCTACAGAGTACATATCAGCTATATTTCTGGTCAAGATATTTAATGTGAAAAGCAAGTGCACACACTTTATCAGAAAATGATTTTTAAGGAATGAGATAAGGGTGAACAAGAGCTAGGCAAACTTTGGCAAGGATCCATACGATGGATGAGGGACTTGGCTTGATGTTTATTAATGATGAGGAGAGGTCATATCTAAAGACCAAACTTATTTAATAGTGATTCTCTCATCCCAAGAATTCTGGAACTATTATTCTGTGCAACGGGGCTATGAATCTAGCAGAATTCTCAGCATTCCCATGGCCACCCTGCAACTCCCAGGTTACTTGAAGGAAACATCCCTTTGAAGAGGTTAAGCATTTCACCAAGATGTTGCTAAAGCAAAGCTTTTTTTAAAAAATGCAACCATGTTTTGGAAGGCAATCTAAAAACGGCTGCTTGCGTTGTATGTTGAAATGGCTGTTACATTCAGAAAATCCCCAATAGTATGAAGATAGATGATTATGACAGATAGGTAGCAGAGTAGTGTAGGATCACAAACCCTCCACCATTTCACGGATGGAAATGAAACCACTATTTTGAATGGGTAAGTGGGGTAAAGTTTGGCAACCCAATAACCGGGCTTGGTAGATGGTGGTGGAGCACTATAATCTGCACTCAAATGTGTCACAGGTAGAGGCAGAGTCATATAATCATAGAATTGTAGAGTTGGAAGGGACCTCAAGGGTCATCTAGTCTAACCCCCTTCAGTGCAGCAATCACAGCTAAAGAATCCTTGGCAGAAGGACATCCATCCTCTGTTGTAAAACCTCCAATGAAAGTTGGAAAGGTTTGGCTGAAGAATGTGATAGGGGTGGGCAACATTTCTCTGCAGATGACTTCTCTCCAGTTCTCATTCCCCCCCCCCCCAAACTTAGGTTCGGTCTTCCCCAGCCTTTAAAGTCTGCATGCAAATTGGTATGGAGTGTGGTGCATGTGTTCGCTAATCAATGAATTTTGGGGCACAATTTGGCCTCATATGTATAGGCAGCCATTTCCGCTAATCTAATACATTTGGTACATTGTTTTCACAAATATGTGCATTTCTCAGAGGAATTCCTCTTAATATATGTTTGCATGCATCTGTCGTTTTGTGGAAGTGGATTGCAAAATTCAGAGAGGTGCAAATTTCAAAGGGTAACTGCGTTTTGGTTTGTGATTCAGTGTGGATGAGGTAGGTTCTTGTTTAAAATGGAAACAGAGTGAATTTCTCCCTTTTTCTCTAGAACATGGGTAGGCAACCTAAGGCCTGGGGACCGGATGCGGCCCAATTGCCTTCTCAATCCGGCCTGCGGATGGTCTGGGAATCAGCATGCTTTTACATGAGTAGAATGTGTGCTTTTATTTAAAATGCATCTCTGGGTTATTTGTGGGGCCTGCCTGGTGTTTTTCCATGAGTAGAATGTGTGCTTTTATTTAAAATGCATCTCTGGGTTATTTGTGGGGCCTGCCTGGTGTTTTTCCATGAGTAGAATGTGTGCTTTTATTTAAAATGCATCTCTGGGTTATTTGTGGGGCCTGCCTGGTGTTTTTCCATGAGTAGAATGTGTGCTTTTATTTAAAATGCATCTCTGGGTTATTTGTGGGGCCTGCCTGGTGTTTTTCCATGAGTAGAATGTGTGCTTTTATTTAAAATGCATCTCTGGGTTATTTGTGGGGCATAGGAATTCATTCATATATTTTTTTTCAAAATATAGTCCGGCTCCCCACATGGTCTGAGGGACAGTGGACCGGCCCCCTGCTGAAAAAGTTTGCTGACCCCTGCTCTAGAACCTAGACATGTATCTAAGAGCAGGCCTCGAAATTAAATGGAGAACCTTAACTACCCCCCCTCTGAAGAACAAAGCCCTCCACCATCATAAAGCAAGGCCATCCCTGTACAGACCATCATTCCCAACCCAGATTGTTGCGTGCTGTATACCACAAGCAGGTGCGCTGCATGAATTGTCACAAACGATAGCAGCAAATTCATCACTAAAAGGACAGAAAATGACAAATGTTGTAAATGTTGCCAACATTCGAAATCAATAGATCACATCATTGCCGGTTGGCCTGCGCTGTCAAGTATTGATTACCTAGTGAGATGCACCCAAGTAGCAAAAAATTATCCATGATAAACTAGGCAGGCAATGTCATCTTAAAACATGAGTGCCCTTTATACCTCAGATACCAGGGCCCACTTTGGAAAATGATTTATACTCATTTTCGTGAGGTAAACCAATGATTATTGACGAGTCAACGAACTGCAAAACAGCCAGAAATTGTGTTTTATAGACAAATGTTTCAATCAAGGAAGCCAGTGATAGAGTGGTTTCACTAACTTGAAGTAACACCAAAATAAAGGGAAAGATATCTGAAGTATAAGTATATCCTCATGAAAACAACAAGATTGTGGGCAGAGCTAGAGATAAGGTGGTTGCTCAGTATGCTTCCTTTATTGCTCTCTGGGTTCAGCAGCTGTTTTTCTTATTTCAAAGAATAATAGATCCTTAATTATGAACATTATTTGCAAGATGCACCATCACTGCAGACTCAGCTCAACATTTAATCTACTGCAAGGATGGCATAATCTAATCAAGGCCGGGGTCCTATACTTACCTGTGAGACAGCCACAGTTACCTCAATGGTGCTTATCTCTGTTGCATTGAAGTTACTGTTAATGATCTGAAAATCAGACGTTTTCTTTCAGTTTCACAGAATCATGGAGTTGGAGAAGGTTTTCTAGGATATCTGCTTGAACCCCTTGCTCAACGCAAGAAACCCAGACCTGCAGCGTCCCCCCCCACCTTGTAGACCTCCATCAAAGGAGAGCCCACCATCCTTTTAAATAACCTTACTGCCAATCCTTTCTTCTAATATTCAACCAAAATCTGGAGAAATTCACACTAAATTCACACATTAGGAGAAATTCACACTAAAACACTGATGAATTTTCCTGAGGATCTTCTTTAAAAAATTACAAACTGATGTGGAAACATTGAATAATGAATTTAAGAGGGGGGAAATGAGAAATTGATGGAAATAACCCTAGCCCTAACCCAACCCTACTCCAAAACTGTTCACTTTTGTCCACAACTGGAATCCGTGCTCCATATTAGGTCGGCTTGGTGCAGAATAAAATGGAACTATTACTTCCTATAGCTTCACAACTCTGATTCCATTAATGTATCCTATAACCACATTGGCCTTCCATCCTTTTTTGAAGCTGCTGCATCACACTGCTTCGTGATGTGTTCCTTACTTTGAGCAATTCAACAGAACTATGTATATGTCATAAGACTGTAAGCCAGGGATGGGGAGCCAGTGGACCTCCAGATGTTGCTGGATGCAAACTCCTGTCAACCCCAGTCAGCATGGCCAATGGCCTGGGGTGATGGGAGTTGTAGTCCAACAACATCTGGGAGAGCCACAGTTTCCCCACCCTCAGGAGGAACCCAAGACAGCAAGGTATAGAAGGCATGGTGTCTTCTGCTATTGATGATTTCCATTATGTCCTTGCTCAAATACTGGAGGCAATGAATAATATTCATAGGTGTCACCAGTAATATTCATAGGAGATATGCCATATTGCCTTTAATATAAGAAAATAAAGAACATTGGGACAGCTTCTCACCAGCAAATCTGTGTAACCCAATTGGCCTTTTTTCACGCTACTTACGGATCTGGACCATCATCTTGGGAAGCATATTATAATAAATGGTTGCACTCCAAAACTTAATAAAATTACAAATTGGAATATCACCGGCAAAATTAACGAGCCAAAATATTACAGTCAGGCAGAAGTCAGTGAATTTTGAAGGTCATTCTGAGTCGTAATTTTTTTTTATCAGTTTAATGTTTTATGCCTTGGAAGAAATAATAAGGCTGAAAAGACATTTGGCGGTGGAGACCGAGAAAAGGGAGGGGGCAAAATCTTGCCCACTTTGCATTGCAATTAATTTCATATGAAAACTGAAAAAGAGAGAGGATGACTTCCAAATTGCTGTTGTTGCAAGATCTTCAAGGGAGCATGGATTCTTGAAGGCACCGTGCTTAGATGGGGTCAGGCACTGTGGGACGCTAACTGGAAGTCCTACTGCACAGAACTGGAGGTATACCTACTATATTTAAAGCCCTAAATGGCTTCGGTCCAGTATACCTGAAGGAGGATCTCCACCCCCATCGTTCAGCCCGGACACTGAGGTCCAGTGCCGAGGGCCTTCTGGTGGTTCCCTCACTACGAGAAGCCAAGTTACAGGGAATCAGGCAGAGGGCCTTCTTGGTAGTGGCACCCGCCCTGTGGAACGCCCTCCCTTCAGATGTCAAAGAGAACAACAACTACCAGACCTTTAGAAGACATCTGAAGGCAGCCTTGTTTAGGGAGGCTTTTAATGTTTTATAGATTATTGTATTTTAATGTGCTGTTGAAAGCCGCCCAGAGTGGCTGGGGAAACCCAGCCAGATGGGCGGGGTATAAATAATAAATAATAATTATTATTATTATTATTATTATCATTATTATTATTATTATAGCTCTCTAAATGGATTGGGATAGCCTGGTCACTGTAGCCAATGCATTAAGAACATAAGAAGAGCCTGCTGGATCAGGCCAGTGGCCCATCTAGTCCAGCATCCTGTTCTCACAGTGGCCATCCAGATGCCTGTAGGAAACCTCCAATGAACCAAAAACAAACCCCTGTGTTGCAATAAGAACCAATCACAACAATAGGCTAATAGTTACCCTGTTTCCCCTTTTTTAATACGTAGTCATAAAGTAAGCCATGGCAGGGTTTTTTTACCTTTGTGAGAAGTAAGGCGTATCCCAAAAGTAAGCCATGGTGCTGCCATTGTTCCCGTCGCCTCCTCAGCCCCTCCTGAGTGCGCAGGGAGCCAGTGAACCAGTGAGACGCATGGGGGGGAATGCGCCTCTTGCGGAGTTTTGCCCCGCCTGCTTAGCGCACAGGGAGAGGCGCAGGGGGGGGGGGGAAGACGCCTCTTCCTGCCCCGCTTGTTCCCTGTGCGCAGGGAGCCATCGAACCAGTGAGAGGCACGGGGGGGGGGGGACACGCGCCTCTTGCGGAGTTCTGCCCCGGCTGCTCAGTGCACAGGGGGAGGCTGTACCGTACCATACTGACGTAATAAAAGTAAGACATCCCCCGAAAATAAGTCACCCTGTGTTTTTTGAGGAAAAAAAATTATAAGATGGTGTCTTAAAAAGGGGGAAAGACGGTAGTAGAGAATATATATCCCGGAGACACTGTCCTTTTGAGATGTCTTCCATTGAAACGTTTGAAAGACTATTGAGAGACTGCCCTTAGACATCTGTTTTGAACACACGGCTTGACGGTCCTCTGTTATATTGTACATATGAACTTTGATTGGCTTATTCCTATAATTTGAATGATATCATTATTCTATTTTATTTATTTATTTATTGTCATTGCACAAGTACAAGCACAACGTTATACAAGTGCAACGAAATTGCATGCCATCCCGTAAAAACCAGGAAAAAAAAAACACAGCACAAAACACACACACACACCCAAAGAAGCCACACATGCGTGCGCGCGCGCACACACACATACACCCATCACAGCTCTCCAAGGTCATATGATCTGGTTACAGCATTTAAGATGGTTATAGCTCTTGGGTAGAAACTGTTCTTCAGTCTATTTGTTCTTGATCTAATTGTTCTATATCTTCTACCCGAAGGCAGTGGTGCAAAGAGACTATATCCTGGATGAAATGGATCCTGTAAAATATTGTTTACCTTTTTAAGGCAACGGGAACTGTATAGTTCTTCCAGAGATGGGAGAGGATGACCAATAATATTTTTGATTATATATTCTCTACTAACTATTAGCCTACGTGTTGTGTTTGCATTGTTGTGTAGGAAACCTTCAAGCAAGACCCAAGCGTGAGAGCACTCACCACTACTGTGGTCCCAGCAACTGGTCTTCAGAAGCATTTACTGCTTCCAACCGTGAAGGCAGAGCATAGCCATGGGGATGCTCAAGACTAAACTATTTTGATACGCTCTATGCGAGGCTGCCCTTGGCCTGAAATCTCCAACTAGTGAAGAATTCAGTGCCTGGATGGAGGTGGAGAGGGGGGCGTCATTAGCATCCATCTGTTTCGGGAGACAACAGAGGAGCACATCTTTGGGGGTTGCAGCACCAGTTGTACTGTATAGATGGGCCAGTGCTGTGGCTGTAGAGACCGATGTGGGAGAGACACGTTTCAGCACTTGGATAGCTCAGTTGCTTACAGCATGCTGCTGTTAATGCCAAGGTTGCAGGTTCGATCCCCATATGAGACAGCTGCATATTCCTACATTGCACGAGGTTCGACTAAATCAGCCTTTCTCAACCTTGGGTCCCCAGATGTATTTGGCCTACAACTACCATCATCCCAAGGTAGCAGGACCAGTGGTCAGGGATGATGGGAGTTGTAGGCCAAAAACATCTGGGGACCCAAGGTTGAGAAAGGCTGGACTAGATGATGCTCAGGATCCCATCCACCAACACAAAAGCTGGAATAGCCTCCCACTTTCATGATCTGCGAATGGAGCTACAATTTTATTTTATTTTTTTGCTGAAGGGAGGGGGGGCTCTTCTTTAGCCCCATTAAAACAACGAAAGCCCGTGGTTTTAAGCTTCATCAGGTGCTAGCCTGTTTCAGAGCCTGAACTTTGATACACTGCCGCAGCAGTGAAGAAATCAATAGTATCATACTGATACATAAGAACATTTATTAAAGTAGCCGTGGGCATCTCCAAAACCTTTCCCGATCAAGCTGGCTTTCTAATTGGCTTGCAGCAGCGTCCCTGCCACCCAAATTATCCGGCTCTGTCTTACGAAAATCCAGCCCCATCAGCATCGAGAGCACCAACAAAGCAGGGAAGGAGGCCAGGGTCACACCTGAGATGGCTGAGCGCAGAAAATGAACCCCATTAGCATTTCCTAGCTGCTGCTTCCTTTTTTAGGGGGTGTGTGGCAGTCTTTGTACATGCTGGTGAAAATCAAACATCAGGAGGATTCGAGAAACATGATTATGGCTAAGTCCTGGCTAGGCATCACAGAGTGCTGGGGCCACCAATACATGTTGTTGTTGTTGCTAATTGATTTGTTTGATTGTGTTTTAATGTATTTGACATCTGATGTTAGCCACCCTGAGCCTGGTCTTGGCCAGGGAGGGTGGGCTATAAATAAAAATTTACTTTCTTACTTACTTATTGCATTTATTATTAATAATCTAATTACTAACTGGGACTCAAAGCAGCTTAAAAGGTAAAGGGACCCCTGGCCATTAGGTCCAGTCATGACCGACTCTGGGGTTGCGGCGCTCATCTCGCATTATTGGCCGAGGGAGCCGGTGTACAGCTTCCGGGTCATGTGGCCAGCATGACAAAGCCGCTTCTGGCGAACCAGAGCAGCGCACAGAAATGCTGTTTACCTTCCCGCCGGAGCGGTACCTATTTATCTACTTGCACTTTGACATGCTTTCGAACTGCTAGGTGGGCAGGAGCTGGGACCGAGCAACAGGAGCTCACCCCGTCGCGGGGATTCGAACCACTGACCTTCTGATCGGCAAGCCCTAGGCTCTGTGGTTTAACCCACTGCGCCACCCGCATCCCTTCAAGGCAGCTTACACAAATTCTAATAGCAAGGGAAATCACAAAAAGCTAAAAACATGCAAAAGATAATTGTTTAAAAGGAACTAAACTCTTGTAGAGTTAAAACAATTTAAAAAAGAAAAGATAATTAAAAAAAAACAGCACCATAGTATTAAAGACCTTTCCTTTAAATAATAATAATAAAAAAGTCAGTTCCCAAAGGCCTGTTGGAATGAAACTGTCTTCCCCTGCTGGCAGAAAGACAGCGAGGAGGGAGCCTGTCTGGCTTATCTAGGGAGGGAGTTGGCCCTCTCCCACATCCCCACCAAGCGGAACTGAGAAAAGGGTTACCCCTGAAGATCTTGGGCAAATTTGTAAGAGGGAATGTGGTTCTTCACATAGCCTGGACCTAAGCCATACAATTTAGAGCAGGCATAGGCAAACTTGGCCCTCCAGATGTTTTGGGACTACAATCCCCATCATCCCTGACCACTGGTCCTGTTAGCTAGGGATGATGGGAGTTGTAGTCCCCCAACATCTGGAGGGCTGAATTTGCCTATGCCTGACTTAGAGAACTGAGACACGGCGGAGACGGTCATAGCTTTAAGAAGTATGGTTTCTTCGACTCTTTATATCTTCAGTCTGCATGGGGGGGGGGGAGTTCAGATCTTACAACATGGTCATTTCAAGAGGGCCTTGTACCCTACAGCATTGCAGCCAAGGTGTCCAAGGCATTTATCCCAGCAGCCCTGCAGCCAGCCTGCCCAAGTTGGATCCCAATCTTCCTTCTTGCTTCTTCTTCTTCTCGGCAACTCTCGCTAAAAACTCCCTTTTCCAGTCACCTCACACCCAGTTACCCTGCCAACCTTCCAGATCCCCAATCTCTGTTCACACCTCAGGGCAAGCGAGGAGGACAGTTCTCTTGCATTGCCAATGGCTCTTAGAGTCATAGAATCATAGAGTTGGAAGAGACCCCAAGGGCCATCCAGTCCAACCCCCTGCCAAGCAGGAAACACCATCAAAGCATTCCTGACAGGAGGCTGTCAAGCCTCTGCTTAAAGACCTCCAAAGAAGGAGACTCCACCACACTCCTTGGCAGCAAATTCCACTGTCAAACAGCTCTTACTGTCAGGAAGTTCTTCCTAATGTTTAGGTGGAATCTTCTTTCTTGTAGTTTGGATCCATTGCTCCGTGTCTGCTTCTCTGGAGCAGCAGAAAACAACCTTTCTCCCTCCTCTATATGACATCCTTTTATATATTGGAACATGGCTATCATATCACCCCTTAACCTTCTCTTCCCCAGGCTAAACATACCCAGCTCCCTAAGCCGTTCCTCATAAGGCATCGTTTCCAGGTCTTTGACCATTTTGGTTGCCCTCTTCTGGACACGTTCCAGCTTGTCAGTATCCTTCTTGAACTGTGATGCCCAGAACTGGACACAGTATTCCAGGTGGGGTCTGACCAGAGCGGAATACAGTGGTACTATTACTTCCCTTGATCTAGATGCTATACTCCTATTGATGCAGCCCAGAATTGCATTGGCTTTTTTAGCTGCTGCATCACACTGTTGACTCATGTCAAGTTTATGGTCTACCAAGACTCCGAGATCCTTTTCACATGTACTGCTCTCAAGCCAGGTGTCACCCATCCTGTGTTCGTGCATTTCATTTTTTTGCCCAAGTGTAGTACTTTACATTTCTCCCTATTAAAATTCTTAATGGCCCTGTATTGCTTCTTAATGTCCCTAGCTTGGCCAGGTCATTTGTTTGCATAGGCTAGCCCAGGAATTCCTCTGCAGCTTGTATTTCTCCCTTCACATCCCAAAGAATCAATATTTTATCATTTATTAATTTCTAGGGAGGTCCCTAGAACACACACACACACACACACACACACACACACACACACACAATGAGCAGAAGGATTCTTTTCCTGAAAATGGTGAGGAAAGGCTGTCATTGGCTAAAGGTAAAAGTAAAGGGACCCCTGACCGTTAGGTCCAGTCGCAGACAACTCTGGGGTTGCGGCGCTCATCTCGCTTTACTGGCCGAGGGAGCTGGCGTACAGCTTCCGGGTCATGTGGCCAGCATGACTAAGCCGCTTCTGGTGAGCCAGAGCAGCGCACGGAAATGTCATTTACCTTCCCGCCAGAGCGGTACCTATTTATCTACTTGCACTGCGTGCTTTCGAACTGCTTGGTGGGCAGGAGCAGGGACTGAACAATGGGAGCTCACCCCGTCATGGGGATTCGAACCACCGACCTTCTGATTGGCAAGCCCTAGGCTCTGTGGTTTAACCCACAGCACCACCCGCATCCCTACTAGACATTAAAGCTATGTTCTGCCTCTGTGGTCAGACACTAGATGGCGACAGTGAGCTATGCCAAATTCAAGGTATTTTTCAAAACGTTTTTTAAAAAGTGTTTTCACAGCGTTTTTTTTATATGTGTGTTGATTCCACCTAAATTCAGATTGCCTTTAAAAGTGAACAGAAATGCTGCCATCCTTCAAAATGAATGTCCCCTGTTTGTGTTGGCATCAAATCTTATGAGCTTTGAGATCCTTACCTACTTTTTACTGGATGAGCTTGCTCTTTGACATCCTTAAACTGGGCTCACATGAGCATCGCTGGTCCCCCTTGCTAAGTCAGGGCAATTAATTGTCTCTGAAAAAAACTTTTGGGTCTTGATGAGTAAGTCAAATACTGCGGAGGGTTTCTTTTTGTTTGTTTGCCACGGTGTGTTATCCAACACACACTTCCTCAGCGCAAATAGCCAAGGAAACCGTGGCTGATGGTAAAGTATGCAAATCAAATCCAGCTTTGATTTTCATGCTTACTTTTCTGCTCATCCCAGCTGTAAAGCTAAGCTGTAATTAATACATAAGAGGCGGTGATTATGTGGCATTACAGCTGAATGTATAGAGAGAGCATCCAGCATTACGTGCCCTTTCAGGAAGGGAAAAATAAGAAGGTTCAGGCACCTTGAAGGAACAGGATCTTCAAGAGAGACTCAAATTAGTAGGCTGATAAGCTGTCCAAATCAATGGCAATCCTGCAACCTTGAATTGATTTTCTTGTTTTCAGCCTCATCGCTGATAAATGAGGGCTTCTGTTTGCTTCCATTTCTGTGCCACCGATTCTGATCCGTGGCCCTCATTAGGAGCTGGTTCACACATGCTTTTGTAACACTTGATTAAGCTTCAACTGAAGCCTGGCATCCACAGGTGTGGACTGACTCCTTTGACAACCACGTGGTCTTGGAGGTGATAGGAGAATTCTGTATTTGGCACTGGGTGACCCATTCAGAGATGGGAGATGGTGAATTAATTAGGAATAGGAATAGGAATAATTTGTTGGCCAAGTACATTTTCCAACATACTTGGAATTTTGCTTCAGTTACATTGCAATGTAAACATACCTTATACAAACACTGTTCCACTCACAATACAATGACACAGCAAAGAAACCCCACCCATAACTGGCCTCCCCTTCCGCCACACAACTACAAATTTAACAATTTAATGGCACAAGGGAAAAAACTGTTCCTGTGCCTGGCCGTTTTTGTGTATGAAGTCCTGTAGCACATAGCTGTCAACTTTCGGATTTGAAAATAAGGGATGCCGCGAGGGCGGTGCAATGGCACCAAGTAGCCTTACCACCCTGCGCTCCAGAGGCTGTGCGCAAACGGGTGAGCGAAAGAGCAAGCGCATAGACGACAGGCAGGCTGGCTGTCTGGTTGGGTGTGAGGGTCTGGCTGCACAAGGCATGCAAGCTCCGCCCCTAGTCGGTCTCAGACTGGCAGCCGAGCAACGCAGCTGAGGAGCCTCCCTGGCCGGCAGGGAGGGAGAGGAGCTGCTTCCTTTGAAATCCGGGAAATTGAAGGGATATCAACAATCCGGGATAGCAGTGAGAAACGGCATTGAAATAAGGGAGTTTCCTGCAAAAAAAGGGAGGGTTGACAGCTAGCGACGTCCAGATGAAAGTAAGTCAAACAGATGATGACCGGGATGTAAAGGATCTGCGACAATTATGCAATGGACATGCATGCCAGCCTTTGATTTTTTTTTTTTAATCCACCCCTCAGTAACGTCCTCTACAGAAGAGATGGAGAACTTGTGGGCCTTCAGATATTCTTGAAGGCCACACTTCATTAGGAGTTTTATGTTTGATGGAAAACCCATGATAAAATAAATAATATTAAAACCAAAATATGGCAGTGAACAATTGAAGAGAAATAGAAGTAAGGACTAGACGGGAAGTCAGGTCTACAGAAAAAAGATAATTTTTATGTCAAAGTATTGTGAACACTATTAAATGTATTGTTTGGTTTTTTGTTTTTGCTTTTGTTTGTTTTTTAGTTGTCAGGTGGTGATGGATATTTGTTTATTTTCATACAGTGGTCCCTTGACTTACGAAGTACTCGACATCCGAATTTTTCGATTTACGAATGAAAAAAGTGGCCGCATGCCTATGAATTTTTTGACATCCGAATGGAAATCGTTGCCGGTTTTAGATGTGGTTTCCTCAACTTACGAATTTTAGATGCGGTTTTTTCGACTTACGAATTTTTCCGAATATTTTTTCTCCCAATGCATTCCTATGGGAAATCGCTTTTTTTGACTTACAAACTTTTCGACCTACGAGTGTGCATTCGGAACGGATTACATTCGTAAGTCGAGGGACCACTGCATTTCTATTTTTTTGTGATGTATTAAAGTGAAATAAAAAGAGAGAGTTAGAATCTGCAGTTCAACATTGTGGGGAAAATTCTAGCACTGCATGGAACGACATTGCTTAGGTCAGTGGTGGCTCAACTCGGCCCTCTAGCTGTTTTGGAACTACAACTCCCATCATCCCTGACCACTGGTCCTGTTAGGTAGGGATGATGGGAGTTGTAGTCCCAAAACAGCTGGAGGGCCAAGTTTGGCCATGCCTGGCTTCGGTGATCCCACGGGAGGTGAAGGAAGTCTGTGTGCCTCATGGCTGAAGCATGTCACTAACGGGTCGACATGTCCTTTGTTGATGCCATTGTGGTAACTGAGGAAGCAGAGGTCTGGGATTTACAGAAAGAAGAAGAAGAAGAGTTTGGATTTGATATCCCGAAGGAGTCTCAAAGCGGCTAACATTCTCCTTTCCCTTCCTCCCCCACAACAAACACTCTGTGAGGTGAGTGGGGCTGAGAGACTTCAAAGAAGTGTGACTAGCCCAAGGTCACCCAGCAGCTGCATGTGGAGGAGCGGAGACGTGAACCCAGTTCCCCAGATTAGAGTCTACCGCTCTTAACCACTACACCACACTGGCTCTCAGAAAGCTGGCTCTCAGAAAGCAACATAGTCCAAATGCCTCAACCCATCCTTCCTACGAACTAATGCTCAGAACATAGTGCAGTGGAACACTTTGTGTCTCTGTGTGTGTCTTTGTATGAGATAAAGACAAAGAGCGCATGTGTATTAGATTTTTTAAAAAATTACTTTTGCATTCACAAGGATCCATATCTTTTAATCTCTGGAACCCCACCTGGTTCGCTTTTTGCACACCCAGCACAATGACACACAAGCGTCTCTCCTGGTGCCGTTTCCTTTGCGCCCCTAATGAGATCATGTGTGGAAAGCCAAAATTATGCTAATTTCTTTTCTTTTTTCATATATATATATATATATATATATATATATATATGTATGCTCTGCTAATCCTGCTGAAATATTCCTGGAGTGTATACTTGACAACCTCAAAGTACATTTCACATTGCTAATGACTTCATCATGAGCGCAATTGTCATGAGTCAAGCGGTTGCCACGGCAACGCCCTAGTACAGCTGTTTACCCGCCGAAAAGCACCGCAGCTACTTAGCTGCGTATACAGGCGGATCAGTAGATTCCTAGGTAGTGAAATTGAAATAATTCAATTTTCAACGTCTCTCTTTATGAAGTGATTTTGCCAGCTATAAGTATTAGCATATCAATGTGACTTTGACGGGCTGCTGCTGCAAGAGATATTTTTCCCTCCTCTTCACCCCCCTTCTTTCTCTTTTTTATTTTTTTTTTGTTCCTCACACTTCATGTCAATTAGAGCCCTAACTGTTTCATGGAATAATCATTCCTGCCAGATTAAGGTCAGGCGGTAAGGTAATTTAATTGGTGCCATTATATCTAGGAGGGGGTGGAAGCGGGGGGGGGGAGGGAGAGGATCTCTCATAAAGTGCAGACTGAGGCTGACAGAGGAGAAGGTGTCATGATGCATTAAAGGGAAATCTCAAAAGGACACGGGCAAATCGTTTAGAGAAAGAGAGGGGAAGGAATAAGATGGTGACTGTCTTGCTTGCCTTGCTTCCAGGTATACAAGAGGGTGTGGGGTGGGAATCAACATTCAGGGACAGTCCTCTGTGTGGAAAGCTTCCGCTATCCATGAAAGGATTTCTGGTCCCCGGAGACAAAAGGTGGTTCACGTGCTGTGGCTGCCACAGCGGAGAAGGCCGTTTTGAATCACTTCCCTGTGATTCCTACTGCCACACAGAGGCATAGCTGTCAACCCTCCTTTTCCCCCCGGGAAACTCCCTTATTCCAATGCCGTTTCCCGCTGCCATCCCAGATTGTTGATATCCCTTAAATTTCCCGGATTTCAAAGGAAGCAGCTCCTCTCCCTCCCTGCCGGCCAGGGAGGCTCCTCAGCTGCATTGCTCGGCTGCCAATAAGGAGTCTGAGACTGACTGGGGGTGGAGCTTGCATGCCTTGTGCATCCAGACCCTCATGCCCAACCAGACAGCCAGACAGCCTGCCGTCTACGCGCTGGCTCTTTTGCTCACCCATTTACGCGCAGCCTCTGGAGCGCAGGGTGGCGAGGCTACTTGGTGCCATTGCACCGCCCTCGTGGCATCCCTTATTTTCAAATCCGAAAGTTTGGGGAAAATCCCTTATTTTCAAATCCGAAAGTTGACAGCTATGCACAGAGGTGCATTTCGCACAGAAAGTCTCGCAGCATTTCAATTCGGCTGCGAACACCAGAAGCAATACCATCCCTGCGGGATCTTCTTCTTCTCTTCTTTAGCGATCCCTCGTAGCCGAGTAAGATTGTCTTCCATGAACACGGTTTTAACAGTGAGTCCGTAAGTGACTGTGGAGGCCAATTCTGGATTCACACGTCCTTCCACAGTGGGGACATTGGTTTCTGGGCAGGAGTTGATCACGGTGAGGGTTTGCCAAGCGTGCCTTCCTCTTAGCACGTTTCTCCCTTGCGTCCTGAGTTCGAGTGCCTTCAAAGCCCGTGATACCTCTGGTAAAGGCTGTTCTCCAATTGGAGCGCTCTGCATGGGGCATCTGCCAAGCTCCCCACAACCTGACTTAGGGGCCCGTTGCCGATCTCAGCTACTCAGCCAGTGTGGTGTAGTAGTTAAAAGCAGTGGACTCATAATCTGGTGAACCGGGTTCACGTCCCCACTCCTCCACATGCAGCTCTCAGCCCCACTCACCTCACAGAGTGTTTGTTGTGGGGGAGGAAGGGAAAGGAGAATGTTAGCCGCTTTGAGACTCCTTCAGGTAGTGATAAAGTGGGATATCAAATCCAAACTACTCCTCCTCCTCCTCTTCTTCTTCTTCTTCTTCTTCTTCTTCTTCTTCTTCTTCTTCTTCTTCTTCTTCCACTCCTTGCTGCTATAAGGACCTGAGCACAACAGCTCTCTCCCTACATGTGACTTCTCAGCAACTCGCCTTCAGAGGCATTGAGGCATTGCTGCCTCCAGCAGTTGTGTTCGTGCCTCTGCTCTCAGTTCCTTCATCTAATCCTCTTCAAAAGCCATCCGAGCTGGTGCCCATCACTACCTGCCCTCTCCAAGTGAGTAACAAGCAACAGGACCTGGAAGGAAGGAATTAGCCACTCAGGACCAGAGCAACAGGACAAGTGAAAGGGGAACATCTTGGTCCCCACCAAAGAAGAATGGCAACTTAAGTTGACAGAATATGCACAACTTGCAGATTTAACACACAGAATAAGAGAAACAAGAAGAACATACGTTAGGGAAGATTGGAAAATGTTTATTGAACATATGGAAATACATTGTGTGCAGCTGAAAACGCTGGCAGCGTTAAGATAAATTTAACAGTGCAAATAAGTTTTGATGGATGCAATAATGGAATACTGATTGGAATAGTTTTTGCAAACTGTGCAGGGATTTATGATATGTAAAATGAACCACGGAAAGAGAAGAAGGGAAGTCATTGATATCTTAAGGATGTAAAAATGAGCATTTTAAATTGTAAAACAGAAAACTTAATAAAAATTATAGGGGGGGGGAGAGAAAAGAAAAGAAAGGAAAGGGGAACATCTCCCCAGTCTGGTGGTAATGACAAAGGTGTTGTCTACCTAGACATTTCCACATTGCTGCTAAGCCTACACAGGAACACCACACGCATTGTTTGCTCTTAAAGTCACATTCACACCATGCGCTGTGATACCCCCAACAGTAATGGTTTCACCCAAAGAACCCTTGGAACTGTGGTTTGTTAACAGTGCTGAGTGTTGTTAAAGGTATAGGTAACCCTGGCCGTTAGGTCCAGTCGCAGACGACTCTGGGGTTGCGGCGCTCATCTCACTTTATTGGCTGAGGGAGCCGGCGTACAGCTTCCGGGTCATGTGGCCAGCATGACTAAGCCGCTTCTGGCGAACCAGAGCAGCGCACGGAAACGCCGTTTACCTTCCCTCCAGAGCAGTACCTATTTATCTACTTGCACTTTGACGTGCTTTCGAACTGCTAGGTGGGCAGGAGCTGGGACCGAGCAACGGGAGCTCACCCCGTCACGGGGATTCAAACCGCCGGCCTTCTGATCGGCGAGCCCTAGGCTCTGTGGTTTAGACCACAGCGCCACCCGCACCCCCTGTTGTTAGGAGGCACCTTTTTCCCTCACAGAGCTACAATTCCCAGAGTGGTTCAACAATCAATCTCTCTTCCCAGGAAACTCTGGGAATTGCCCCTGAGTGGGAGGGATAGGGGTCTACTAACAAGCCACAGCTCCCAGGACTCTTTGGGGGAAGGCATGACTGTTCAAAAAGTGGCATCGTATTTATTTATTCATCTAATAAAATTTATATAGAGAAACCTCAAGGCGGTTTAAATACGAGATGTGAAAATGGCCGAAGATGCTTGTTTTTCATTCCCCTCTTCTATACGGTAATTACAGAAACATGGGCATTTCAATTCAATGCATACTGTGAATCTCTCCTGCCTTGCTTTCCCCCAGTGGCACTACTCATTGTCAGGCCTTAACTCTGTTTTAGCCCAGCCCTGCTGTCATAAGGGACATCTATTGATCAGTCAATTTAATCTACCCTATCTGGAGATTTATAACGTCAACATTACTGAAAGCAATCAGGTTGCCTGACTTAATTCCTTATCATGGAAGCATACATGGTCAATATTTATTTCTGAGTTGGTACCTCTTCAGCAAAGTTGTTATTGCGAGGCACAAATGTCAAGGGAGCAATCCTGCCTGGTGTTTTGCAGGAGATAAAGATCCATCGGGCCTAATCAGGGAGAGAGCCAGAGTTAAACTTGAAGATACAGACCAGCAGTTCTTTCATTTATCCAGCAGACCCTGGTCCCTTTGGTCGATCTTTTCCAACTTGCCACAGAATGAAGAGAAAGAGATAAGAACATAAAAATACTCTCTTTGGGGATGCTGGGATGCTGTGAGCAGTATACATAAAGGCAAAAAGGTCACATAGTTTGTTTTTCGGCTGGGAGTATAAGAAAATAAGAAGAGTCTGCTGGATCAGGCCAGTGGGCCATCTAGTCCAGCATCCTGTTCTCACAATAGCCAGCCAGATGCCCGTGGGAAGCCCAGAAACAGGATTCGAGCACAATCCTGAGGTGTCCGGCAACTCAGAAGCATTTCTGCCTCCAGTTGTGGAAGCAGAGCAGAGCCATCATGGTTGGTACACATCAATAATCCTCTTCTCCATGAATTTATTAAATCTTATTTTAAAGACATCCAATTTGGTATCCTTCACTGCCTCCTGCGGCAGTGAGTTCCACAGTTTAATTATGTGCTGCATGAAGAAGTACTTTCTTTGATCTGTCCTGAATCTTATAATAATAATAATAATAATAATAATAATAATAATAATTTATTATTTATACCCCGCCCATCTGGCCGGGTCTCCCCAGCCACTCTAGGCGGCTTCCAGCAACATTAAAACACATACACATGTCACGGCTAGAGCGTCGGTGGCAGAAAACTCATTCTGAATCAGACCGGACACAAGCTAGAGCTCAACTTCGAGCCTACCAAGTGGCAATGGCGACGGCGAAGAGGACCTTCTTCACCGCTTCTATTGCATCTGCAGAAAACAGCAGCAGGAGACTCTTCCAGGTGGTTCGCAATCTAGCAGAACCACCTCCGTCATCAGGGTCTGGTAGGGACCCCAAGATCTCCTGCAATGCTTTTGCAAAGTTTTTTGCAGATAAAATCGCTCAGATTCGGAAGGAGGTAGACTCCACCGTGGGAGCAGAGCCGGGGCGGGAGAGTGCTAGAGCTCTGTCAAGTCATGTTTCATGGGATCAGTTCCAATCTGTTACCTCTGAGGATGTGGACAGGCTGCTTGGACGAGTGAAACCGACCACCTGTCTTCTTGATCCTTGCCCATCCTGGCTAATAAAAGCTAGCCGGGAAGGGCTGGGCGATGGGCTCCGCGAGGTGGTGAATGCTTCCCTCTGTGAGGGAGTCTTCCCAGACCCGCTGAAAGAGGCGGTCATTAAACCGCTTCTTAAAAAAACATCTTTAGACCCGGCCATTATGGCCAACTATCGCCCAGTCTCAAATCTACCATTCTTGGGCAAGGTGATTGAGCGGGTGGTTGCTGAACAACTCCAAGCACGCCTGGAGGATGCGGACCATTTGGATCCCTTCCAATCGGGATTCAGACCTCATCATGGGACTGAAACTGCCTTGGTCGCGCTGGTCGATGATCTCCGGCGGGCTAGGGACAAAGGTGAGAGCTGTTTCCTAGTTCTGCTGGACCTCTCAGCGGCCTTTGACACCATCGACCATAACATCCTTCTGGACCGTCTAGAGGGGTTGGGAGTTGGGGGCACTGTTATACAGTGGTTCCACTCCTTCCTCCTGGGCCGTGTTCAGAAAGTGGTGGTAGGGGATGAGTGTTCAGACCCCTGGGCTCTCACTTGTGGGGTGCCTCAGGGTTCCGTCCTCTCCCCCATGCTTTTTAATATCTATATGAAGCTGCTGGGAGAGATCATCAGGGGGTTTGGGCTGGGTGTTCATCAGTATGCGGATGATACCCAGCTCTACCTCTCTTTCAAATCAGAACCAGTTAAGGCAATGAAGGTCCTGTGTGAGTGCCTGGAGGCGGTTGGAAGATGGATGGTGGCTAACAGATTGAGGTTGAATCCTGACAAGACAGAAGTACTGTTTTTGGGGGACAGGGGGCAGGCGGGAGTGGGGGACTCCCTGGTCCTGAATGGCATAACTGTGCCCCTGAAGGACCAGGTACGCAGCCTGGGAGTCATTTTAGACTCACAGCTGTCCATGGAAGCCCAGATTAATTCTGTGTCCAGGGCAGCTATCTACCAACTCCATCTGGTGCGCAGGCTGAGACCCTACCTGTCTGCAGACTGTCTCGCCAGAGTGGTGCATGCTCTAGTTATCTCCCACTTGGACTACTGCAATGCGCTCTATGTGGGGCTACCTTTGAAGGTGACCCGGAAACTGCAATTAATCCAGAATGCGGCAGCTAGACTGGTGACTGGGAGTAACCGCCATGACCACATAACACCGGTCCTGAGAGATCTACATTGGCTCCCAGTACGTTTCCGAGCACAATTCAAAGTGTTGGTGCTGACCTTTAAAGCCCTAAACGGCCTCGGTCCTGTATACCTGAAGGAGCGTCTCCACCCCCACCGTTCAACCCGGACACTGAGATCTAGCGCCGAGGGCCTTCTGGTGGTTCCCTTACTGCGAGAAGCAAAGCTACAGGGAACCAGGCAGAGGGCCTTCTCGGTAGTGGCGCCCGCCCTGTGGAACACCCTCCCATCCCATGTCAAAGAGATAAATAACTACCTGACATTTAGAAAACACCTGAAGGCAGCCCTGTTTAGGGAAGTTTTTAATGTGTGATATTTAATGTATTAGTGTTTGTTGGAAGCCGCCCAGAGTGGCTGGGGAGACCCAGCCAGATGGGCGGGGTACAAATAATAAATTATTATTATTATTATTATTATTATTATTATTATTATTATTATTACAGATTAAAAACTTCCCTGAACAGGGCTGTCTTCAGGCATTTTCTAAATGTCAGATAGTTGTTAGTACCTTTGACTTCTGATAGGAGGGCGTTCCACAGGGAGGGTGCTACTACCGAGAAGGCCCTCTGCCTGGTTCTCTGTAGCTTTGCTTCTCGCAGTGAGGGAACCGCAAGAAGGCCCTCGGCGCTGGATCTCAGTGTCCGGGCTGAATGGTGGGGGTGGAGATGCTCCTTCAGGTATACATGACCGAGGCCGTTTAGGGCTTTAAAGGTCAGCACCAACACTTTGAATTGTGCTCGGAAACGTACTGGGAGCCAGTGTAGGTCTTTCAAGACCGGTGTTATGTGGTCCCAGCGGCCACTCCCAGTCACTAATCTAGCTGCCGCATTCTGGATTAATTGTAGTTTCCGGATCACCTTCAAAGGTAGCCCCACGTAGAGCGTATTGCAGTAGTCCAAGCGGGAGATAACTAGAGCATGCACCACTCTGGCGAGACAGTCTGCGGGCAGGTAGGGTCTCAGCCTGCGTACTAGATGGAGCTGGTAGACAGCTGCCCTGGACACAGAATTGACCTGCGCTTCCATGGACAGCTGTGAGTTCAGAATTCAGCTTCATTGGACGTCCATGAGTTCATAGTGTTATGAGAGAGGGAGGAAAATCCTTTTTCTGTCCACTTTCTTGATGCTGGGCATAATTTTGTAAACGATGAGGTTTCCTCTTACTTGCTTTTTCTCTAAAACTCAAAAGAATTCGGGACTCTGCACGACGTAGTGAGAATCCATGAGGGCTTAAGGGTTTTCGTGATGGCCCTGTCATTTTCGGGGCAGTTGCACACTATGCCCAACTGACGCCCATGGAAAGCAGGACTTGGGCACAACAGCCCTCTGCCCACCTGCAATTGCCAGCAAATGATATTCAGAAACATTGCTGCCTCTATCAGTGAAGGCAGAGCATAGCTCTCATGCCTAGCCGCATAAGTTTAAAAGGGGTTTGGGTGGGTATGGAGACATGATACCCCAACATGGGTATGCAAGCATAAGACTATGCACCAGTGTCGGTATTGATCACCCTAGGTAAAGGTAAAGGGACCCCTGACCATTAGGTCCAGTTGTGTCCGACTCTGGGGTTGCGGCGCTCATCTCGCTTTATTGGCCAAGGGAGCCGGCGTACAGCTTCCGGGTCATGTGGCCAGCATGACTAAGCCGCTTCTGGCGAACCAGAGCAGTACACGGAAACGCCGTTTACCTTCCCGCCGGAGCGGTACCTATTTATCTACTTGCACTTTGATGTGCTTTCGAACTGCTAGGTGGGCAGGAGCTGGGACCAAGCAACAGGAGCTCACCCCGTCTCAGGGATTCGAACCGCCAACCTTCTGATCATCAAGCCCTAGGCTCTGTGGTTTAACCCACAGCGCCACCTGGGTCCCTATTGATCACCCTACACCCTCAAATAATATATGCACTGCTTTTGAGTTTTTTTTACTTCTCTAGTTTTGCATCCGGTGATATTTGATATCAGATAGCTGACATGCAATGGCATTTTATACTCTCTGTTGTCGAAAGCTGGTATGCAGCAGTATTTAGTCTATGATTTTATTTTGATAGTTAGCATGCAACGGTGCTTGCTATTTAGCAGTGAGCAGACTACAACATTTCATATTTCAACTCTGCCAAGTCAATCAAGAAATGCCAACCAGTCGACAGCGTTCAGATTTCAAAACCCGAGCTAACCTTTCACATTTGGCATGTGAAGGTAAAATTTGAGAGTTCACATTCAGCATTATGAAACCAGAATTTTTTTGGGGGTGTGTGTGCGCGAATATTTCAACTATCTGCAAAGCATTCGTTCCTGCACTAGCATCAAAGTTAGACGTCTGAAATATCTCCTAGACCTTTGCTCTCTACGTATTAATCATCAAGGATCTCACGGGAGTTTTATCTGTCAAAGAATTCATCCTAAACTCCTCTTGCTCTTAACTGGGAAGGTGTTGAGAGAGTGAGAGGGAAGGAAGGAAGGAAGAAGGAGAGAACAACCACTATATATTCACAACATATTTTCAAGCTGGCTCCAGTCATTTGGGGTTAGAAAAGATCATTGGGGGGGGGGGGGAGAGAGAGAAGCAGCCGGCTGCAATTGCTTGATATTTTCCCTACATTCGTACAGCTGGCATTTAGAGACAGGTAAAGCTCCAGTCTCCATTTCTGCAGATTACTTTATTATCAGGGCAATATGCAGCAAGGAAATAATTTGAACGTGTCTGGCATAGGGAAGGGAAAAGTAATGGACCGTGTATTGGTTTCAAAGTTGAAAAGAATGGGCCCAGATGCAAAGAGCCTGCATTTTAAGAAGGTAGAATTGGAAGCACGCCGCTGCATGCTTAGAGCTTAAGCTTAGAGAATATATATATATATATTCTGCAAAAGAAGGATGCTGGCCGTAACAGAAATGAGGAAGGTCGGGGGGGGGAGAGAGAGAGAGAGAGAGAGAGAGAGAGAATAATCCCAGCATAGCTGTCAACTTTCGGATTTGAAAATAAGGGATGCCGCGAGGGCGGTGCAATGGCACCAAGTAGCCTCGCCACCCTGCGCTCCAGAGGCTGCGCACGAATGGGTGAGCGAAAGAGCGAGCGCATAGACGGCAGGCAGGCTGGCTATCTGGTTGGGCATGAGGGTCTGGCTGCACAAGGTATGCAAGCTCCGCCCCCAGTCGGTCTCAGACTCCTTATTGGCAGCCGAGCAACGCAGCTGAGGAGCCTCCCTGGCCGGCAGGGAGGGAGAGGAGCTGCTTCCTTTGAAATCCGGGAAATTTAAGGGATATCAACAATCCGGGATAGCAGTGGGAAACGGCATTGGAATAAGGGAGTTTCCTGCAAAAAAAAAAGGGAGGGTTGACAGCTATGAATCCCAGATTTGCATGGGAAGCATGCCAAATTGACAGATGCAAACCAGTTTTTTAATCAGAATCAAGGGAAGGCAACATAAGTCTGACTTGAGCAGGACAGCCCACCTGATCCTCCTCAAACGCTTAATATTATTAAATTAGTCACTTTTTTCTTGCCAGGCTACTCAGAGCAACTTCCAGCCAACCAGTCTCTCCCCCCCCCCCATACATTAGAACGAGGGTCGGAACACACCCCATCCACTTTAAAAGGCCACAGATAGTTTGAGGCCGGATGTCTGGTTAAAGAGGAAAGCTTTTGCCTGTCACCTAAAGATATCGAATGATGGCAGTAGGGGAGTCCCTCTAGTGAGACCATTCTGCACACAGGGAGCCACCACTTAAAAGTCCCTTTGTCATGTTGCCAAGGTCCTCAGATGGCGATAGTAGGATTCCAGGTCAGTTCATAAGGGGATAGCTTTGTCATGTATAATGAGATAAGAATCCAATGTCTTTGTTCAGACCAGGTCTCTCCATGGTTTTAAGCTTGGCGATGAGTTGCAATCTTGTATAGAGTGTCCTGGGAGATTGAAGTGTTCTCCTACAGTAGGAGAACACTTCATTCTCCCCGGGCACTCTATACAAGATCTCAAAGTAGCTGTCTTATTGCAAAGGAATTTCAGAAATAGACTGGAAAGAGAAGTTGCTGAATTGCAACTCATTACCAAGCTTAAAACCATGGAGAGACCTGGTCTGAACAAAGACATTGGATTCTTATCTCATTATACATGACAAAGCTATTTTTAACCTTCTCACCCCTTGCTTTTTCCTGTAAGACTAATTGCAGTCGTTAACAGTCGTCAACAAGTTTACCACAGCTATCAGCCTATCACCCATTCCCACCACCCTTCTGAGTAATACCCCTCCCCATTCTCTCACTATATATAAGGGTCTGGTGACTTCTGTTTCAGTGTATCTGAAGAAATGTGCATGCACATGAAAGTTCATATCAAGAACAAACTTAGTTGGTCTCTAAGGTGCTACTGGAAGGAATTTTTTTATTTTTTATTTTGTTTTTTCAAAGTCCATGACACCTTTGGTAAAGGCTGTTCTCCAATTGGAGCGCTCGCAGGCAAGTGTTTCCCAATTGTTGGTGTTTATACTACTTTTTTTTTTTTAAGATTTGCCTTGAGAGAGTCTTTAAACCTCTTTTGTTGACCACCAGCCTTACACTTTCTATTTTTAAGTTCGGAATAGAGTAGTTGCTTTGGAAGACGATCATCAGGCATCCGCACAACATGACCAGTCCAACGAAGTTCATGTTGAAGAGTCATTGCTTCGAGATTGGTGATCTTTGATTCTTCCAGTACACTGGCATTAGTTTGCCTGTCTTCCCAAGGGATGTGTAAAAAAAAATCAGAGACACCATTGATGGAATCTTTCGAGAAGTTGGAGATGGTGTTTATAAGTGGTCCATATTTCACAAGCATACAGTAAGGTTGGTACAATCATTATCAAGAACACAATGACATATAAGTAAGGCAGAAGTCCATCAAGCAGCTAGTACAATTCAATATGAAATCTGAGCAATTCAAAATATCAGAAGGGGCTCCTTTGCCAGTGGAAGGGACTGCTTCACCCACCGCATCAGCAGAAGCACACCCCTAGGCAGCATGTAGCTAAAGCCCCATGGTCCTAGACATATCCTCTGCCGCTTCCAAATAATACAGAGTGGCAAGGAAGAGAGGAGGTGCCATGAAGGTGCCATGGCTGAATCCATCACCACGTGCTGTTGCCCTTCCTTGGCATTAATATTTCCTCCATCTGGAAGGGCTGTAGTTTAGTGCTAGAGCATCTGCTTTGCATGCTGAAGGTCCAGTCTCCAGCATCTCCAGGTAGGGGTGGGAGAGACCCCACCTGAAACCCTGGAGAGTTGCTACCAGCCAGTGCAGTCAATATTGAGCTACATGGGCCAATGACCTGATGCAATATAAGACGGCTTCCCATGTTCTACTGGGGACCAGGGCAGTCTGGCAGAATGTGTGTGTTTTTGCATGGGAAATTGGGCACCCTTGGAAAGCCTGATCACAACATCAATCAACCTCCCGCCAGCGTGCAACTGGGTCGCTGTCAGGCGGCAGAGGAAACAACCCCCACGGCGCGGCAGGTTGCCAGGAACGGATAAGACAAGGAAAAGTCCTTACCATCTGCTTTGTATTCAATATTTACAGAGAGAGGCATGGAACACAGCCTCTTGGAATAATGGTGACTCTCCACCTCCTTTTCTCCCACTTCCTCATTCATCATCTCCTCTACGGGTGGCACTGGGGGTTCTTTTTCTTCTGAGGTCTTTGCTCAACTATTTTCAAGGCTCGCCGGGTTCTAGGAGAGGGGGGCAGGTCTGGAATGCTTTCTAAAGACACTGTGTCCACCAGCTGTTGCCCTCCTGGTGGTTCCTCCTCTTCCTCTCCCATTATTTCCCAGCTTTCCTCCTCATCTGCCTCTGATCTGCAACCTCCCTCAAACCCCTGTTGTGATTCTGAACTGTCTTCTTCTTCTCTGGAAGGGTCAGGCTGGGGAGGTGGTCTCCACCATTCCTCCTCTGCCCAGTCCCTGACAGTCGCTCAAGTGAAAATAAGAAGAGCTTGGTGGATGAGGCCAGTGGCCCCTCTATAATAATAATAATAATTTATTATTTATACCCCGCCCATCTGGCTGGGTTTCCCCAGCCACTCTGGGCGGCTTCCAACAGAACATTAAAATACAATAATCTATTAAACATTAAAAGCCTCCCTAAACAGGGCTGTCTTCAGATGTCTTCTAAAGGTCTGGTAGTTGTTGTTCTCTTTGACATCTGAAGGGAGGGCGTTCCACAGGGCGGGTGCCACTACCGAAAAGGCCCTCTGCCTGGTTCCCTGTAATTTGGCTTCTTGTAGTGAGGGAACCGCCAGAAGGCCCTCGGCACAGGACCTCAGTGTCCGGGCTGAACGGTGGGGGTGGAGACCCTCCTTCAGGTATACAGGACCGAGGCCATTTAAGGCTTTAAAGGTCAGCACCAACACTTTGAATTTTGCTCGGAAACGTACTGGGAGCCAATGTAGGTCTTTCAAGACCGGTGTTATGTGGTCCCGGCGGCCGCTCCCAGTCACCAGTCTAGCTGCCGCATTCTGGATTAATTGTAGTTTCCGGGTCACCTTCAAAGGTAGCCCCACGTAGAGCGCATTGCAGTAGTCCAAGTGGGAGATAACTAGAGCATGCACCACTCTGGCAAGACAGTCAGCGGGCAGATAGGGTCTCAGCCTGCGTACCAGATGGAGCTGGTAGACAGCTGCCCTGGATACAGAATTAACCTGCGCCTCCATGGACAGCTGTGAGTTCAGAATTACTCCCAGGCTGCGCACCTGGTCCTTCAGGGGCACAGTTACCCCATTCAGCACCAGAGAATCCCCCACACCCGCCCGCCTCCTGTCCCCCCAAAACAGTACTTCTGTCTTGTCAGGATTCAACCTCAGTCTGTTAGCTGCCAACCATCCTCCAACGGCCTCCAGGACCTTCACCGCCTTCACTGGTTCTGATTTGAAAGAGAGGTAGATCGCTGCTGCACCCCGTTCTCACAGCAGCCAACCAGATACTTGCCAGAAACCTGTGAGCAGGATCTGAGCACAAGAGCAACTCTTCCCTCCTGTGGTTCCCGGAAGCACTATTGCCTCCATCCGTGGATGCAGAGTATAGCCCTTACGGCTAGTACCCTTAAGAGGTCTCGATTCATTTTCAGGAAAAGCAGCTTTCTGCTCATCTATTCCCCCCCCCTTTTTTCATTTGCCAAAATAAATAAATAAAAGGCTGCATCCAACAAACAACATCCCCCCTTTTAAAAAAAGAAGCATTCGATATAGCCATTAAGCCTAATCTGCTCATTAGGCACACAGCTCAAGCCCTTCAGAGCTCTGCAAATACAGCCACCTAATGCGCTGCCCTTAGATGACAAAACCTTGATATTTCCCCCCCCTTTCTCTTTTGCCCTTCCACTTCTTCTGTAATGAGTAAATTCCTTGCCAAGCCATCTCTGCAGATTACCTCTATTTATCCCTTTGTTCCTTCTTCCGGGAACACATCTTCAGAGTCAACTCGAGGTTCAATGCACGGCAATTACTACAGAAATAAAATATTATTACCCTCAGCATTTGGGCTGCATTCTTTGTTAGCTCTTCTGTTTTCAATATCTAATGTGCGGTGCTCCTCCCGTGCCCTTGAAAAGCACTTGTTAACTCTCCACATGCATTATTCCATAGACGGAGCAAGGAGAGGGGGAGGAATATCATCTTTCAATTTATGAATCACTCTTATCTTTACTCCTCACCTTTGCATCCCTTTGTGTTGCTCCTTCTTAAGATATCCTAAATTATTACTGGCCCAACACAATAGCTAGGATTTAGGGAATTTTATTTATCTCGCTTAACGCCTTCATTTATTTATCTTTAATTCAGACCATTTTTATGTGGTGCAAAGCACCATAGTTTTTGGGGGCCTTTCTGTAACCTAATTTCATTTGGAAGTAATCTCTCTCTCGTATTAAATCCATTTCCTCCCTCTCCCTCATGAATTACTAGAATAGGATGGTGACCTTAGAAGGACTGGCATCAACAGGCCTGTTAAGGCTGCTAGTGGTTTGTAATTTTGTACGTCTTGTTTATACTTGGGGAGTTCAGCTCTTAACAAGGAGAAAAGTAGTTGTGGATTGGAGTGTGCCCAATTAGGGTTGGATGAATCTGTCGATTTTGGTGTGTCATAGCTTTTTTGGGTTGCCTCAACAGAACCTGACATTTAGAAAATACCTGAAGGCAGCCCTGTTTAGGGAAGTTTTTAATCTGTGATATTTTAATGTATTTTGATATTTGTTGGAAGCCGCCCAGAGTGGCTGGGGAGACCCGGCCAGATGGGCAGGGTACAAATAAATAAATAAATAAATAAATAAATAAATAAATAAATAAATAACAATAACAATAATTTATTTATACCCCGCCCATCTGGCTGGGTTTCCCCAGCCACTCTGGGCGGCTTTCAACAGAACATTAAAATACAATAATCTATTAAACATTAAAAGCCTCCCTAAACAGGGCTGCCTTCAGATGTCTTCTATAGGTCTGGTAGTTGTTGTTCTTTTTGACATCTGAAGGGAGGGCGTTCCACAGGGCGGGTGCCACTACCGAGAAGGCCCTCTGCCTGGTTCCCTGTAACTTGGCTTCTCGTAGTTATTATTAAGTATAGTGTCCAGATCAAGGGAAATCATAAAGGTAAAGGGACCCCTGACCATTAGGTCCAGTCGTTACCGATTCTGGGGTTGCGGCGCTCATCTCGCATTATTGGCCGAGGGAGCCGGCGTACAGCTTCCGGGTCATGTGGCCAACATGACTAAGCCGCTTCTGGCGAACCAGAGCAGCACATGGAAATGCCGTTTACCTTCCCGCTGCAGCGGTACCTATTTATCTACTTGTACTTTGACGTGCTTTTGAACTGCTAGGTTTGCAGGAGCAGGGACCGAGCAACGGGAGCTCACCCCGTCGCAGGGATTCAAACCGCCGACCTTCTGATTGGCAAGCCCTAGGCTCTGTGGTTTAACCCACAGCGCCACACGCGTCCCATAGGGAAGTCATAGTATGACCCTATTCAGCCTTGGTCACACCAGGAATACTGCGTCCAGTTCTGAGTGCCACAATTCAAGAAGGATATTGACAAGCTGGAACATGTGCAGAGGAGGGCAACCAAGATGATCAAGGGTCTCGAAACCAAGCCTTATGAGAAGTGGTTGAAGGAGCTGGGTATGTTTAGCCTGGAGAAGAGGAGATATGGTAACCATCTTCAAATATCTCAAGGGCTGTCACATGGAAGATGGAGCAAGCTTGTTTTCTCTTGCTCTGGAGGGTAGGACTCTGACAAATGGATTCAAGATAATAATAATAATAATAATAATAATAATAATAATAATAATAATAATTTATTATTTGTACCCCGCCCATCTGGCTGGGTCTCCCCAGCCACTCTGGGCGGCTTCCAGCAAACATTAAAATACATTAACACATCACAGATTAAAAACTTCCCTGAACAGGGCTGCCTTCAGGTGTTTTCTAAATGTCATGTAGTTGTTGATCCTTTTAACCTGTGATGGGAGGGCGTTCCACAGGGCGGGCGCCACTACCGAGAAGGCCCTCTGTCTGGTTCCCTGTAGCAGTGAGGGAACCACCAGAAGGCCCTCGGCACTGGATCTCAGTGTCCAGGCTGAACGGTGGGGGTGGAGACGCTCCTTCAGGTATACAGGACCGAGGCCATTTAGGGCTTTAAAGGTCAGCACCAACACTTTGAATTGTGCTCGGAAACGTACTGGGAGCCAATGTAGATCTCTCAGGACCGGTGTTATTTGGTCCTGGCAGCCACTCCCAGTCACCAGTCTAGCTGCCGCATTCTGGATTAATTGCAGTTTCCGGGTCACCTTCAAAGGTAGCCCCACGTGGAGCGCATTGCAGTAGTCCAAGCGGGAGATTACCAGAGCATGCACCACTCTGGCGAGTCAGTCCGCGGGCAGGTAGGGTCTCAGCCTGCGTACCAGATGGAGCTGGTAGACAGCCGCCCTGGATACAGAATTAACCTGCACCTCCATGGACAGCTGTGAGTCCAAAATGATTCCAAAAGATATGAAAAAGGAGATTCAGACTCAACGTAAATGCATAACTTTGGAGGTTTTTCTCGGGAGGTTGCAGGCTCTCCTTCTCTGGAGGTTTTTAAGCAGAGGTCGGATGGCCATCTGTCATGGAGTTTGACTGGATGGCCCTTGGGGTCTCGTCCAACTCTACGGTTCTATGATTCTATGATGGTTATTAATGACAGGATCCCTCAGGATCTCCATCCAGCTTTGGGCATATCACCAACGTTTGTGAAAGTGGCAGTTCCAAACCATCTGGCTGGCCGCTGTGGGGAAATAGGAGAACTGGGCTACTAGGTGGGTTCTATACAGCAGAGCTGCTCTAATGTTCTTAAAGGGGTCTTGAAGCTGGTTGAAACATAATCATTTTGGGGAAGCAATTGCTCTCTTTGGAGATCTGATGCAGGATTAGCAGTGACGCTGTCGGCTGAAGGACTCTATATGTGTCCCTGCTGTGCTGTTCTGGTTTATTTGGAAATAAGGCAAATATTATAAAGGCACCTTAGGGTTGCCATTCTGAACACACTTGCTAGGAATTAAGCCCCATTGGGCACAGAGCCTACGATTAAAACGCAGGTCTCCCAAGCTTTCTCTAAAGGGAAGTAAGCCCTCGGAGCTTCTCACAATTCAGAGATAAAATAACATCGTGATTTCCTTTTTTTAGCCAAGGCCATGTTGAGGAAGGTGGGAGGGAGGACTTCTGGAGGAAGCAATGAGCAGCAGCATGTCTGCTTCAAGGAATAATATCAGAAAATTGTTTCTAGGAATAGGAAGCTTAGCTGTATCATGGCTTTTTCTTATTATGCTCATACTAAGAACTGAAATTGCAGCCTACGATAATAAGGGAAGATAGCAGCCATTAGGCATTCATGTCCTGATTGCCAATGCCATACTGAGCAATTATTATTATTATTATTATTATTATTATTTAAAAAATAATTACACCCGCTATGATGCCATACCACACAATGCCCCTGAATAGCCCTCTAGGTTTGCATGAGTGCTACAACAAATATTTGGGACACGGGTGGTGCTGTGGTCTAAACCACTGAGCCCCTTGGGCTTGCCGACCGGAAGGTCGACGGTTCGAATCCCCGCGATGGGGTGAGCTCCTGTTGCTCTGTCCCAGCTCCTGCCAATCTAGCAGTTCAAAAGCATACCAGAGGCATAATTCTCCAGGGATCTCTACCATGTGCATTTTTCCACTCCCTCTCCCTTTCTGCATCCTGTGCAAAGCTGCAGGATGAGAATGGCACGCACTATGAATGCTAAAAATGACCCGGCCACGAAGCAAAAACCACAAAGCGCTGAAAAACAGCAGCACATTAAAAACTGGAATTTGACACAGAGGCGGTTGGGAAGATTAAGGGTCAGTGCCCAGTACGCCAATCTTCCCTGACACTTGAGGGCACATTGTTAGCAACTCTCCATCAGCCAGGAGGTGGGGTCAGGATATTCCTCATTAAGGGGCTCTTTTGTTTTTATTATTGCTGGAATGGGTGAGGCTTCTGCTGGGAAAGGCAGTGGGGGAAATCACCACGTTTGAAATGAGCGAGAGAAAGCAAAAGGAGCAATAACAAATGGGCATTTCTGAGGCACGTTTGCCTGGCATGTCATTTCCTCTAAGGAAAGCAGGAGGGACCCTGGATGTGTTTGTAATCTATCGATGTTTTGGTACATGGAGAGAGAGGGGGGGTATTAGAGTGACAAAGGAGAAGAGATGCCAGTGGGAAAGAAGGAAAGCAAAGGTTATTTGGCTGGCACCACTAATATCTAATGGCTCTGCCAGCTTGGGCACCGTACAGCTGAAATTAACTGAGGCAAAAGCACAGGCAAATGGAGATGATCACGGTCTGTTCAGAGCCCTGCCCTGTGGCTTGGAAGCTCGTCATCAGGGTCCCAACCATATGTAGACGTCTTCTTCACACTTGCCATGTGAAGGAAAAGCCACATTTCATTCTTCGTTCCTCTCTGGAAACACAAGAAGGAGATTTTGCTTTTATTGAAGAACCTTAGAATCATAGAATCATAGAGTTGGAAGAGACCCCAAGGGCCATCCAGTCCAACCCCCTGCCAAGCAGGAAACACCATCAAAGCATTCCTGACAGGTGGCTGTCAAGCCTCTGCTTAAAGACCTCCAAAGAAGGAGACTCCACCACACTCCTTGGCAGCAAATTCCACTGTCGAACATTAGGAAGAACTACTGTCAGGAAGTTCTTCCTAATGTTTAGGTGGAATCTTCTTTCTTGTAGTTTGAATCCATTGCTCCATGTCTGCTTCTCAGGAGCAGCAGAAAACAACTTTTCTCCCTCCTCTATATGACATCCTTTTATATATTTGAACATGGCTATCATATCACCCCTTAACCTTCTCTTCTCCAGGCTAAACATACTCAGCTCCCTAAGCCGTTCCTCATAAGGCATCGTTTCCAGGCCTTTGACCATTTTGGTTGCCCTCCTCTGGACACGTTCCAGCTTGTCAGTATCCTTCTTGAACTGTGGTGCCCAGAACTGGACACAATATTCCAGGTGAGGTCTGACCAGAGCGGAATACAGTGGTACTATTACTTCCCTTGATCTAGATGCTATACTCCTATTGATGCAGCCCAGAATTGTTTGGGCCGACACCTTCATGGTGTCGGCCCAAAATAACTTGGTTTCCTGAACAGACCCTCCAAGTGTCCCTATTTTCCAGGGACGTCCCTATTTTCGTCAGAGAAATGTAGGAGGGTATGGAGTTATCTGACACCTGAGCCTAGGAGATAAGTAACTACAGTGGTACCCTGGGTTAAGTATGTTTCAGGTTAAATATGTTTCAGGTTAAGAACTCCGCCATCCCAGAAATAATGCTTCAGGTTAAGAACTTTGCTCAGGATAAGAACAGAAATCGTGCTCTGCCGGAGCAGCAGCAGCGGGAGGCCCCATTAGCTAAAGTGGTGCTTCAGGTTAAGAACAGTTTCAGGTTAAGTACGGACCTCCGGAACGAATTAAGTACTTAACCCGAGGTACCACTGTATATAACCCTTAGAAGACATCTGAAGGCAGTCCTGTATAGGGGAGGTTTTATTTGTTTAATGTTTGATGTTTTATTCTGTTTTTATATATGTTGGAAGCCGCCCAGTGTGGCTGGGGCAACCCAGTCAGATGGACAGATGGGCAATCCAGTTCTCCACATTTCTGCAGCAAAATTCATCCGCATTTTTGTGTGCGAATTTCTAATAATAACCTTTCCCCATGCAATATTGCCTAATACATTTTTGCAAAGCAAATTGCTGCAACATAAGGCATTTTTGTATGTTACCTTCACAACTATATTCTTTTAACTTAGTAGGTGCATTTCCCTGCACATTTTCTTGGCTGGAGAACTGCATTACAAAATTCAGAGAAGCCCGGATTTCAAGGGAAGCTGCTGTTCTCGTCCATATATTGTTTTGGAAAGTGCATGTTCCTCTTGAAAGACCTTGGAGTTCATTTTGAACTCCAAGGCCAAACTTGCCAGTTGTTCCTTTTATCTCTTGACTCCCTACTTTAGCATTCCAATCCCCTATAATGAGAAGAACATCCTTCCTTGGTGTCATTTCTATAAGGTGTTGTAAGTCTTCATAGAATTGGTCAATTTCAGTTTCTTCAGCACTGGTAGTTGGTGCATAAACTTGGATTACTGTGCTGTTAAAAGGTCTGCCTTTGATTCGTATCGAGATCATTCTATCATTTTTGAGATTGCATCCCAGTACAGCTTTCGCCACTCTTTTGTTGACTATGAGGGCCACTCCATTTCTTTTACGGGATTCCTGCCCACAGTAGTAGATATGATAGTCATCCGAACTGAATTCGCCCATTCCCGTCCATTTTAGTTCACTGATGCCCAGGATGTCAATGTTTATTCTTGCCATCTCGTTTTTTACCACATCCAGCTTACCAAGGTTCATGGTCCTTACATTCCAGGTTCCTATGCAATACTTTTCTTTACAGCATTGGACTTTCCTTTCGCTTCCAGGCATATCCGCAACTGAGCGTCCTTTCGGGTTTGGCCCAGCCGCTTCATCAGCTCTGAATCTACTTGTACTTGTCCTCCGCTCTTCCCCAGTAGCATGTTGGACGCCTTCCGACCTGAGGGGCTCATCTTCCAGCGTCATATCTTTTATATGCCTGTTGTCTTTGTCCATGGAGTTTTCTTGGCAGGGATACTGGAGTGGCTTGCCAGTTCCTTCTCCAGGTGGATCACGTTTGGTCCAAACTCTCCACTACGACCTGTCCATCTTGACCTGTCCAGAGCTTCCCTGAGTAATTCAAGCCCCTTCGCCACGACAAGGCAGTGATCCATGAAGGGGTCTTGAAAGGCGAATTTAACTAAATTTCTCTCCCGCGGATCAACCCCACAGCTACCAGTTTGGGAACCGAAGTTCCACATCTGTTTGCAATGGCTTCCTTCTGTGCGTTCCCTCTCCCCTCCTCGTGAGCTTGCTCAGCCCCAAAGTGCAGGGAATGTGATTTTGTGAAAAGCATATTGATTGAATCCCTTACCTGCAGGAGCCTCTAACGATTGCACCCACGAGCCGCGGCTCCTTTGCAAACAGTATCTTTGCCAAACACAAAGTTCACGAGGACACAGAGCAAAGGAGGCATTACTCTTTAAAGGGGGCACAGGTTCCCGCCATCTCTCTTTCCAGCCTGCAAAATATATCCCCTCAAATCCTATTTAATAAAAATAAGATTAGGAAAACCAGACCGGTTGCATTGGTACATCCTGGCATCGATCTAATCATCTCTCCCCCAGACTTATTTCTTTGATTGGGTAAAATGCACTGGGGTGGAAAATGGGGTTGTTAGTATGTTGTGTCGGGAGGTGGGGAGGTGGACCCCACAAATAACCATTAGGCAGCCTACAGTAGAAAGTAGTTTTAGTCGAAATTGGCAGGGACTATTGATTGCTCATCAATCACCCCAACAAGTGACAGCACCAATAGTCCATTTAGTCACTGTCTTTTGGGGGTAAGGAAGATGTAAGCCTTTCTGCAAGCAGCCATGCATACAAGGAGGGGTGTGTGTGTGTGTGTGTGTGTGTGTGTGTGTGTGTGTGTGTAACAGTCAGCTACTATCACCTGAGAGGCCCAGCAGACATACTGGTGAGCAGCTTTGGAAGATGGCAGAGAAGCAGCGTGACTGATAGAAATCCTTTTTTTTATTTTCTGCAGGCTTTTGGAGCCAAAAATAAAATAAAATAAAAATGCTCATACCCTATATACTCGAGTATAAGCCTAGTTTTTCAGCACATTTTTTGTGCTGAAAAAGCCACCCTCGGCTTATACTCGAGTGAGGCTGGCAGTGGCTCCTATGAAGCTTTCCCAGGTTTTTTGTGGTAAAATTGGTTGCCTCGGCTTATATTCGGGTCGGCTTATACTCGAGTATATAGGTACTTCTGGATATTGCTTTTCTCTCTCTCTCTCTCCCCCCCTCCCCCCGCTTTTTATTCTCTTTTAATTTTAGGAACGATTCTATTGCATTTTTAACATTAATCATTTGTGTGTTTTCAAATAAAAGGTAAAAGGCAAAGGACCCCCTGGACGGTTAAGTCCAGTCAAAGGCGACTACGGGGTTGCATCGCTCATCTCGCTTTCAGGCCGTGGGACCTGGCATTTGTCCACAGACAGCTTTCCGGGTCATGTGGCCAGCATGACTAAACCACTTCTGGTGCAACAGGACACCATGACGGAAACCAGAGCAGCACATGGAAATGCTGTTTACCTTCCCGCCACAGCGGTACCTATTTATCTACTTGCACAGGTGTGCTTTTGAACTGCTAGGTTGTCAGGACCTGGGACAGAGCAATGGGAGCTCAACCCGTTGTGCGGATTCGAACCGCCAACCTTCTGATCGCCAAGCCCAAGAGGCTCAGTGGTTTAGACCACAGCGCCACCCTCATCCCTTGTGTTTTCAAATGTCCTGTTTTGGATCTGTGAGCTGCCTTGTAAGCTTCCCTTGATCAATAAATAGAATATACAGTAACAGTGAGGAGAGGAAGGTGAGCAGCCCAGGAAACAAGATTCAATTTTATTTACTTCTTTTTGGCGGGAAAGGGGGGGGGCTCACACTTTGGCGACTCACCTCCACCCTTTGGGATGGGCCCAGTTACAAATCTACAAAAATAAATTGTTAATTTCTCTTGGCACACCTCTAGGCTAGCTTTGCAAGGAAAAGATCTACAGTAGGACATTAGTCACTCGATGTAACCACAGAGCTAGGTCAGGGCTGCCAGCTATAGATTTTTTAAAAGACTGGAGCTGTCATAGCCAAGACAAAACCTGGCAGGTTATGGGTAGAGCCTGCCAAAACGGAGTGGATCATGACAGAATCTAACTTTTCAGGCCACCCTGAAGACAGAATTCTGAATTACTGCTTGGGCCAGGAAGTTAATAGCTGTCAGTGGAGACGGGAGAGAATTTTGATCTTTTTTGCATTTTACTGAGACGCTACCCAATTCAAGGGACACGGGTGGCACTGTGGGTTAAATCACAGAGCCTAGGGCTTGCCGATCAGAAGGTCGGCAGTTCAAATCCCCCCGATGGGGTGAGCTCCCGTTGCTCGGTCCCTGCTCCTGCCAACCTACTGGTAGCAGTTCGAAAGCACACCTAAGTGCAAGTAGATAAATAGGTACTGCTCCGGCGGGAAGGTAAACTGCGTTTCCATGCGCTGCTCTGGTTCGCCAGAAGCAGCTTAGTCATGCTCGCCACATAACCCGGAAGTTGTACGCCGGCTCCCTCGGCCAATAAAGTGAGATGGGCGCTGCAACCCCAGAGTCGTCTGTGACTGAACCTAATGGTCAGGGGTCCCTTTACCTTTACCCAATTCAATCTTCTCCAAGCAAGATGTGAATTGAAACATCCTGTGGCCCAAAGCTGTTCTCAACCCAACATCCAAAGAGAAGGGACAAAATAAGCCTCTCTGGGGAGAGTTCCACAACCTCAGTTCTGCCACCAAGGTGAAATTGCCTCCCAGCCAGTGGTCTGAGATGAGTGAAAGAGGACTTCTGCAGGCAATTAGAGTCCAAGGAGAACCAGATCACAAACTACTAGCACCACTTCAAATCCAGCCTCGCTCGTTCAGGTGTTAGAATAGATCGACCTTCTCCAGAAGCAGCTCCCGGTCCACTCATTCCTACCTAAAAGGCACCCCTGACCTCTGTGTTGTTGCGAGGTTTTCGAGGCCTTAAAGGTAAAGGTAAAGGGACCCCTGACCATTAGGTCCAGTCGTGACTGACTCTGGGGTTGCGGTGCTCATCTCGCATTATTGGCCGAGAGCCGGCATACAGCTTCCGGGCCATGTGGCCAGCATGACTAGGCCGCTTCTGGCGAACCGGAGCAGCACACGGAAACGGCGTTTATCTTCCTGCTGCAGCGGTACCTATTTATCTACTTGCACTTTGATGTGCTTTTGAACTGCTAGGTGGGCAGGAGCTGGGACCGAGCAATGGGAGTTCACCCCGTCGCGGGGATTCGAACTGCTGACCTTCTGATCGGCGAGCCCTAGGCTCTGTGGTTTAACCCACAGCGCCACCCTTTCAAGGCCTTACTCCATCACTAACTCTGAGGCTTGCTTTCTCTCCCTCTCTGTGTGTGCGTAGTTTTCACAGAAGATTAAGACATTTCCTGCGGAGTGAGAACAAACTTTCTGAACTCTACTTTGCCCCGGGGCATCTAAACTTGAAAGTTATGTGTATTGTTGAAATTGGCTTTCAAATCATGGAGCCTGGGCCGTCAGGGAGACGTTTCTTTCCTCTTCGATAAAAGAGTGCAGGGGGAATGCTGAAGAACCGCGGAGCCTTGAGCCAAAAGGAAGAGTTGCATAGGCAAGTTTTCTGCACAGAACGAGGAGAAAACATGAGCTGCGTGGAGGTACCTCCTAGGGGCTACACAGCCCTCCCAGGTGTTTATGTCTCCCACAATGACTCACCAAGCTGGCGAAAGGAAGATGCAAATCTCTAGCTTGGTATTCCAAGTTCAGCAGCAGCAGTTGAAAGTCACAGACAGTTTGCCTGACAGCTGCCTTTCCTACCCCTCCTTCTTTTCCCTGGGTCCCCATTTGCTTACTTACTTACCATATTTACTTACTTACTTACTTACTTACTTACTTATTTACTTACTTACAGTATTTATTCCACACCCTTTAGCTAAAAGAAGAGAAACATGACTGTCTTCTTTTTTTTTGCCAAATCATTTTTATTAAATTTTCCAATCATAAAAATCACACCATATATTTATAAATATCAATTATTCCATATAGTCCAATTAGTCCAAATATATCCAAATGGATTGCCAAATTATTTCTTCTTCTTCTTTTTTGACTTCCCTTGCTTCAAACAATTAGGATTTTAATCATTTCGTTAAGTCCATTGCCTTCCGTAGTCCTGATGTCATCAATCTCCTTTCAGGAAACATGACTGTCTCCCCCCCCCCCCAATTTTTTTATTGGTTTTCCAAGTTTTTTTTTATCACTCTCACATTTTATACTCATAAACACTTTAAACACATAAAACATACAACAAAGCAAAACAAAACAAAGAAATATATCTAAACCTCAATTCTTAACCCCTTGAAATCACCTCAAATTGACTTCCTCTGAACCTCCCTTACTAAAGTTCCATGCCTTACTTGTTTAGCAGTTGTCCAACTTCTTACTTCCATTACCTCTTTACTCCTTATTATTCTCAATTTTTATCTTAACCTTCTCCTAATCTTTCCTTATAAACTTATTTCTCATACTCTCTATATCTTAGTTTCTAAATACTTAAACCTTTCCTATCTACTAAACATCTATTTCTAATCGGAGCCTCTTTTGGTTTTCTGAAACATTACGAGAAACATGACTGTCAGCTGCTGTCAACCCTACTCTCGGTCAAGGCACACAGTGCCATGGCACACAAGGAAAAGGAAAGAGGAGGGAGGAGGAAAAGGAAGTGTCGCGGTCACTCTCTCAGACCTGAGCAGCACCCCCGGACGTTTAACGGTCTATTGGTGACTGCCCCAACGACATTTGGTATTTCCGCTGCCACCAGCCAGTCTCACCCTGGCAAATAGTAACTCACTTCAGACTCGGATTTTGTTGAAAATAAGCATAAGTTTCTTCATTTGCGTGCACAAAGCGTAATGGTTTCAGATGATATGGTAAAACATTTTAATACAATCGAATAGTTTTTCAGGTAAGTATAATCCAACTCCCCAACTGGTATTTTAACAAACTCCCTTATGCCTCCTACTAATAACTGTAACCGCTCTAGCTCTGCTGATTTCCAGAATCCCCTAACTCTCTCTCTCTCCCACTCCAACTCCCAATCCTACCCCCCAACTGCCTCTCTTCTCTCTGCAACTGTCATTTTACTCCCTCTCAACTGCCTGGAGAGCTCCCATTGGTCAATCTCCTCCCTGCCAAATTAACCCTTGCAGAACCTTAAGGGTGAAACGCCACAGGAAGCAAGCTCTGGTTCAAGTCCTTCAAGTCACAGCTCTTGTAATGCAGCTATAGAGGTCCTGGCCATCTTGCCCTTGGTAAAAGGCAGTCCCATGCAGAAGCACTCTTCCCTTAAGAAGGAAACAATCCTCACCCTTTCCTGGGCACATGTTGCAAAATTAATTCTCTGTTACTATGTTGCAATACAGCACTTGGAAGGCAAAATAAACCGCACAGACCTTCGTTTCCGTTTCCCCACCATATTTGAAACAAAGAGGCCAAAGAATGTTAAAAGGTGAAGTGGTATTTTCTCAGTTTCCCGGATCCCAAGATAATGCCAACAGGATCAAACATCCCAGGGATCCGGCTGCTCAGATTGCGATCTGACGACATCCAGTGGGAGCAGAGGAATAAAAGCATGAGGGCTGAATAAGATTATGCAGCAGTGAGATTATCTGCAGCTGAATTTATCCAGCGCGGAAAGGGGGGGGGGAGGCAATGTAATGAGATTAATAACTGATGGGGGAATTTACTTTGGGGGATAACGGGAGGTGAGAATAAGTGACCTGGCAAATTTAAGACATGCCTTTATGGCAGGTGAAAATAACATGATACATCAATATAGCAGAATGATAGCGTAATGCATTTGTAGAAGCTTAGTGGAAACCGTAGTGTTGTCTCTGGGGTGAAATGTAATAGGATATTTGCAGTTTCGGAAAAGGATTTCTTCTATCCACAAATGTAGCAAATAGGAGATAGAAGGGCGTTGAGTTTGGGACTTGGGCTGTTTTTGCTGTACAGGAGCTATAACTCAATCACACTCAACATCATTTTCTATCTGGATAGGAAGTTAGGGGGGATGAGGAAGGGAAGTTTGTGCACTCCGGTCCATGCCAAGATTACAGTTTAAGAAAGAAATGTTAAAAGGAATGAGGTAAAGGTAAAGGGGACCCCTGATCATTAGGTCCAGTCGTGTCCGACTCTGGGGTTGCTGCGCTCATCTCGCTTTATTGGCCGAGAGCCAGCGTACAGCTTCCGGGTCATGTGGCCAGCATGACAAAGCCGCTTCTGGTGAACCACAGCAGCGCACAGAAACGCCGTTTACCTTCCCGCCATAGTGGTACCTATTTATCTACTTGCACTTTGACATGCTTTTGAACTGCTAGGTGGGCAGGAGCTGGGACCGAGCAACGGGAGCTCACCCCATCGCAGGGATTCGAACCGCCGACCTTCTGATCAGCAAGCCCTAGGCTCTGTGGTTTAACCCACAGCGCCACCTGGGTCCCTAAAAAAGGAATGAAGGGTGAGCCAAAATGCCCACACATTTTTGCCTGGAGGCAGGGAGGAGGAAATGCAGGTGGAATTGCAGGGAGAGGCTTCCTGGTTGCAGCAAACTGAGCTCTTCCCATTTCCCAGAAGCATAGGGGCCAAGGGGCCAAGGATCTTTGGCTTCCCCAATAGAATATTTTAGGGGGCCAAGCCGCCCCCCAAAGTCGATGGGCATTGCATTCAAATGGTGTGCATGCATCACATCATGTGATCAATTGTGCAGGGCGGGGCTTACTTGCCCCCGTCACCCAATATTTTGTTCAAGTTGGCACCCCTGCCCCAAAGCTATGCTGTGTTTTTGCTACTTTTAAGTCAACTTTCCTTTGGCTCCCAGCACCTGGCATTCAGAAACACGGCTCTGTCTCCAACTGGCTAGCACACCCCCACAACTTTATCCTCCATGCATTTGTCTAACCCTCTTTTAAAGCCATCCAAGATGGTGGCCACCACAGACTCCTGGGGCAGTGAGTTCCATAGTTTAACTATGCACTGTGTTTAACATATAGTTAACATATAGTGCATAGTTTAACATATGCACTTTCTGTTGTCTATCCTGGATCTTCCAACATTCAGCTTCATTGGATGTCCATGGGTTGTAGTGTTGTGGTGCAAGTGTGGTGTAGTGGTTAAGGGTGGTAGACTCGAAATCTGGTGAACCGGGTTCACTTCCCCTCTCCTCCACATGCAGCTGCTGGGTGACCTTGGGCCAGTCATACTTCTCTGAAGTCTCTCAGCCTCACTCACCTCACAGAGTGTTTGTTGTGGGGGGGGGGGAAGGGAAAGGAGAATGTTAGCCACTTTGGAGACTCCTTCGGGTAGTGATAAAGTGGGATATCAAATCCAAACTACTCCTCCTCCTCCTCCTCCTCTTCTTCTTCTTCTTCTTCTTCTTCTTCTTCTTCTTCTTCTTCTTCTTCTTCTTCTTCTTGTGTTGGCTCTGTTGCCACACCCAGATGTATGAGCAAAGTAACATGGCAGTGCTGTGATACCCAAGTCCCAGCTGCCTTCTGCAGAATGCATTAGCGGAACGAGTATCCTATGCAAGGCCAAGCAAATAAGGGAAGCAGCCTTCTTCTGTTGGGGTGAGATGCAATTTTAGACAGAGACAGAGCTGGGAAAGGATATTGACGTGTTAGGAGTAGATGGCCAGCTTTATGAAAGAATGCCTTTGCCTTTAGTCGCCAACATGACAGATAGAAATTCAATAGGTGAAGCTTTTTCCATTAATGCATATTCACCCATAGGGCTCTGTGAGTTTGGGGGCTGTCTTAATTGTTTTAATGCCGTGTAATTTTATTAGGTTGCATATTTTATTAGCATTTTTATTAGGTTGTGGATTTTGTACTTTGAGGTTTTATTGCAATGTAAGCTGTCTTGAGGGTCCCGTTATGGACTGAATGGCAGGATTGAAATAAAATCAATATATAATGGCTGGGGAACATTCCAGCTGTTCAATTTCTGCCTGTCACAGGCAGAGGGACCCTGCCGTCTCTAGCATGGTGGAAAACAGAGCTGGATGGGGCAGGTCCCCCATGTTTGAAAAGCTTATTGCAGAAGATCTGCCCTTGCATTGCCCTCTACGTCCCCCAAGTCATTTTCATGCAGCTTCCACAAGAGATGTTAGCCACCTTCAGATATCTAAAGGGCTGTCACATGGAAGAGGGAGCAAGCTTGCTTTTTCCTGCTCCAGAGAGTAGGACTTAACATCAGGAAGAACTTACTGTAACTAATAGCTGTTTGACAGTGGAATGGTCTCCCTTGGGAGTTTGTGGACTTTCCTTTGTCGGAGATTTTAAAGCAGAGACTGGGTGGCCATCTGTCATGGATGCTTTAGTTGAAATTCCTGCATTGCAGGGGGTTGGATTAAATGACCTTTGGGGTCCCTTCCAACTCTACAATTCTGTTTCCATGCTCCTGGGATGGGTTGTGTCCAATAAGGGCATGAAGAAGAGCACACGAAGAAGAGTCCTGCTGGATCAGATCATTGTAGGTACCATCAGAACCACGGTACCTACAATGGCCAAACAGATGCTTCTAGGAAACCCACCAGAATGATGTGAAGGAATGAGCCTCTCCCAGTGGTTTGCCCCAGAGGAACTGTTTATTGAAACTCATAAAGTCTTTGAAACAGATGTTATATTTAACTCTCATGGATAAGAGTGTTTAATGGGCATCCTCCATGAATTTGTCCCATCCTCTTTGAAAGCCATCTATGGCTACCTGAAGGAGCGTCTCCATCCCCATTGTTCTGCCCAGACACTGAGGTCCAGCGCCGAGGGCCTTCTGGTGGTTCCCTCCCTGTGAGAAGCAAAGTTACAGGGAACCAGGCAGAGAGCCTTCTCGATAGTGGCGCCCAACCTGTGGAACGCCCTCCCACCAGATGTCAAGGAAATAAACAACTATCTGACCTTTAAAAGACATCTAAAGGCAGCCCTGTTGTTATGTACTGAGTTGAATAGGATCCAAAATGCAGCAGTCTGATTGGTCCGCAGGAGCCACCCAATCCAGGTGGAAGTGAATCCGCAACCTGATTGGCCTACAGGAGTATCCCGGAATTAGCCAATCACGTGGGGCCCATTGTGTAAATAATGTATATAAAGCAGACGTTCTGGGGGAACTTTCATTCTTCGCTACTATGAGCTGAATAAAGAGCATGAAATTCACACTGGACTCCGAGTATATTTCACCTGTTTAGGGAAGTTTTTAATCTTTTGCTGGAAGCCGCCCAGAGTGGCTGGGGAAACCCAGCCAGATGGGCAGGGTATGTATGTATGTATGTATGTATGTATGTATGTATGTATGTATGTATAAATAATAATAATTATTATTATTATTATTATTAAGCAACCATTTTTGGTGTTGCTGTTCATAGCCATGTTCCCTAGGAGGTATTCTGCCAGAGGGGCAGATAATGACTGTGGGCAGGGTTAAAGCCAGTATTTGCACCAAGTTTGCACAGTATTTGCACTGTTTCCTTTGTACAGTACTGGAATGGATGGAGTGGAATAAGATAATGAAAACATAAGTTGTTACATATGTTACGCAAGCTACATGATTTTGCCACAACAGACAGCAAGACGGATAATGTAGTTCCGGGGCGGGGAGAGAAGCTGCAGCAGAATTGAAACAGCGTTGCTTGTGATGAACAGAGTGGGGAACATTGCCTCCTTACATCCCTAACTGCTAATCGATTTCATTGGGTGAGCCCATATTCTTGCATGGTCATCCTCTCCATCTTCTCCTTGCTATAATGTATTTGTGGAAGTCCAATCTAATTGAAGATGGAGAAATTATTTTCGGTGATAACCATTATCCTTCCTCACCGTAGCACTGAAGTGCATTTTATGTCCTGCTTGTGTTTCACGATTCACTGAGTGTTGCGGAATGATGTGGCTTTTGCTGCAGGTGCTGGATAGACCTGGTGGGCTGAACCCATTTTGCAGTTTCCCTGCAATCGAAAAGAGGAGGCCGTTACACCTCCCTCCCGCATTTATGGCCTGCTTCCATCCCGAAATGTTACCGTGTTACATTTCTATTTAACTTATGCACCTCAGATGTTGTAAAAGCAGCCATAAAAGTCAATAAAAATGCAATAACGCCACGTCAGTCAAAAGCAATGGAGCAATTGCTATTGAGCAAACAATTGGGAAACTGTGCCGAAGACTCAATTCTACTGTGTTGCAATTGATTAAAGATATGAATCAGAAAATTAAAGGGGCTTCTTTTGTTTTAGTTATTACCGGTTTCCTAATTTATGGAGCAATTACTTTGATCTTATCTGGGACACCGAAAAACTGTGCAGAAAGATACTGCCTTGTGACGCTTTTATTATTAATACAGATTGCCTGAGATCGGCTTAAATGATTCTGAAGGATATTTTATGCACATTTGCTCGCTCGCTCTGTCTATTATGCATACGGAAATGGTAGAATCTGCTCAGGATTTACAGGCAATTGATGCTGCTGTCTATTCTGGTCAATTGTACTGGTCAATTGCCTACTGGGCCCAAGCTACCACTTAAGAAACAGGTTCATGGTCTGTGGGTGCTGCTGGATCCATCTGTCACTTAGAGTCCCAGTTCATTTCAGTGTCTAGGAATGTCCTTTACCAGCTTGGGCTAGTAAGACAACTATGGATGCTTCTGGACCTAGATAGCCTGGTCACTGTTGTCCTTGCACTGGCAGCCTCTGGATTGGATTAGAGCCAGTGTGGTGTAGTGGTTAAAAGTGGTAGACTCATAATCTGGGGAACCGGGTTCGCGTCTCCACTCCTCCACATGCAGCTGCTGGGTGACCTTGGGCTAGTCATACTTCTCTGAAGTCTCTCAGCCCCACTCACCTCACAGAGTGTTTGTTGTGGGGGAGAAAGGGAAAGGAGAATGTTAGCCGCTTTGAGACTCCTTCGGGTTGTGATAAACATAGCTGTCAACTTTCGGATTTGAAAATAAGGGATCAGCAGCCTCACCTGTCCCAGGGACAGTCTACGGTTCTCGGAGACAGTCCACGCTGCGGCAATCCCCCCAGGCTACAAATTAATTTACACCAGGCTACAAGCTAAGGCTGAACAAACTTACCTGCAAGCAAGCTAAGCCTCCACGTGTTTTGCTCAGAGGGCAAGCAAGCCCCCGAGTCCGGTGGGTGTTACTCCAAAGTAAGCCTGTCCATGGTGACACGAGGAGAGGAAGCAGAGCGAGCTCGGGGCCCCTTCTCAAACAGGCAGATGGCGCTCGGGAAACAGGGGCACTGCAGGGCACGGCAGTGGCCGCCTGGGCTCAGGGATGCCGCGAGGGTGGTGCAATGGCACCAAGTAGCCTTGCCACCCTGCGCTCCAGAGGCTGTGCGCGAACGGGAGAGCGAAAAAGCGAGAGCGTAGATGGCAGGCAGGCTGTCTGCAGGGCCAGCGCGTCCATTTAGGCGAACTAGGCAGTTGTCTAGAGCGCCAAAATGGAGCCTGCCCCTCGCCCCCTGCCGCTGCCCGGTGCCGCTCCAACCAGCGGCGAAAATCGCGGCGGCACAGGGCGCCCGGCGGGCAGGGGGCGGGGCACCGTACGTCATGTGCAATGATGTCACGTGGCCCGCCCCCTCGCCTAGGGCGCCAAAATCCCTAGCACCTGTCCTGGCTGTCTGGTTGGGTGTGAGGGTCTGGACGCAGCTGAGGAGCCTCCCTGGCCGGCAGGGAGGGAGAGGAGCTGCTTACTTTGAAATCCGGGAAATTTAAGGGATATCAACAATCTGGGATAGCAGCGGGAAACGGCATTGGAATAAGGGAGTTTCCCGCCAAAAAAAGGGAGAGTTGACAGCTATGGATAGAGCGGGATATCAAATCCAAACTCTTCTTCTTCTTCTGTATGGGGCTGCCCTGGAAGCTTCAGCTACTGCAAAATGAAGTGGTTTGATTTCTCATCGGGGCCGAATATTGCCATCATATTATGACACCGCTGAAACAATTTCACTGGCTGCCTGGCTAAGTTCAAGATGCTGCGAGTGGTATACAAAGCACCATACAGGTTGGGACCTTAAGTATTGTAGGGGGGGGGAATCCAGATTTGTTTCTGCATATAAAAGCTCCAAACAGGCATAAATGAATGAATGAATGAATGAATGAATGAATGAATGAATGAATGAATGAATGACCAAAGTATGGCAAAGCAGAAATAGCCAGTAAAAGAAAAATAAGAAAGAAGAGAAATGGGTTTCATATGTCCTCTGGATGTGGGTATCTTCTGCAAATCTTTGCATTTGCCTTTGCGATACGCAAAGAAGTATAAGCCATGTAATCATAAATAAAAGCCTCAGTGAACCAAGGCAAGGGAAAACAGATCAATAGCGGACATTTGTCCCCAGTGACGATAAAAGCCTGCATTCCGCGGTTTCTGGTACATACTCTTTCATTGTTGTTGTCTGTGTGTGTCTTAAACTAAACCACAAGGAATTCCCCATATCATTGTCAATGACCACTTTATTGGAGGAGTAACAAGGAAATGAGTAAATCCTTAAGGGGCATTTGAAACCACAGGACATCTCAAGTTGTAAGATAGGGCAGCGGGCGAGATCCGTTTCCTCTCCTCTCTCATTCTAGGATAAGGCACACAGCCTGAGAATGCAAAGAAGAGTCTTTGGGCTGGTTTGTACATTAAGGCCACCGTAGGGAGTCCACTTTCAATTGCTCCACGGGGTGGCTCAGCAGCCGACAACAAAGTAGGGGGTAAACAGCCAGTTGCTGATAGGAAAATATGGTCCTGGGCATCGCTCTGCTCTAGCTATACTGCTGCAGATATCGTCCAGCCCTATCATAAGCTCATATAGTCCTTATTTACCAAAGACAGTCCTGACCTCCTAATTTCTATCCCTGAAAAACTACTGCTCCTCCCGGGGATGCCTTGTTTACTTTCCATTGTCAGTTACTAGAGTTGTCCTTCTTTAGCATTCAGCTACCTCTCGGCTTTCTAGAATTACAGTTCAGTGTATGCTCATGAAAACCAAGCCAACATGCATTGGGCTGGACTATAATTTCACATGTTGTAGCTGCCATTGTATGTTTTGAATTCAGGACTGGCTCAAGAAACTGTGGGAGATTAGCAGCCAAACCTAACAAATGTTGCTAGTTAGCAGGAGAAGGGGCTAATAACCATAGAGTTGTATCTTTGATAGGAAGATATTCAGACCATAGAAATACAATTGGTAGAGAGAGCTGTGTGTGACATCATTTCCATAGCTGTCAACTTTCAGATTTGAAAATAAGGGATCAGCAGCCTCACCTGTCTCGGGGACAGTCTACGGTTCTCAGGGACAATCCACGCCACGGTAATCCCCCCAGGCTACAAATTAATTTCCACCAGGCTACACACCATCATCTTTCCCCACCTCAGGGTCTCTTTTCCAGGGAGTCTTCTCTTCTCATGCAATGCTTCAGGATCTGTCCTTCCAGTGAGCAGCCAGGGCCGATGTCCTTCAGAATGGATCGGTTTGATCTTCTTGCAGTCCACAGGACTCCAGCACCACAATTCAAAAGCGTCAATTCTTCATGGGGGGATTGATCAGGTTCACTCTTTTGGCTCTCTGGCATCCATTAATGACTTATTATACAAAGGTGTTGCAGACTTTGCATCCTTTAACACTCTTTTGGAAGGAGTGTATTTGTGGGCTGGGCCAGAGTGGTTGATTTTACATGCAAGCAAAGCACAAACAGTGCTGTTGTCCAATGACATCCTATTCTCTGTAACTATTGGTGAGCAACGCAGCCGAGCAACGCAGCTGAGGAGCCTCCCTGGCCGGCAGGGAGGGAGAGGAGCTGCTTCCTTTGAAATCTGGGAAATTTACAGGATATCTAACAATCTGGGATAGCAGCGGGAAATGGGGCTGGAAAAAGGGAATTTCCCGCAAAAAAAGGGGGGGAAGGTTGACAGCTATGATAATTTCCCCTCCTCTCCTGGAGAGGAAGGAACATGTAATATTTCCTGCTTCTCCTTCCCCTTTTTCCTTTGACCGGTGGTGGGCATGCCTCTCCTTCCTCCAGTTTTAGGCACATGTCTGAAGCTGGTTACAATGTAAGTATAAGTATTTTGCTTGCATAGTATTTACTGCTACTGTTGCTGTGAACCAATGCATGGTTATAAAGTAAGTATTATTTTTAAACTTACTTCCCATGCTGTTGCCTGATTCTTTATTAAGCGGGGTAAGAAAGGGGGCCAGGTTACTTCATAGGTGGACTTGCTCAAAACAAGGATCTACAGCCTAAGTCAGGCTTCCTCAAACTTAGCCCTCCATATGTTTTTGGCCTACAACTCCCATGATCCTAGCTAGCAGGACCAGTGGTCAGGGATGATGGGAATTGTAGTCTCAAAACATCTGGAGGGCCGAGTGTGAGGAAGCCTGGCCTAAGTCCTATGCTTCTTTCAAATCAGTCTCCAGTCAGTCAGTACGTTTCCGAGCACAATTCAAAGTGTTGCTGCTGACCTTTAAAGCCCTAAACGGCCTTGGTCCAGTATACCTGAAAGAGCGTCTCCACCCCCATCGTTCAGCCTGGACACTGAGGTCCAGTGCCGAGGGCCTTCTGGCGGTTCCCTCCCTGTGAGAAGCCAAGTTACAGGGAACCAGGCAGAGGGCCTTCTCGGTAGTGGCGCCCACCCTGTGGAACACCCTCCCAACAATCTGAAGGCAGCCCTGTTTAGGGAAGTATTTTATGTTTGATGTTTTAACGTGTTTTGAATATTCTGTTGGGAGCCGCCCAGAGTGGCTGGGGAAACCCAGCCAGATGGGTGGGGTATAAATAAATTGTTGTTGTTGTTGTTGTTGTTGTTGTTGTTGTTGTTGTTGTTATCCAACCCCACTCCAGCCACCACTCCTGGGGTCCAGCCAGTCGCTGACACAGAAACCAAGGCTTCTCCAACCTAGTTTTGCTCCAGATGTTTCGGACTAGAATCCCCAGCAGCCCCAGCCAGCTGGGTCAAATCACATGCCATTGTGCTTCATTACACCAGGATAGTGAGGGCTATAACAAAACGGCAGAGGGTCTACCTTGCATGCAAAAAGAACTTGGTAGGGCTGGGACTGTCACCTGTCTGAAGGCCTAGAGAGTTGCCACCAATTAGTGAAGATGCCATGACTGCTAAGTGAAATGGACTGTTGTTCTGACTCGGTATAAAGCAAATTTCTATGCTCCTAACTCACAGTGCACCAAACACTAAAGGGCAAGACGATAGGTATTAATTGGAAGACTGATTAATCCATTAATGTGTGAAGCCAATCATAAGCCATAAAAAGCTCATTTTCCTGCAGGTCTGTTGATGTACGTTTATGACATTAAAACCCAATCGATTGCGTTACAAAGCAGTGCTTAAAACTGCAGTGCTATAAACACTTACCTTGGAGTAAACCCTAGTGAATTCATTTGCATTTACTTCTGAGTAGACATGCCTAGGCTTGCACTTTTAACCGTGCACCGCTATGCCTCTCTGCTCAAAAGTAAGCCCCATTGAGTTTAATGGGGCTTAATCCCAGGAAAGTGTCTAGGATTGCAGTCGAAAGAACTTATCTTCTGTATAACACACATGCAATTGAATCAAGAGGCATTTTCTGGATGAAAAAATGTCAGCCGATGAGGTTTACTTACCCTCTTGGAGAGGAATCGTATTCCAGGGCACTACCAGCGAGATAAAGCCGATATCCTACACAATGCATTGCGGCCTAATTTAAAACGTCCTTTTCCACCATAAATGCAATATGATGAGAACACAAATTATCATTAGCAAAGGAATCCAAGCAGAAAATCAGTCCGGAAGACTAGTCAAAGCCTGGAGAGGAAGACAAAGGGGGGTTCCACCATCTTAATAAGGAGCGATTGATACAGTAGATGAAGACAAGAGCACTAACAATGTTTTGAATATTGAAAGAAGAAAAAAGGGCAGAAAAGAAAAGAAAAGCTTTGGACCAGTCGGCTATAAGAAAGACATAGTCTGAAAGGCACAAGGAAACTGCATTTGGCCTGTCTAGCGGGATGAGTGAATCTCCAAAGTTTGTTTTCTCTCAGATTCTCATTTTCCCAATCATAAGTTTATTCCTCTGCATTTCCATAGAGGTTTGTAATTTTTTAAAAAAAGTCATGTAAGTTCATCAGGGGACCCGGGTGGCGCTGTGGTCTAGACCACAGAGCCTAGGGCTTGCCGATCAAAAAGTTGCTGGTTCGAATCCCTGCAATGGGGTGAGCTCCCGTTGTTCGGTCCCAGCTCCTGCCAACCTAGCAGTTTGAAAGCACGTCAGTGCAAGTAGATAAATAGGTACCGCTCCAGCGGGAAGGTAAACGGCGTTTCTGTGTGCTGCTCTGGTTCGCCAGAAGTGGCTTAGTCATGCTGGCCACATGACCCGGAAGCTGTACGCCGGCTCCCTCGGCCAGTAAAGCGAGATAAGCACCGCAACCCCAGAGTCGTCCGCGATTGGACCTAATGGTCAGGGGTCCCTTTACCTTTACCTTTAAGTTCATCAGAATTATAGTAAGAATTTCTCCTAATACACACAGACATTTTACAAAGCAATCCACCTGAATATAGTTTGGTACGCTATTTTCACTACTAACTCCTCTCTCTTTTTGCATTTGTCTGCATATATGTACATATTACTTGGCATTGCAACAATTGGAGAAGTGCAGATTTTAGTAATGGTTGTGTTTTGGTTTGTGTATTGTTTTGTATGATGCAAATTAGGTAGATTCACCCTTAAGTGCAAACTGGATCGTGCACCAATTTCCCCCGGAGGGAGGGGAATGAAGAAGGAATTGTTCACTGGTATTCAGGACCACCAACAGCTCTTGGGTTGCAATTGAGGGCCCCCATTTGGGGGTCATTCAGGCTGTGGGGTCCCACAGTCCAGCCATCTTGCTCTTTCACACCTTGCCAAAGGCTGCATTCCAGCTTCTATGTTCAAGATTCCAGTCCTCATGGTTCTGATTAACGGGCTGGTTTAAATAAGTGCACAGGAAGCTGCCTTATACCGAGTCAGACCGTTGGTCCCTTTAGCTCAATATGGGCTGCACTGCTTGGCAGCTGCTTGCCAAGTTTTTCAGGCAGGGGACATTCCCAGCCCCTACATGGAGATGCCAGGGGTTGAATCTGGGATCTTCTGGTTGCAAAGCAAGGGCTCCAGTGTGGTGTAGTGGTTAAGGGCAGTGGACTCATAATCTGGTGAACCGGGTTCGCTTCCCCGCTCCTCCACATGCAGCTGCTGGGTGACCTTGGGCTAGTCCCACTTCTCTGAAGTCTCTCAGCCCCACTCACCTCACAGAGTGTTTGTTGTGGGGGAGGAAGGGAAAGGAGAATGTGAGCCGCTTTGAGACTCCTTCGGGTTGTGATACCCAGCCAGATGGGTGGGGTATGTATGTATGTATGTATGTATGTATGTATGTATGTATGTATAAATAAATAAATAAATATTATTATTATTAAGCAACCATTTTTGGTGTTGCTGTTCATAGCCATGTTCCCTAGGAGGTATTCTGCCAGAGGGGCAGATAATGACTGTGGGCAGGGTTAAAGCCAGTATTTGCACCGAGTTTGCACAGTATTTGCACTGTGTTTCCTTTGTACTGGAATGAATGGAGTGAAATAAGATAATGAAAACATAAGTTATTACATATGTTACACATATATGGGCTAGTCACACTTCTCTGAAGTCTCTCAGCCCCACTCACCTCACAGAGTGTTTGTTGTGGGGGACGAAGGGAAAGGAGAATGTTAGCCGCTTTGAGACTCCTTCGGGTAGTGATAAAGCGGGATATCAAATCTAAACTCTTCTTGTTGTTGTTCTTGTTCTTCTTCTTCTGTGCTAGCATAACTGCAAAGAAAAGAGCCATTTCCCTGATTAAAGATGTCTTCAAAAAGTGTCGCGGTACTTCCTGACGCTACCAACAGTTTGAAATACAGCCACGGTGTGTGAAATGATGGTCTATGTAACAACACCTCAATGTTCGCAAAGATGCATTTATAATAATAATAATAATAATTTTTTTATTATTTGTACCCCGCCCATCTGGCCGGGTCTCCCCAGCCACTCTGGGCGGCTTCCAACAAACATTAAAATACATCAAAATCACAAGTTAAAAACTTCCCTAAACAGGGCTGCCTTCAGGTATTTTCTGTATGTAGGATAGTTGTTTATGACTTTAACCTCTGCTGGGAGGGTGTTCCACAGGGTGGGCGCCACTACCGAGAAGGCCCTCTGCCTGGTTCCCTGTAGCTTTGCTTCTCGCAGTGAGGGAACCGCCAGAAGGCCCTCGGCACTGGATCTCAGTGTCCGGGCTGAACGGTGGGGGTGGAGACGCTCCTTCAGGTATACAGGACCGAGGCCGTTTAGGGCTTTAAAGGTCAGCACCAACACTTTGAATTGTGCTCGGAAACGTACTGGGAGCCAGTGTAGTTCTCTCAGGACCGGTGTTATGTGGTCCCAGCGGCCACTCCCAGTCACCAGTCTAGCTGCCGCATTCTGGATTAATTGTAGTTTCCGGGTCACATTCAAAGGTAGCCCAACGTAGAGCGCATTGCAGTAGTCCAAGCGGGAGATAACTAGAGCATGTTCCACTCTGGCGAGACAGTCTGCGGGCAGGTAGGGTCTCAGCCTGCGTACCAGATGGAGCTGGTAAACAGCTGCCCTGGACACAGAATTAACCTGTGCCTCCATGGACAGCTGTGAGTCCAAAATGACTCCCAGGCTGCGCACCTGGTCCTTCAGGGGCACAGTTACCCCATTCAGGACCAGGGAGTCCCCCACACCCGCTCGCACCCTGTCCCCCAAAAACAGAACTTCTGTCTTGTCAGGATTCAACCTCAATCTGTTAGCCGCCATCCATCCTCCAACCGCCTCCAGGCACTCACACAGGACCTTCACCGCCTTCACTGGTTCTGATTTGAAAGAGAGGTAGAGCTGGGTATCATCCGCATACTGATGAACACCCAGCCCAAACCCCCTGATGATCTCTCCCAGCGGCTTCATATAGATGTTAAAAAGCATGGGGGAGAGGACGGAACCCTGAGGCACCCCACACGTGAGGGCCCAGGGGTCTGAACACTCATCCCCCACCACCACTTTCTGAACACGGCCCAGGAGGAAGGAGCGGAACCACTGTATAACAGTGGCCCCAGCTCCCAACCGCTCTAGGCGGTCCAGTAGGATGTCATGGTCGATGGTGTCAAAGGCCGCTGAGAGATCCAGCAGGACTAGGAAACAGCTCTCACCTTTGTCCCTAGCCCGCCGGAGATCATCAGCCAGCGCGACCAAGGCAGTTTCAGTCCCATGATGAGGCCTGAATCCGGATTGGAAGGGATCCAAATGGTCCGCATCCTCCAGGCGTGCCTGGAGTTGTTCAGCAACCACCCGCTCAATCACCTTGCCCAAGAATGGTAAATTTGAGACTGGGCGATAGTTGGCCATATTGGCCGGGTCTAAAGATGTTTTTTTAAGAAGCGGTTTAATGACCGCCTCTTTCAGCGGGTCTGGGAAGACTCCCTCGCAGAGGGAAGCATTCACCACCCCGCGGAGCCCATCGCCCAGCCCTTCCCGGCTAGCTTTTATTAGCCAGGATGGGCAAGGATCAAGAAGACAGGTGGTCGGTTTCACTCGTCCAAGCAGCCTGTCCACATCCTCGGAAGTAACAGATTGGAATTGATCCCATGAAACATGACTAGACAGGGCTCTAGCACTCTCCTGCCCCGGACCTGCTCCCACGGTGGAGTCTATCTCCTTCCGAATCTGAGCGACTTTATCTGCAAAAAACTTTGCAAAAGCATTGCAGGAGATCTTGGGGTCCCTACCAGACCCCGATGACGAAGGTGGTTCTGCTAGATTGCGAACCACCTGGAAGAGTCTCCTGCTGCTGTTTTCTGCAGATGCAATAGAAACGGTGAAGAAGGTCCTCTTCGCCGTCGCCATTGCCACTTGGTAGGCTCGAAGTTGAGCTCTAGCCTGTGTTCGGTCTGATTCAGAATGAGTTTTCCGCCACCGGCGCTCTAGCCGTCTCAACGACTGTTTCATCGCCCTCAGCTCCGGGGAAAACCACGGGGCTGTCCGAGCTCCATGCAATCGGAGAGGGCGCTTCGGAGCCAGACAGTCAATAGCCCTGGTTAACTCCACATTCCAGCGGGTCACCAGGGAATCAGCTGAAAGGCCATCAACATGGGATAAAACATCCCCTACCACTCTCTGGAAGCCAATTGGATCCATTAAGTGGCGGGGGCGGACCATCCGAATCGGTCCCACCTCCCGGCAGAGGGGAAGGGTCGCGGAGAAGTCTAGTTGCACCAGGAAGTGATCTGACCATGGCACTTCTTTTGTTTCGCTTTTACTTAGTGTCAGATCACCCGCATTTATATGTAGGTGTTTTCGATATTCATCCACCTGCTGCCAATTTAACTTCTAGAGGCTCAAGACACAGAGAGAGATGAATTCTGCAGGATGACCTAGGAATTCACGCCAACCAAATCGGGGAAATGGTTTGTTAGGGACAGGCCAGAAAATCGGGACTGTGGCTAGTAAATATGAGCTAGTTGGAACATGTGCAATTTAAAGTGTGGGTATTGAGCTCAGTGATAATCAGGGATGGGGGTGGGAAATTGATTCAGTTCGCATTTAAGGGCTAACCTACCTAATTCACACATTTCAAACCAATGCATGGACAGAAACACAGCCATCCATTGACATCTGCACTACTCCAAATCCAGCCAAGTCACGTTTACAAAAGTGCATGCACTAAAGTGTCTGATAAATGCATATATTAGTGGATAATAACATGCAAAAAGAATTCATGAAAATTACTTCCATTTTGTATGTAGACAAAATTGCATACAAAAAATGTGCATATTAGGAGAAATTTGCACCCAAATTCAGATGAAATTTTAGGACTAAAAAAAAAATCGGCAAAGTGTTGTGTAATTGTGGAGAACTGAACTTAATACTGGAGAAATGACAATGAGAGAAACCCAAATTGACAGACTCATCTACCCATCAAGAGAATATTCTTTGTATGCAGAAGGTCCCTGGTTTAATATCGCTAGCACCTCCAGTTAGAAAGAGCAGGTAGCAGGCTATGGGAAATATTCCTATATGACACCCAAGAGAGTTGCTTCTAGGCAGGGAAGACCATTCTGGTCTACACAGTCTGATGAACTGACTCAGTATATAAGGTCACTTCAGCGGTCCATTTTAATCATCCCCCCTCCCACCAGCCAGACTCCAAAATAAGCCCAACAGCAAATCAGCAATGCAGGTAAATCAACAGGCATGATTAGCTTACACACTGATTTTCCCCAGTGACGGTTCTTGGGGTCCCAAATTCACTAAAATTCCACTTCCCCTGCCTCTCACCTTCCATCCACCTTCCATCCATAGTCCACCTATGAACAACCCACTGATTGTCTGGAGTTAGCATTGCCTGAGTCAATAGGCGACAAAGTTGGCACTGGGGCAGAATGGGGCTGGATCTAGACACATCAAAGAAGCATTTCAGTTACACATGTTGCAAACTTTGTATGAGAAATCGGGTTAACCAAAACTGAACTCCACAGCGCCATCTGGTGTCGCAGTGTTAGAATGCATAAACAACACATATAAAGCTATTTTTCTTTGCCAATGTAGCTGAGTCCTTAGAGGTGTTCTGCTCATCTGCATGTGCAGAAATATATTATTTTTTCAGAGGCCAACACACAGTATTACAGACTGGCAAAAGAGGGTATCTTTCAAGAAACGGGGAATTTCCAAGGCATTGTAAATGTCAGACCGAATACCTTATCATTCAGATCTTTCCCCTCTCTTCTTCTTCCTCGTATTATTCTTTAGTGGGGAGGGAAAAAATGGAAATATTTTTTCATTCTTGGCAATGGCAGGTCCTAAATCAGAAACTGGGCTTTCCGGCAGGAACGTTCTAATTTCCACAATATTTTGTTTACAAGGCGTCGGCACTAAATATTTCATAATTAGCGTGTGAGCGGTGTGGATGCTAATCAGCTAAGAGGTCAGATTTTTCATTCTCAGCGGAATAAATATGAATTATTAAAGGAGCCTCTTTTCAGGCCTTTGCGATTCAGCCATCAAATCTGGAAACCTTTCCTTTGGCATGCGAGAGTGTGAAGACGACACTTCCAGGCTTTTGTTCCTGGGCTCCCAGAGATGGAAAAATGCATCTGTTTCCAAAGTAAATAATTTATTAAGCCAGCACCTATAAACTGAACATTTCCGTCGCTGATCCCTGGTCTCTCTAGTGCCTTGCTAGTTGCGGGAATAGGGCTTAGGTAATTCTTAAAGCCAGGTGGACTAAGCGACCATAGGCAGTTCAACCAATCAGCAGCGGGAAAGGTGACACATATTGAAGATAGGTGCAGAATTCCGTGGCCAGGTTGCTCACCAGGGCAAGACAGCTTGGCCATATTACACCGATTGTGGCATGACTGCACTGGCTACCAATTAGTTTCCAGGCACAATTCAAAATTCAATCCTTGGCATCACCAGGTAGGGCTGGGAAAAGACTCCTGTCTGAAATCTGGAGAGCAGCTGCCTGTCAGTGTGGGCATTACTGAGCTAGATGAACAACTGATATGATAAAGCATTTTCCTAGGATTTGAGTAGAATTTTGTTTTCATTCCCCTCCAAAATTAGCATCCTTCTCGCTCATTCATGGGGAACTGGGGTTTTTTTCAACTGGAACTTGCCAAAACTCGATTCTGGCCCCTCTCAGGTGGGCGCCATTGCCCTTATAAGAGAACAAGGGAGGCGTTCATGGTGAGTTCTGGCACCTCTTTTTCTAGAAAAATAACACTGTGGGGAACATTTTGAAGCCAAAGGCTACAGCGCTTTAAGTGAAAACTCCCAGTGGCCATAATTGATGGGGGATTTTCAAAGCAACAAGGAGACATGACCTTAGGTAAAGTAAGTAAGGTAAAGTCCGAATTTGACTGTGGGGTGTGGCGCTCATCTTCACTTTCAGGCCGAGGGAGCCGGTGTTTGTCCACAGACAGCTTTTCCAGGTCATGTGGTCAGTATGACTAAACCGCTTCTGGCACAACGGGACACCGTGATGAGTGCCAGAGTGCCAGGAAACGCCGTTTACCTTCCTGCCACAGCGGTACCTATTTATCTACTTGCACTGGTATGCTTTTGAACTTTTTTTGGTTGATTCTTCTTTCATTTCCATAACCAGAAAAAAAGAGAGCCAAGTGTCCATGATGTATGATATAAACAGGACCCCCAAATTTGCTATACAATTTACTGCAGCGTGTTAGGGATATCTACTGAAATAAGCAGGGAGTGCTTTGTCATTTGTCATTTCTGCCAGGCAACTACAGAGTGACAGCTCTATTAAAGCTCGAAGAGACATCCAGTACATGAAATCTGCTCTGACAAACTAGCAGCCGGGAAGAAAAATTATGGGTTTGTTGTGTATATCTGATCTTCTAATTATGCATGCACACAGTCAGGGAGGAGAATGGAGAAGATGGTTTATCAACTACAGGACTGCTAGGTGAGCAGGACTCTCCGAGGGAGGCAGGGAACTAAAGGAGCTTTCGAAATTGACAAATCAAATTTGAGCAACTGACAGACAAGGTAACAAGAATTCACTCACTTCACTTTCTTCTTCTTCTTCTTTGAAATCAGCCTGCCCACTTCCTTTAAAACAGATGATTCACTTCAATTCATGTAGTCAACACATTTGACAATTGGAGCATTTTGCAACAATTGTAATGGCAAATTTTGAAGTGCAGGTGTTCAGCACAACAGATGCTATAGCCACATGGAAACCCCAGAAATGCAGGCAGCTGTGCAGATCTGTTATTACACACAGGCTATATACCTACACATGCACACCAAGGAACAGGATGCAGCATAATGCTGAATTTATTAGGACCAGCATGACTGGAATCCTATGCATCCTTTCCTGGGGTTCAGATCCACTAAACTCAGTGCTGCCTACTTCTGACTGCATAGGCTCAACTTGCAAAACACATAAAGCTTTCATCTTACTGGAATGTAACCTTTAGCTTTTTAAACAGACACGCAAGCAATCTTGTAAAGATGTAAACTGCTAGCCTTAAGGAGGAGCCCCATTAAAGAAAAGGAAAGGAAGATCTAGCCTCTCCTTAATTGCTTAATTCATTCTGTGCCTTTCTCCATCCGTCACAAACTTGAAAGACTTATCGTCGCCCATCTCCTTGCCAGAGCAAGGACTGCCCATAAAACCACCCAGCACTCTGATGACATCATCGCTCATGCGCTGAAAAAAGTCCCACAGCTATATGAGCTTCCTTCATTGAATAAGACCCATCGTGCTGTTTTTTGCAACACGAGACGGGCCAAATAATAATAATAATAATAATAATAATAATAATAATAATTTATTATTTGTACCCCACCCATCTGCCTGGGTCTCCCCAGCCACTCTGGGCGGCTTCCAGCAAATATTAAAATACATTAACACATCACAGATTAAAAACTTCCCTAAACAGGGTTGCCTTCTGCAGCGGCTCCCCATTTGTGGAATGCTCTCCTCAGGGAGGTTTGGTTGGCGTATTCATTATGCAGTGGTATCTCGGGTTACAGACACTTCAGGTTACAGACTCCACTAACCCAGAAATAGTACCTCAGGTTAAGAACTTTACCTCAGGATGAGAACAGAAATCGTGTGGCTTTGGTGTGGCAGCAGCAAAAGGCCCCATTAGCTAAAGTGGTACCTCAGGTTAAGAACAGTTTCAGGTTAAGAGCGGACCTCCAGAACGAATTAAGTTCTTAACCCGATGTACCACTGTACACCTTTAGGCGCCAGGTGAAAATGTTCCTCTCTAACCAGGCCTTTGGCTGATTGACATCTAATGCTCTTTTAAAATGGTTTTTTTTGGGGGGGGGTGTTAATTGGGTTGTTTTTGTTTTTATTATTTACTTTGTGTTTTTATATTGCTATTTTATGTTGTAACTGCCCTGAGACCTGCAGGTATAGGACGGTATATTATTATTATTATTATTATTATTATTATTATTATTACAGCATTTTCATGGGGAACGTTGATGCACTTTCACCGCTTCAACGAAAGACCACTATCGACAAACAAGTTTCCTCCCTGCTCGTTAAAAAGTACACTAGTGTAAAGAGCTTGGTTTATTGCCTGAGCCAATCCTAAATTTGGAAACTTTGCCTCCCGCCTTCCTTGCCAGCCCCCAACCCTCAAAGCAGCTTTCCCCCATCGCCTTGAAGAGGTCCTGGGTGATGGTAGTTGGAGCTGCGGTGGCAGATGGGAAGATGTGGCTCAGCCTGCTTCCCTCTCTGTTGCCATGGCATGCTGCTCTCTGTCACAATAGCCCTCGGGAGAAATTGGCCACAAACACAGCATGTTCCCTTTGGGGCTCTGATCAGTGCAGCCGCCTGATCCTCTTGCCTGGGAAATCTTCTCTGCCACTGGTAGATAAACGAACAAGAAAAAAAGGCCAGTTTTTCCTTCCACCTTCCCTTTTAAGAGGTTCCCAATAGCAACAAGTGCGGCATGAACACCAGGAAAGGTTAACATGGAGGAAAGAGCGTGACCTCGGAATGCCACAAGCATCAGAGGCGATTGTTCCAAAGAAAACAATCTTCATTTCAATTGTTGTCTTCTTGATTGTTTATTTCCTTTAGCCTCTGACCCCAGAAGTCAAGCAATAAAGAGGGGAAAAAATGTGCGTTTGAACCAGAAATAAAGGCTGTAGTTCTTCTTTTTTCCCTTTTCATTTCCCCCCTCTCTCTTAAAAAAGCAACCACTTTTGCAATAGTCAGACTGACAGTGTTATGGGGGCTATTCATTACAGGTGATACCCCAGGTGACCAGAACCCGCTCTGCTTCAGATCTAAATGGAAAATATATCTGGGGGTCATCCCCATATTAATGTGCTCCTGGAAACGAAGAGTTTCTTCAGTATCAAAGGGAGTCTTCCTCAATCTGCTGCCCTCCAGATGTTTGACTACAATTCTCATCCGTCCCAACCAGCTTGGCCAATGATCAGGGAATGATTGAAGTTGTAGACCAAACCATCTGGATGATACCAAGTTGGGGGTTGGCAGGTTTAAGATACTTCACAGATATACAGTGGTACCTCGACTAACGAAGATAATGCGTTCCGACGCGATCGTCGTTAGGCGAAAAAATGCGTTCGGCGAATCCCCATAGGAACGCATTGGGGAAAAATTCATTAGTCGAAGAAATCCTATTCAAAAATTCGTTAGTCGAAGAAATCCTATTAAAAGCGGCCACGACGTCTTTTCTTAAGTCGAAGAAATTCGTTTCCGGCGGCCATTTTGTTTTGCCGGAAGTCATTCGTTAGGCGAAAAAGACGTTAGGCGAGTTATTCGTTAGGCAAGGTACCACTGTATTAACTCCCCTTCTCAGTACCAAAGCTGACTAGGTGACCTTGGGTTGGTTACTGCTTCTCAGTCTAAACTACCTCACAGGCTTTGAAGAGAAAGAAACAACGCATGCCCCTTTGAACTCTTTGGAGGTAAACTGGGAGGCAAATCTTCTAAGTAAATAGCAATACCCTGGAATAGGTTTTTGGTGGGGCTCGGCCTTACATAAATCTTTCCAGCATCCTTCTCATGGTCTTAGGATGGCCTTATCAGCCAGTTTGTTGAGCCAAAATGATTTCCGTCAACTAGAAACCTAAGGGAGAGGATTTGGGAGAGAGATAGAGAGCGAAGGAGAGAGGGTGGGCACTCTGCTTCAGTAAAGAAATGAGAAAGGAAGGTGGAATTGCAGGGAGAAAGGAATAGACGTTGACTGCTTCCCACCTTGAGGGGCATCTAAGGGCATTGACTGATGTGACTTTGGTTTGCTAAACTTCCGGAGCACCACAGAAGGATGATCAAGTGGGGAGCGCAATCTAAAAACAGCTTTAATGTAGGTTGTCAGTTTACAGTTCAAAATGTTAATCCCCCGGTGCTGGGGGATGTCCTGTCTCCTTGAATTAACCATAATGGTGCATGTAAAAGGCAATGGAGCGGATTGTGGGAGAGCTGAGAATGGGGCATGTGCGGCACAGCTAACGCTCTGTTCAAAGCGCAGAAGAATGCCTTAGATCCATACAAAGATGGCACTGGAAGTTGAGGACACCTAAAGCCCCCATAATCCCAAACTACTGGCCATGCTGGCTGGCGTTCGTGTGCCTCCTCCACGAGAATGGGCCTTTTCTGCAGCGGCTCCCCATTTGTGGAATGCTCTCCCCAGGTGCCTTCAGGGACCAGGCGAAAACATTCCTCTTCAACCAGACCTTTGGCTGATTGGCATTCAATGCCCATTTAAATGTGTTGTGGGAGAGAGGATTCTTCATTTGTTTTTGTTCTTATATTTTAATGTATTTGGTGTTTTTGATATTGTATTTTTATGTTGTGAACCACCTTGAGATCTATGGATGAAGGGTGGTATAGAAAATGATGATCATAGAATCATAGAGTTGGAAGAGACCACAAGGGCCATCCAGTCCAACCCCCTGGTGATGATGATGATACTACTACTACTAATACATGTGTGCGCACACACAACTACACTGATCATTCATGGAGGAAGATTGCAATTAGTAGCCCAAATATAATTTTGTACCACTAATCAGCTGTTGCAGGACTCCAGCCAGAGATGCTTGGAACTCTAGTCTAAGACACAGGGAGGCCATAAGGCAAAGCTGATCTAGGTTTTAGGTATTTTATTCTTTTTAATCCATTGCAATCTTTGAATTTTAAGTGCTCAGGAAACCAGCCAAGCAAAAGAACGACCATCATTGCATTTTGTGTTAATTAGACATTGCAACTCGCGTTCTCCTCTCTGCCTCCCGTCACCTCCACCTGTTTCCTATGAGCAGAGGAGACTCTGAGAGCATTTGGGTCACAGAAAGGGAACTGACTCGCTGATTTTAATGACAGAGCTCAGCATGTTCCTCTGGCAGCTTTGAGTAACTTGGGCCCCAGAACTGTCACGGCAGTTAAATGTTACATGTTGCAAATTGAGACATTAAGGATCGTGGGCTAGTGGGTGATGCCAGCATTGCCGAGTGTGAGCCAGGATGATTAATGTCGTTTGCTACTGACTTTTTGACGTCTCCATTAATTAAGACTAAATTATTACTATTTTTTCAATTGGTGTGGTGAGCCGGGGTTGTGTATCGGTTATGGCTGGAACTAGATGTCACTGATTCTGTAGAGGTTTAAACCAAAAAAGTCAGCAGCCCAATCTTTATTTCTTTAGTTTTTTATATTACACCTTTCTTCCAAGGTGCTAAGCATGGACAAGGTAGGTTTGTTCCCCTTCACAGAAAACCTATAAGGTTGGCCAAGCTGATAGCAAGATGACTGAAGGCCACGTCGTGAGCTTTCTGGGTGAAGTGGGATTTGAACCTGGGTCTCCCAAGTCCCCATCTCACATGCAAACCTACTCTAACCACAATATCACATGAGTGCCTTCCTCTTGTTCTCTCTTCCTATCAGTGAAGAACTGTGAGAGGAGAGAGACTGTGCTGGCCAGCAGGTAACGACTTTTTCCACCTGCCTTGCCCCACCTTCCAGCCCTAGGAGCCTTCATAGGAAGAACTTCCATAGGAAGAACTATGAGGGGAGAAAGACTCTGTTTGCCACTAGGGGGTGGCTGGCTTTACCTGTGCTGCCCCATATCCAACCCGAGGAATCTTCAGCAGGGAGTTTCTGCCAGAAGCACTATGTTGATGGGTATTATAATGAGCTGAACAGAATATGAGTTATGTGGTTGGGGAGAGAGTGTGTGTATGCTATTTTGTTAATAATTTTTTTCCCTTCCAGTAGCACCTTAGAGACCAACTAAGTTTGTTCTTGGTATGAGCTTTCGTGTGCATGCACACATCTTCAGATACCTGGTAGTGCATGCACACAAAAGCTCATACCAAGAACAAACTTAGTTGGTCTCTAAGGTGCTACTGGAAGCAACTTTTTTATTTTGTTTCGACAACGGCAGACCACCACGGCTACCTATCTGTAACTGGAACTATTTTGTTAATGTTATTGATATTGTTTTATTGTCTATTATAAATGCTGCACTGATTTGCTAATCATCTAAAATGACTTTTGATTTAATTGTGATGTCTAGCTTAATTTTTTTGGCTGTTGCTTTGCCATCTAAGTGTCTTAGATTGCAATGGTTTCATTGATGATTTGTTAATTATGCTACATGATTTATGCAATATTTGTGATGTTCTATCATGGATTATGGTGCTGGAGGAGACTCTTGAGAGTCCCATGGACTGCAAGAAGATCAAACCTATCCATTCTTAAAGAAGTCAGTCCTGAGAGCTCATTAGAAGGACAGATCCTGAAGTTGAGGCTCCAGTACTTTGGCCACCTCATGAGAAGAGAAGACTCCCTAGAAAAGACCCTGATGTTGGGAAAGATTGAGGGCACAAGGACAAGGGGACGACAGAGGATGAGATGGTTGGACAGTTTTCTCGAAGCTACTAACAGTTTGGCCAAACTGCGAGAGGCAGTGAAGGATAGGCGTGCCTGGCGTGCTCTGGTCCATGGGGTCACGAAGAGTCGGACACGACTGAACGACTGAACGACAACAAATCATGTTACTGCTATTTATTGTTTGTACGTCACTTTCGGATTCATTTGAATGAAAAGTGGCATAGAAATATAATAAATCAAATCAATGGGCCTGGATAGCTCTGTTGGTTAGGGCACAGTAATGATAACGCCAAGGCTGCAGGTTCGATCCCCATATGGGACAGCTGCAGTGTAGGGGGTTGGACTAGATGATCCTCAGGGTCCTTTCCCACAGGTCTATGATTCAGATCAAATCAAACACCACAATGCCCTGGCACCGTTTTCTTGATAGGAATGTGTTGTTGTGTTTTGGATTATTATTATTCTTTGGAGATCACTCGTAGCCAAGTAAGATTGTCTTCCATAAACACGGTTTTAACAATGAATCTGTAAGTGACTGTGGAGGCCAATTCTGGATCCACACATCCTTCCACAGTGGGGACATTGGTTTCCGGGTGGGAGTTGATCACGGTGTGGATTTGCCAAGTGTGCCTTCTCCTAGCACTTTTCTCCCTTTCGTCCTGAATTTGAGTGTCTTCAAAGCCCATGACACCTTTGGTCAAGGCTGTTCTCCAATTGGAGCGCTTGCAGGCAAGTGTTTCCCAATTGTTGGTGTTTATGCTACTTTTTTTTTAGATTTGCCTTGAGACAGTCTTTAAAACTTTTTTGTTGACCACCAGCATTACGCTTTCCATATTTAAGTTCGGAATAGAGTAGTTGATTGGAAGACGATAATCAGGCATCCGCATGAATGGCTCTCAACCCTTTGAATAAAACTCACCAAAACCAACAGGCTACTATTATAAGTGCTTATGTTTTGGATTAGAAGACATTTGACCCCATAGGAATATAGGGAGCTGCCTTATACTGAGTCATACAACTGGTCCACCAAGCTCATTGTTGTCTACTCTGGCAGTGCCGGTTTCTGGCAGATGTTCTAACACTAAGCAATATCGGCTTATATTATGCATATATGTTCTGTATTATTTTATTAATACTATTGTTACAAGTTGCCATGGTGTTTGTCTCTAGAGCAATAAACCCCGGAACTAAGTCATGGTCCTTCTCCACTCACTTCCTTTATTATTCCTCACTGAATTGCTCACCAGAGTTCTTCGTGCTTCTCTGGACATCTTGTTTTTTAAAACCATTTTGGGATGTCTCATAGAATCATAGAGTTGGAAGGGACCCCAAGGGTCATTTAGTCCAACCCCCTACAATGCATGAATCACAGCTAAAGCATCTCTGATAGATGGTCATCCAACCTTTGTTTAACAACGTCCACTGAAGAAGAGTCCGCCACCTTCCGAGGGAGTCTGTTCCATAGTCGAACATTTCTTACCATCAGAAAGTCCTTCCTAATGTTTCGTCGGAATGTCCTTTCTTGTAATTTGAATCCATGTCACCACCTGGCCCATTAGGGCAACATCAATTGTCATGTCAGCTGAAGATGCTGCCGCTTAGTGTAGCACTAGGCAGATAAAGCACCCAGAAGACTGCTGCGCTGAAAATGGTAAACCGGGAAGCCCATCTAAGATACAAACAATCTTTCTGCTAGCAATCTCACACTGTGAGCATCATACTGTGCTTTCAAACTGCAGCTCTGATGTGCTGCTCTCCCCCCCCCCCCAGCAGATGGTTCAGAACCCGCAACGCACCACCCACTCTGTGGCAAATCCCTTCCCTTGTTTTCCCCTCCTGGACAGATCAGGCAATTCTGAGTGCTGATGTTATCCATTCCCGGGTGCTTCCCCTTCCGAAGTCCCCTCTCGTCCTTAGGCTCCTTGCATGTTAAAACCAAACAGACAAACTGGGCTGGCGTTTCCCTAGCTCTAATTACTTTTAATAATAATAATAATAAAACCCTCAAAAGTTCAAATGAGGAGATGCCAACTAGCATCTCTGAGACATGCAAGAACACGAGCCTGTGTTTTGACAAGGCGGCTTTGGAGAGCATAATGCCAATAATTCACATTCCTGGGGAAACGTTCCAGATGGTGCAATCTGTTTACTTCTCTGTTGTTTGTGCAAGTGGTTGCAACAGCACTAAGGGGCACCCATAATTCATTGCAGTTAAGGAAATGGAGGAGAGATATCAGATGTGCACATTTCGATCGAGGGCACTGGAACTTTGGCACACCAAGCTCAAAGAGTGTAGCGAGTTGGTCAATGAGATGAAACTTAACAAATATATTGATGTATCAGTATGGATGGCTTGGCAGTGGGATGTCAGAAAAGCACCCTGGGGTCTTAGTTAGACCATGAGCTTAGCATGAGTCAACAGTGTGATGCAGCAGCAAAAAATGCTAATTCTATTCTAGGCTGGATGGCGTTCAAGGGGAGCAATAGTACCACTTTATCCTGCCTTGGTCAGGCCCCACTTGAAGGACTGTGTCCAGTTCTGGACACCACAGTTGAAGAAGGATACTCTCAATCTGGAATGTGTGCATAGGAGGATGAGCAAGGGACTCAGGGTAGCTTACAGAGAAAATAAGAACAGCCAAAAACATAGGAAAAGGAAACCAAGTCTTCCTAAACATTAGGAAGTATGTTCTGATGGTAAGAGCTGTTCGACAGTGGGACAAACTCCCTTGGAAGCCCACCCACTTCATTGGAAGTTTTTAAGAAGAGGTTGGATGGTCTTCTGTCAGGGATTCTTTTGTTGACATTCCTGCATTGCAAGGGATTGGACTAGATGACCCTCATGGTCCCTTCCAACTTTCTATGATTCTGTTATTCTAAATTTGAAGACTGAGTCTAACCAATCCAGCAGTGATTTGGTACCACACATGCCAACTCATCTTATTCTGGTGCCTTCCTGTCCTGTGGTGGATTTGTAGTGGAAAAACCTTCTGGGGGTAAGAGCTTCTTCAACAGTGTAAGAGTCTCCCTCGAAAGGTTGTGGACTCTCCTTCATTGGACGTTTTTAAGCAGATGTCCATCTGTCACGGATGCTTGAGTTGAGATTCCTGCATTGCAGAAGATGACCCTCAGGTTTTCTTCCAGCTCCACAATTCTATAATTCTATGAACCATGCTCTTTGAAGTTTACATTTTGTGTGTGGATGGTAATGGAGTCTTAGAGGTGCTCCTCATCCTCAGCTGCTTTTATCTCTGGGTTGTACCTCATTTTCTAAAGCAATCTCTTGCCAGCCCACTTCCAAAGGTTGCTAGCTAATGGACAGTCAAGTAGCCTCTTCTTCAGGATAACACGGAACAACACACTGTACTTAATGTTGACACTGTTCAGTGGAACAATTATTACAATCAATTTGACTTCTAATGCGACTTTCCTTGTAAATCTCTGGGTCATTAACCTTAACAACATCAATGTACTGTCAGTATCCAATTTCACCAAATTAGTGTCTGAGGTAATAGGAGAAAGAATGTATTAGAGCATTATTGGTGACTAATAAAGACAGCCATCCTTCTAATGTACTAGGAGGGAACAGCTGAAGCATGTAAGGGAGAGGAAGAGAAAAAGAAATCTAGAGCGGGATGGGGGGAAGAGACACATGGAATGTCTTAGTAGAGGTCATTGGCTCAGATGCTACACAACTTAACCTTCATCCCTCTGTGGAAGGAGGAGCAGAGCCCAGAGAGAGTTCCTTGGAAATTGATGGATGGAGTGTGCATCCATTTCCCTCTGGACAGATGAGCTGCCTCAGAACAACTTTGCTGTTTACATGATGCCATGGCCTATCGGTCCAAGACAGTGATTTTCCAAGTGTCAAGCAGGCATCCCTAGAGAGGCATGGAGGGTTGCCAAGTGAGCCATGTGGCTGGGCCAAACAGCGGGATCCTGGCAGGCAGAAGGTACAAGATGAAACGCCTCAAGTCCTGAGGTGATTCAAGGTCTTGCAAAGAATTTACATTAGGAGGACAAAGCAGGCTTTCCCCCCACCCCCTCATATCCATTGTACTCTGTGGTTTTTCAGCCGCTGAGTCTGAGTCTGCAGGGGAAATGGACTTGTTGTGTGCAGAGCTTTTAATCCACTGCATCTGATCCTGATGCCTTGCACTCAGGCTTCCTGGGGATCATGTTGTCTTCTCCCTACTCTTGAACATAAGATGAGCCCTGCTGGATCAGGCCAAAGGTCCACCTCATCCAGTGCTCTGTTCTCACAATGAACCAGATGGCCATGGAGACCCCACCAGCGGGATTCAAGGGCAACAGTGTTCTCCTCACCTGGAAGTCCCAGTCACTGGTATTCAGAGACACTCTGCCTCTCACTGGGAAGGAAGAAGATCGCCACCATGGTTAATATCCAGGTAGCCTTATTCCCTTTTAAAGACTAAACCATGGGACATCAGTCAGACTTCTTCCAAGTAGGAAGCAAGATACTATTCCACCAGCCGTGTGTTATTGTTGCCTTTGGTGATTTATATATCACTAGTAGACATGTAGCCCGTTAAATTAACGGGCGCTAGAACCCGCCGCGTGCCCGTGCACACCCGATTCAAATCGGGGGTGTAGCGCTGAGGGGGCGCCGAGGCAGAGGCTGCCCCGGCCAAGCAGAGCTACGCCGCCGCAGCCCGCAGGAAAAGCCCCCAGCCCGTCTCCATGTCTTTCGCCTCAGCAATCGCCGCTCAGAACGGCGCTCTCCGATTGGTGCCAGCAAGTGCTTTCTTCGGCCAATCACAGCCTAAGCACGCGACCCGCCTCTGCGTTCCAAGTCCCAACGGCTGTTCATGGGGCACATGCGCAGTAGCGCAATTCCAGGGACACAGGGACTGGACGCAGAGACACTTGCACTTTATTATATAGGATAAGCTGTGTAATCCCCTCCCTACAGAGCTGTGTCTGACACCTTCATTGCACACCTGTCACCATACATTGAAAATGCACCTCTTTAATTGCCTTTGACAATCAAAACATATATATTTAGCACCCACTCTAGTTATGATTGTAATTTCCTTTCAACTGTTTCTAATGCTTTATTCTATATTGCTGTAACCTGCAGTGGGACCTTCTGGTGAAGGGAAGGTAATAAATCTCATCAGCATCGATACACACAAGACCTAAAGATTTCTTCCCCTGCGGAAGAAGCTTCCATGTTTCTGCCTCTTTCTAAAGTTCTGCACTTTAGAATTATGGTGTGTGCGACATCGAGCTTACCTTCTTGTTGCAAGGTGGTTGGGGGTAGTATGGGTGTTTTTTCTTTCCAGTTAACATTCCTCCAGCACTCTTCAGCCTCCCTGGCTGCCATCACCTTCTGATCTGAAAAAGTCCTGTGGGCATTCTGTTGGAAGCCACCCAGAGTGGCTGGGGAGACCCAGACAGATGGGCGGGGTACAAATAATAAATTCTTCTTCCTCTTCTTCTTCTTCTTCTTCTTCTTCTTCTTCTTCTTCTTCTCTCCTGAACTTTATCGTATGAACAGGAAGCCAGGCAGGTTGCCAGCCAAATGCCTGAAATCTGGGCACTCTCTGCCCTCCTTTTTTAAAGCTCTGTACGAACATTTCCTTGTTCATTTCTTCAAAGGTAAAAGAGGGGAAAACTACTTACAATTACAAGAAACAGCTGCCAGGTGGATGTAAGGCAGGAAACCCTAGCTGGGGATGCTGTGGGGTTTTCTGGAAGCGCAGACAATCAGGAAGGCTGCAGAGTGTAGGCTACTGAAGAGACAATTTGTAGAATGAAAGAAAGGACACTCACACACATGCTTTGGCCGCCCCACCTGTGAGAGAGCTGCTCTGAACTGGTCTCTCCCCTTTGATAATTCTCATTAATTGATAGAAAATAGGGGGGAAGCAAGGGAGAGCTTTTCTGCAGAGCACTAGAGATGATCGCAAGCAAATTAAAGCAGCAGGTGTCCTAGGGGCTTAGACTCTAAGTATCAACAGTGTGGGATTCATTGAAGGAAGGGGAGTGAGGCATTCCTATTAATTGTAATAGGAATTCTCAGAGCAATTTCACAATCCACAATCCAATAAATGCACATTGGAGGTATTTAAGGAGAGGTTGGATGGCCATCTGCCATGGGTGCTTTAGCTAAGATTGATTCATTGCAGAGGGTTGGACTAGATGACCCTCGAGGTCCCATCCAATTCTGCAATTCTATGATTCTGTGAGGGACGCGGGTGGTGCTATGGTCTAACCCACTGAGTCTCTTGGGGTTGCCGATCAGAAGGACGGCGGTTCAAATCCCCGCAACGGAGTGAGCTCCCATTGCTCTGTCCCAGCTCCTGCCAACCTAGCAGTTCAAAAGCACACCAGTGCAAGTAGATAAATAGGTACTGCTCCGGCGGGAAGGTAAACGACGTTTCCGTGCATTGCTCTGGTTTCAACAGAAGCAGCTTAGTCACGCTGGCCACATGACCCGGAAAAACTGTCTGCGGACAAACGCCGGCTCCCTCGGCCAATAAAGCGAGATGAGCACAGCAACCCCAAAGTCGTCTGCGACTGGACTTAACTGTCAGGGGTCCTTTACCTTTTTAAAATGATTCTGTGAAAACAATCACATATATAAAAACAATGCCAGAAAATACAATGGATACCATTCCTGTCTGATATGGAATGGGAGATTTCCATCACACTTAAGGCACGATTCCAACATTGTACACAGCAGATCTCCTGATGAGATGGTATTCTGCAGGACGGATGCCCTCTCCTGCAGAATGCAGCGATCAGCTGGGTTTATATAAGGGATGAGACAATCCCAAAATTTACAGGGCTGAACAAATAACAATAACTGGAAAAGCCAAGATCAGTTGCTGGGTCTTTTCCCCTGCCCCATACAGTCTGTACACACATGCTAGATCAGGGCATATAATGTGGAAGCTGGAAAACTCTATTCTTTAAGAACTTAATTCCTGGAAGAATAACTATCTATGCAAGTGATTATAAATGGGCCAAGTCTAAGGAGGGAGTAAAATGAAAGGTTGGGTCTGTTGATCTTCAAAGTAGGACTCCCACACAACAGGGTCAGGGGCCTTAATAATACTGTGGTCAGGATAGCAAAGCTAATATCCCTCCCATTGTGATAACTGTGATGGGAATTCTTGGTCATCACAGATAATTAGAACTTTAGCCTTAGAGTGGAGAAACAACCTCCCAGCCTGTAGGAAAACGACCAACTCCCTCGCAGTTAATTAAAAGCAAAGAATATGCAAATGGTACAAGGTTTCGCTTGCAAAATGTAGAGGGGCAAGGCCCCCACCCTTGCTGGTATGTTGCTGGCAAAATTCATGATTTACACCTTCATAAGTTGTAGGCAAGTGTCTTCTCGCGTTCTTGGGTCTCAGCTCCCAAGTACAGTGGTAAATTAAGTACTTAATTCGTTCCAGAGGTCCGTTCTTAACCTGAAGCGTACTTAACCTGAAGCACCACTTTAGCTAATGGGACCTCCTGCTGCCACTGCGCCGCCAGAGCACAATTTCTGTTCTTAGCGGAGTTCTTAACCTGAAGCGTACTTAACCTGAAGCGTACTTAACCCGAAGTACCACTGTACAAAGCCCTAGATAAGAATTGGCCACTGGAGACTGCAGACTCTTTTTTTGCAATTTTAAATCATTTAATACGTTTGAAGTTTTGCTTGATGCAATGTGAAATATCCACATGTCTTAACGGCTTTGCAATTCCTACAGTGTAGAATTTGGCTATTTAAAAAGTGCAAAAAACAAAACAAAACAAAAACAAAAAAAACCCCACCACAACAAAGTCCACATTTCTAAGTTGTGTGTATGTGTCTGTGTTTTCCATGTGTTTCATTGTATCAGCAAAAAGCACTGCACATTCACCTTGGTCTCTGTTATCTACCTGTAGCATTCAACCCGTGGTCAATAAACATCTGGGGTCATTGGGTGTTGGGAATTTTGAGAAAGTGCCAGCGGGGCCAGCCACAAAAGGCTGTGTGGGGAACATGACACATCTCTAATCACCAATCTCTTTCTCTAATTTGGGTCAAGTTCCCTTGATTGCTTCCCCAAAACCTTTTCTTTTGTCATGGTGGCTCTCCACTACCCATATTTCAAATCCAAACCCTCTTGTTTCCTGCATTGGACTGGATTGTTATAGGATGTGTGATCTTTGTTGTATATTTTGTTGCTTCTATGGCTTACAAACTGTCCTGTGGATCTTCTTTGCATAGCTGTCAACCCTCCCTTTTTTTGCGGGAAACTCCCTTATTCCAATGCCGTTTCCCACTGCTATCCCGGATTGTTGATATCCCTTAAATTTCCTGGATTCCAAAGGAAGCAGCTCCTCTCCCTCCCTGCCGGCCAGGGAGGCTCCTCAGCTGCGTTGCTCGGCTGCCAATAAGGAGTCTGAGACCGACTGGGGGCGGAGCTTGCATGCCTTGTGCAGCCAGACCCTCACGCCCAACCAGACAGCCTGCCTGCCTGCCGTCTATGCGCTTGCTCTTTCGCTCACCCGTTTGCGCACAGCCTCTGGAGCGTAGGGTGGCGAGGCTACTTGATGCCATTGCACAGCCCTCGCGGCATCCCTTATTTTCAAATCCAAAAGTTTGGAAAAATCCCTTATTTTCAAATCCAAAAGTTGACAGCTATGCTTCTTTGGTGATCACTCATAGCCGAGTAAGATTGTCTTCCATGAACACGGTTTTAACAGTGAGTTCATAAGTGGCTGTGGAGGCCAGTTCTGGATCCACACATCCTTCCACAGTGAGAACACAGGTTTCTGGGCAGGAGTTGATCACGGTAAGGTTTCGCCAAGTGTGCCTTCCTCTTAGCACATTTCTCCCTTTCGTCCTGAGTTCGAGTGTCTTCAAAGCCCATGACACCTTTGGTAAAGGCTGTTCTCCAATTGGAGTGCTCGTAGACCAGTGTTTCCCAGTTGTTGGTGTTTATACTACATTTTTAAAAGATTTGTCTTATGGATAGCAATACAGAAAGGCGGTATGCAGATGAAAAGGGAAGTGAAATGAAATTAAAAGCTCTTAAATATGGCATGGATAGCTCACCTGGTTAGACCATGGTGCTGATAACGCCAAGGTTGAAGGTTCGATCCCTGTCTGGGACAGCTGTGTATTCCTGCATTAAGGTGCTGGTTTTGACCTTTAAAGCCCTATGCGGCCTAGGACCCTCGTGCCTACGGGACCGCCTCTCCTGGTATGCCCCGCAGAGGACCTTAAGGTCCACAAATAACAACATTTTGGAGGTCCCAAGCCACAAGGTTGTTAGACTGGTCTCAACTAGGGCCAGGGCCTTTTCAGTACTGGCCCCAACTTGGTGGAACGCTCTGTCACAAGAGACCAGGGCCCTGCGGGATTTGACATCTTTCCTCAGGGCCTGCAAGACAGAGCTGTTCTGCCTGGCCTTCGGGTTGGACTCAGTCTGATGTTTTTTCCTCCCCTTATGGTTTTGATTTTGGCCGATAAATGAAGCTGCATTTAAATTTTAAATTGTATTTTAACCTGTATTTTAATTAACGGTTTTTCTTTCTTTTATATTTTATTGTAATTTTTATGGGTGTTAGCCACCCTGAGCCCGGTTTCGGCTGGGAAGGGCGGGGTATAAATAAAATTTATTATTATTATTATTTATTATTGCTGGGGATTGGACTAGATGACCCACAGGGTCCCTTCTGACTCTACAAGTCTATCGAGCTGATTCTGAATTGAGCTGAAGGGAGCTAGTCCATCCCTAATTAGAACCCCAAATACAACACAGAGTTCTGCCCCTTGAATGGGACTTTAAAAATAACTAGCCTGTGAGACTAGTTGAGCCTCACCACTCTGACCTACATATCGCAACAAAATCGTAGCTTCCTAATGAGCAGGCTGTCGCTGTGGCCTTGGTGTGGAAGCTTGCGCCTGCAGATGGCGAACGGTAAAAGAGACTTCCAATCCAGTCAGGAAGATAGTAATGAGGATGTACGATGGCACACACTTAACCCGCGCTCATTAGAGCGCCAGGATTATCCGTTTAATTTGCAAGCGTCCCTCAGATGCCAAAACGGAACTGATCCTATGTGTTTTTTGTTTTTTTTAAAGGAAAACACTGAAAGGATGCTGGCTTTGACACTCGTGGTGTTGTTCTTGCCTTGGGCGAGAGGAGAGGAGGAAGAGAAGAAGGAGAAGCAACATTTCTGCACTTGACAACTGCAGCCCCAAAGAGCAAGTATGACACACCAAGGCATGATCAGCTAGGCAGATTCTGCATCCCGAGGCTATTTCCATGAATTATAAATACCAAAGAAACGCGGCTATTAGCACACTTGAGAGCAAGCACTGCCAAGGCTATGAATATCCTAATATACCCACACACAATTAGATGGAGAGATGTGCACAAACAAAATTCGCCTATACTTTTTTTTTTACGAAGAGTTCCAGAGAAGAAGAAACATCAGAGTGCAATTTCCAGTTTGAGTACCGAATCGTGGAACTTGCCAGGCCATTTCAGGGCCTACATTTTTCACATGGGTGTCCATCTCTTGATGACGGCGGTATCATGGGATAACTTTCAGCTGCTGCCTTATACCAAGTCACAGCTTTGGACCCACCTAACCAAATATGGATGAAACTGACTCCTGGATTTCAGGTGTGGTCTCTCCCAGCCCAAGCTGGAACTGCCAGTGACTTAATGTGGGTCCTTTGTATTGGCAGAGGAGCTAATCTGCAGCTAGGAAGCCAAATCATGAGCAATACTGACTCTTTTCTTAAAATTAAAACAGTGTCCAAACCATAGCTGTCAACCCTCCCTTTTTTTTGCAGGAAACTCCCTTATTCCAATGCCGTTTCCCGCTGCTATCCCGGATTGTTGATATCCCTTAAATTTCCCGGATTTCAAAGGAAGCAGCTCCTCTCCCTCCCTGCCGGCCAGGGAGGCTCCTCAGCTGCGTTGCTCGGCTGCCAATAAGGAGTCTGAGACCGACTAGGGGCGGAGCTTGCATGCCTTGTGCAGCCAGACCCTCACGCCCAACCAGACAGCCAGCCTGCCTGCCGTCTATGCGCTTGCTCTTTCGCTCACCTGTTCGCGTGCAGCCTCTGGAGCACAGGGTGGCGAGGCTACTTGGTGCCATTGCACCGCCCTCGCGGCATCCCTTATTTTCAAATCTGAAAGAGTTTCCCTTATTTTCAAATCCGAAAGTTGACAGCTATGGTCCAAACACTTGTTAAACCATTGAAAAGCTTTGACTTGCAGAACATAAAGAAGAATATATGCAAAGTATTTGCATTCACATGCCTATTCAAGCATGGGCTGAGTTTTTCTTAGTTAAAGATTGCAGATTCTTCCTTAAACACCCAAACTTTCTCTCTTTCAGTATTTGCACACAATCTTCTGCACATTACTCAGCTCGGCCACATGGTTCCTTCTGAGAGGTTTCTACTTTCTTCTTCCAGCAGACTTCTCCTTATTGGTTCTTTGGGAAAACATCGACTTCGATACTACTTCCGTCACATAGATTCACACAGAAGCATTAGCACGCCACTCCTCTATTGCACTTAGAAGGAGAACTATCTAACACTGTGGGTGAATCCACACACAGGAGGGGAAAAAACACCAGAAATGTCAGAAATTAAATTGTTATAACAAAAGAGGAAAAAAGGCACTATGGAAAATTGCATAGAATTTTGTTTTGCTCTCCAGCGCCATCTGGTGTTGCATGTTTATAACACATTCAAAATGCTGTTTTTTGACTAATGTACCTGTCTCTTCTTCAATGTTCATGGAGATGCAGTCATTGTAGTCAAGTCCCTCACTCACAAAACAAAATGGAGAACGTAATTAGATGCCCACCATATTAAATCTTATTTTTTCTCCCCTGAAGGAAATAAATATATTCCAGCAGCACTCCAAGTAATTGATATGAAACTCTGCCCCCAACTATTATATGGCGCCCCACTATGGATTTCAGGTGACCTCAAGAAGCTGGATAAATTCCATGCATCCCTCTTGAGGTCATTATTCGGATTTACAAACTCCATAAATTCGAGTCAATATGCTGTGAGCTGGGAATCCTACCTTTATCAATAAGAGCGTGGTTGAGGACCTTGAAATACTGGATCTTTCTTCATAATAGAGCCCTATCCCCCAATTCTCTCCTTTACGACCTACTAAGTGATAATACAAGCAATAACCTATCACTGGTTTGTAGGAGAAAGCTGAACACAATAGGCCTAAAGATGGCTGACTTTGAAAACACTGACATTAAAGACGTCTGGAAAGTTATTAGAAAGGCCATCATAAGGAAAAGCACTCAATATTTACTGGAGGTGGCGGGGCGCAGTACCTGCTCCCCTCTATATCTGAACCTCCCTATGTGTAGAGATTTCAAAGGGGGGTATATGGCCAATTTGAAGAACCAGGAAGGGTGCAGGCTCTTCATGCTAGCTAGGTTCAACGTGTTCCCCTCAATGGAGGTAGAAGGAAGATACTTAGCTCTCCCAAAAGCTGAACGTCTATGTAAGTGCGGGAAGAATGAACCAGACACGTTGGATCACATTTTCTTTTCCTGCAACCATGGAATTAATGCGAGAAGGCGACTGCTGGGTGCCTTGCAGGCGGATACATCGGATCCTCCACTCCCAACTCTTCAGGGATTACTGGCGGATAATAATGATGAAATTACTTCAGTGGTGGCTGAGTTTTTGTGCTCAGTTTACGCAGAGAGACTGGGCCACTGTGGAGAGGACAAGGGGATGCTCACTGAAAATTGATATATCGTTTTAAAACATTAGTTCAACTAATATGTATTTTATCTTACGAAGTCTATAACTGAATGTTTAAGTTATAACTTTATTTTAAAGCACCTGAACTTGTTATGCCTAATAAAGGTTGTTGATGATTAAATAGCCTCCCACGTGACCAGAGTTCACCAATCACAGAGTTACAGGAGAACATTCCAGAATTAAACACACAGTAATGCATTTAAGCAACCCCAATTTCAGTAAATAAAATCACTAAACTTAACATTTGCCACGTCATTGCCATCTGGAGGGCACTCCTGGCTTAGAGAACAACAAAAGTGGAGAAGGCCCTGATGCAAAACAGTTGTGGTATAATAAGTTGTGGAATTTCACCTCTGTTGTTTAAAACAATCACTGGATTTAAGCTGTGCTAGCCGAGGCTTATGGGAGTTGTAGGCCATAACATCTGGAGGCCGCCATGTTGCTGAAGGCTGAGATAAGGTTTAGGAGGCCTTACTTGCATTCTGTCAAGGGAGAACCACAACTCCTTTTGAAGAGGCTTATTTTTCTCAGAGTGGGTCTGGATGAATGCAAATCAGTGTCTTAGAGCAACTGCTGGAAATTTTCCCCCAAACATCTAGTCTGACACTTTTCTGTCCCCTGCTGTCATCTCTGAGGGTTTCCCTCAGTGCTGAGACAAAGGCGGATACTCTTAGGTTTGGGATTTTGGTGAGGAATAACAGAGGGCTCCAAGTCCAGAGGGGATAAGGGAATAGTATGTCAAAGGCAGAACCCAACGTTTCCCAGAAGGCATTTTTCTGAGGAGATTTCTGTGATATTCTTCCTCTTTATTTCCCCCATCCCAAACAAGAGGGTCATTATGCAGAAAATTGTCCAAAGATTCTGTGCTGGCCTCCATCCCTCTCCTCACTTTTGAATTGCAACAGCAATAATAATAATAATAATAATAATAATAATAATAATAATAATACAATTCTTACCCAACCATATAAAATTGTTATTACCGTATTGGTCCAAATATAAGCCGCACCCAAATATAAGTCGCACCTTTAAACTTCAAGGGGGGGGGGAGAGACAATATAAGCTGCTTCCTTAAAATTCCACAGGCACTTACACCTGTATGTCTGTTTCAGCAGCAATATCTTAAAAGCCAATTGTTGTAAGGTCGCGAATTTAAGCCGCACTTTAACTTTTCACGGTCGGAATTTGGGAAAAAAGGTGAGGCTTATATTCAGGCCAATACAGTATTATTAAAATTTGTATACCACCCTTCATCCATAGATCTCGGGGTGGTTCACAGCATAAAAACACAAGAGGAAAAAACAAGATTGAGAACAGTTAGAACATTTTACAGTCCAAAGAACAGAGTGCGTGCAGCCAAAGGCCAGGTTAAAGAGATGTGTCATTTCAGCATATGGCAAATGCTACACAAGGAAGATGCCAGACACACCTTTGTGGAGAGGCAGTTCCACAACTTAGGGACTGCCCCAGAAAAGTAAGCTGGATTACTTATCTTCCCTGCATGTTCTACACCAGGGGTGGCCAACTCTCCAGAGACTGCGATCTACTTTCAGAATTAAAAACTGGCAGTGATCTACCCCCGTGTTTTTGGGGTTCGGCTCGAAGTTTTATGGAGGAGAAAAGTCCCATTTTTTAAAAGCTTTTTTTGGGGGGGAGTTCCGTTTGGGGGGGTGTTAAAGGCAAGGGACATAGGGATAAAGTCACTCACAAAAAGACCTTTATGGATCAAATCAGCAGCTCAGAGAAAGCACCATCTTCCCTTCTGGAGATCATACAACAATGGAAGGTGGGTCAGGAGTCAGTTTTAGCGACGCTAAGGAAAGGGAGCCAGAGATCGACCGCGATCTACCAAAACCTCACGGGGATCTACCAGTAGATCGTGATTGACCTGTTGGACATCCCTGTTCTACACACTCCAAATGCAACTGTTTCCTACCTGCCCAGGTCACAGACCAGCAAGATCTTCTGTCATTCAATACTCAGTGCTGATCCCAAAGTCGTCATCTTCCCCTCCAAGGGATAAAATGGCAGCCAAAGATTTCAGCTCCCCCCCCAATCACTTGCCGCTGCCCATTGCCTGCCTTAATAGCCTGTCCCCTCTCAACCCCTACCGGCATCCCCTCTCTATAATTCCAGCACAATGGCCATATAGCAATGTGTCTGCTGAGATTCACAATCCTCTGCAGCACCTTGCAATTTTAGACGTGGCGGCTTTTCCCATCGGTTAAAAAAAAAGAGAGAAAAGTAATGAAACGCCACCCACCCCATGAAAATTGCAGGCAATTTTGGGTGACAATTGATCATCCAATGTGTTCCCAAGAGCCATTTCCCGTAATGTTCCTGTTTCTTTTCAGCACTCAAAACATCTTGAAAGGATATAATCACTCGCATCAAAGAGAGCTGTCATGATGTAGGTGGAATTTATAGTTCGAGAGCTTCTCGGAGGAGGAGGATGGAGGAGAAAGTTGTTGGGCTGAAGCCAAGGCTGTTCATTCTCCAGTGGCATTGAAAGAAAAGAAAAGAAAACTACCCAACCTGAATTCTGTGCTTGCAGCAAATGCCATCATTGTAAGCAAATTTTCTTCTTCGTTTTCCTTGTAAGCTGACAAAGACCATACCTCTTCCTTGCAAATTGGGATATGCATAGGATAACTTGATTGGCATCTGTCTGTCTTGGGACACAACGGAGGAGTGAGCCTTTGGCGATGAAGTCAAAACGTTGGAAGGGTACAGAGCCTGCAATGGCTACAGAGACCGATATGGGAGAGACATGTTTTGTTGCAGCTGGGGCAGATGAAGGCATCCGGTTGTGCTGCTGCAGATGCACCATGGCGTTTCTTCTCTCTGTGCTCCTCCCAGTGGGCATTCCTCCTCTGGTCACTTCTATGGATGCACAACCTGTCTGTCTCCAGGCACTGCGGTCACCTGCAAGGGATTCCCAGCCAGCAGGGTTGATGTTGCCATCCTTCATGTCACGTTGGCAGACATCTTTGTAGCGCAGAGTTGGTCTGCCAACAGGCCTAGTGCCTGAAACCAGCTCCCATAGAATAGAATAGAATAGAATAGAATAGAATAGAATAGAATAGAATAGAGCACATCCTTGGGGATCCTGCCACCTTCTGTTCTGTGGACCTGACCACAAATGTCCCCAACAAACTCTCTGCTTTGGGATATCTATACAGTTGAACCTCGACTTACGAATTTAATGCATTCCGAATGCACACTCGTAAGTCAAAAATTTCGTAAGTCGAAAAGCGGCATTCCCATAGGAATGCATTGGAAACATAAGTCGAAAAATTCGTAAGAAAACTCTATGTAAACCTTCGTAAGTCGAGTAAACCCCATCTAAAATCCAAGCGGATTTCCTTTCGGAAGTCGAAAAATTCGTAGGCACGCGGCCGGTTTTTCCCTTTCATAAGTCGAAAACTACGTAAGTCGAGTACTTCGTAAGTCGAGGTTCCACTGTATTCTACATTAGCCTCCCTCAACCTGGTACCTTCCAGATGCAGGTGTGCTTTGAAGGCTACCACATGGTCTCAGCATCTAAACCTTGGCAAAGACAGTGCTACCTCGGTTGTCGAACGTAATCTGTTCTGGAAGACCGTTCGACTTCCGAAACATTGGACAATCGAGGCGCAATGGGCGGTCGGCGAGTTCCATTGAGAAAAATGGAGAAACGTGCCTTGGAAGCCGTTTGACTTCTGAGGCACGTTCAAAAATGGAAGCATTCGCTTCCGGGTTTTCGACGTTCGGGTTCCGAATCGTTTGACTTCTGAGACGCTTGAAAACCGAGGTTCCACTGTGTCTGTGTCACAGAATCAGAAAGCCTGTAATGTAAGGGTCCAAACTTAGAGCTGAATGAATTGAGAGCTAGCCCAAAATAGATCCATGGGGTGTATAGACTCTATGTCTCACCCGTTGTTTTCAGAATTCATTCACATCCCTAGCCATCGTCTCCTTTCTCCAATGTTTTTATCAATGAACATGCAAACCTTACAGCAAGTAAGAGAGCCAGTGTGGTGTAGTGGTTAAGAGTGGTGGACTTGTAATCTGGTGAACCGGGTTCGCGTCTCCACTCCTCCACATGCAGCTGCTGGGTGACCTTGGGCTAGTCACACTTCTCTGAAGTCTCTCAGCCCCACTTACCTCACAGAGTGTTTGTTGTGGGGGAGGAAGGGAAAGGAGAATGTGAGCCGCTTTGAGACTCCTTCGGGTAGTGATAAAGCGGGATATCAAATCCAAACTCTTCTTCTTCTTCTCTTCAAGTAGATCTGACTAGATTTGATGCATACTGTGATATGGTCAGATCTGCTGTGACCATCGCCTGTGATGAATGCATTTTTTTATAGCCAGATTGGCAAAGGATATAGACATGATTAATTAAGAAATAATTACCTTTAACCAGGAGAAGATGAGACAATGAATGGGTCATAAAATCTGACAAAACATAGCGGAGACTAGTGTTTGTGTAAATCAAAAGTATGAATATTTATTGCTTTGGTGAGAGATGTTGAACAAGTGCCATCCCGCTCAACACACACAAAACACAAATTGAGGACCAGCAATCTTTTTTAAAAAATCAAATCATTAGCATGAGAGGTAACAGCTCCTAATCAGGAGCTCCCAAACACTACCAAATTAGGTTTCCAAAACAACAAGGAAATAACTGTCAAAGTCTACCTAAATCTAAGACTGACAAATGGCTCATCTTGAAACATTTGCTCATGCATGCACCAAGAAAAAGAAACAGAGTCATGAGTTATGTCTGTTTCTCCCTGGGTGTCCTCTGCTTAGGGATGGGGAAGAATTCGATTCAGTTTGCATTTAAAGATGAATCTACCCAATATGCACTTCCTGGAACAATATGTAGGATAGATCGATAGATCCATAGATACTGTAGGTAGATGCACTGTATTGTCTTTACAGATATATGCATTTGCATGGCAATGTTCCTCCCTCCCCATGGTAAATAAATGACACGTGACACAATATATAAGGTTAATGGGCAGAAAAGGCCACAACTTTATTGGTTACAGATGTTGAGCGGTATTGGCTTAGGCATTGGACCCTAACCAACTATAACCGACCCCAGCCCATGTGCTGGGAGTCCAGGAAGGGTTAACCACCAGCCAAGGAGCCCTGTGATGCACATCAACTAGGAACTCCCCCTGGGGTCATCGATAGGGGCATGTCTTAGGCCCTAACCTCCCTAGGCTTCGGACAGGGCCACTCCCCCGGAAACCTTTAACGGAATAGCCTTCAAATTGCGGGGCAGGTGATGGCGCAACCTCCCCTCCTCACTTCTAGAGAAATATTCCAATGCCTAACCACCGAAACCAAGAGTTGTGCAGCTGGGGAGCAGGAAAAGCAGGAAGGATTCCTTCCCGCGTCCTGCTTAAATAGGGATCTATTTCAGACATCTTTCCAGCTCAAGGTCTAGCTAGAGGAGTGTAGCCCAAAGGCTAGAATTACAACAGTACAGTAAAACATAAACATTCCATGTAGGAAGTGATAAGGTTGCTTTCTCACGGTTCAGTGAGACAGGCAAAAATGAAACCAGTCCTCGCTGCAGCAGATGCCGCTCGGCTTAGACAAAAATCACAACACAGGACACACCCCAAGCCGACCAGATTGGTCGGCCTGGCGAGTGACGTGGTTGGGAATCCCCCTATCACACAGGGGCTGAGCTCTCAGCCCCTGTGCACATGGCTGGATCAGGACTGCCTGCAACCCCACCTCCTCTTAAGGCGGAAGTTGCTTTCTTTGCATATTAGTCCATCAGTTTAGTTGAATTAATTAAACTGGTTTTAATTGGATTTTGAATAAACTTGCAAGTAATTGTTACTGCTTTGAATGCTATTGTGTTATTACCTTAGTGGCTTGTGTACACCACTATTCTGAATAATGCTTTTTATAGGGTAGGGGACACTGGGAACCAAGGCGTTAGTGCCCCCCAAAATTTGGGGAACCACTGGTTTATGGAAGAGTTTTAATCCAGCCCAATGAGGCAAGGATATATGAATGCATCATAAGTATATACATTTCCCTCTGCTATCACAAGTATCTTACAGACAATGCAGTTTCAAGAACATATTAAAATATTGCCTCCGGCTCAGGAATCCCTCTTTTTATCTGTTTAGCAATGCTATCTTGCCATCAGCGGATCAAATCATTTAACAACATTTGGCAAGACTTCTTTATACATTTTTAAAATCTTTGGCTTCCCTCCCCGCCCCCGTTTATTCCCAACAAAAGCCTGCGAGGCAGCAGAAAAAAGTAAAGCGTAAAATACATTTGACTTGGTTGGCAGCACCAGGCCACGTGCGTCAGAAGAAATTAACCTCCGATAAAGCAGGATGTCCAGGAAACAGAATGTACCCTTTTGATAGGCTCTTTTGAAGCCACCATTTCCTGGAACAGCAGCAAAGGCACAGGTTGCCTGAGACTGGGAAAGGCCAGTGGATTTATGGGCCGACAGTTATTCTTAAGAGCATTTTTCTTTCTTGTGGACATCTAAAAATAAAGAAATCTTGCTCATCTGTCATCCAGCGGAGTCATTAGTATAACATGCAATTCCGGCTCAATTCCGGCTCTAAGATGCCCTTGCTGCCCCCGAGTTGGCACTCAGTTGGTTCCCCAGTTTTCTTGGTGACAGTTGGGCAAGCAGGCAGGCTGTCTATTTGCCCGGGATGGTGATGGCATGGGCCAGTGGCATGGAGGGCAGTGCACCCCCGGTGTCCTAGTGGGGAACTTCAGGCACTGGGTTGCTTACCCAGGTTGGAAACTGGTTACTTGTGGGTTATGGTTCTGAATGTGCACCCCCTCCAAATGGGAACACAAAGTGGCTTGGGGGGAGTGTGGAAGGAGTGGTGCAAGGACTTTTGCTTATCCACCTCGAACCGGTGTTTGGTTCTAACCATGGTTTACTATGAAATGCAAACTGGGTCACCATCGTATACAGAGCAGGAAACAGTGGTGGTCAGTGGGGCAGTGTGGGTGCGGTAGAGTTGGTCACTTGGTTTTCCAATGCTACATCCAACAGCACTCACCTCAGCTGCAATTCCCAGAAACTGATATTTAGAGGCATTTAGAGGTAAGAGATTGCTTACCCAGGTTGGAAACTGGTTACTTGTGGGTTATGGTTCTGAATGTGCACCCCCTCCGAATGGGAACACTAAGTGGCTTGGGGGGAGTGTGGGAGGAGTGCTGCAAGGACTTTTGCTTATCCACCTCGAACCGGCGTTTGGTTCTAACCATGGTTTACTGTGAAATGCAAACTGGGTCACCATCGTATACAGAGCAGGAAACAGTGGTGGTCAGTGGGGCAGTGTGGGTGCGGTAGAGTTGGTCACTTGGTTTTCCAATGCTACGTCCAACAGCACTCACCTCAGCTGCAATTCCCAGAAACTGATATTTAGAGGCATGCCACCTCCAACACTGCAGGTCATACTCAGTCTTCATGGCCACTAGCCACTGAACGCCTTCTCCTCCATGGGCCTTCCAATGGAGCCATCCAAGATGGCGACCATTGCAGCATCTTGATGCCACTGTGTGAGGTGATTTCTTCCACTTTGTCAGGGATTCTCTGGTTGTGATTCCTGCATTGCAGGGCGATAGAATAGAAGACCTTTTGGCTCCCTCCCAACTCTACAATGCTATTAGCACCTCTTTTTTGTCTATCCTAAATTTTTCAACATTCAGCTTCATTGTGGGTGAATGGTGTCGAGTGTGGTGTGAGAAGGAGAAAAACCTCTCTCAGTCTACATCTTCCCTTCCTTACTTGCCATTTTTAATACTAAATGTGACAGATGTTATAGGCTTTCCTCATATGGAAGTTGTTCCAGTCCCTTTATCATTTTGGTTGCCCTTTTCTGAAACTTTCACAACTCCATAATATCCTTTTTTTTCAGATGGCCAATTAGCCAGAACTGTGCGCCATATTCCAAGTGTGGTTGCACCATGACATTTTAATATTAGCTGCTTTTATTTTTAATCCATTTCTTAATTATCGGGGAATTTGCCCTTTTAACAGTTTCTGCATACTAAGTTCTCCTTTCTGGTTAGTTACCACTGGTTCAGACCCCATTAGTATATATGGGAAGCCAGAATCTTTTGCCCTAATGTGCATCTGGCTTACGTTGAATTGCATTTGTCATATTAATGCCGATTCACTCAGTTTGGAGAGATCTTTTAGGAGTTCCACACAATCTTCTTTTGTTCATGCCACTCAGAAGAATTTGGTGCCACTAGCAAGCTTGAACTCCCTGCTACTAAACTCACTTACATTTTTTTTAAAAAAACCACACAAAACAAAACATGATCCTTGAGGGATCCCATTGTTTACCTCCGTGAGAGTTGTGGATTAATTCCTACTCTGCTTCCTGTTCTTTAACTAGATACTGATCCACAACTTATCCCCTGACTGCTAACTTTACTTAGCAGTCTTTGACCACAGAGTTTATCAAAAGCTTTTTGGAAGTCTAAATAGACATTGTCTGCCAGATCACTTCTAGCCTAACAAGGTAGTTAGACAGTACCAACGCTTGCATAAGCCATGCTGGGTCTTTCCCAGCAAGACTTGTTCCTCTATATGAGTGAACATTTTATCTTTAACAATGCATTATGCAAGTTTTCCTGGAACAGATGCTATGTTAAGTAGCCAGAATTTACCAGATCCCATCTGAATCCCTGCAGGAGTGGAAAAAGCAAATTTTATGCATTTGTTCTTCTTACAAAGTTATTAAAAGGACTGAGTAGCAGGTTATGGAACAACCTATCAATAAGAGAGCCCCTAGAGAGCTACTGCCAGTCAGAGTAGACAATACTGGACTAGGTGGAACTACAGCATGACAGTGTTATGGGTACATGTTTAATGAGTTAAATATGCAGGAAACTTGCTTCCTGCAAATTTCTAATGCAAGGACATTTCAGCAACAGAATAAATGCTGCCTATTTTCGTGTGATCGGTTTTCCTGGATAAGATTCAAGAAACCTTTCAAGGAATGGTTGATTTGACATCTGTCAAGGACAGATGTTAAAGAAGAGGCTATCCTAGTTAGGTTAGCCATAGACTGCTTTCATATTCCTGGAATCTATGAAATCGTTAAGTCAAGTAAGAGAGCTTCACCCCCTCCCCAAGCAAATTTAGAAAATGCAATTTTCTCAAGCCAATAGGACTTTGAGAGGGGGAGAACATATGGGTGACTTGACATGAAAAGATGGTACTCAGAATGACCTGGTGGGAGAGGTTCTATGGAATTAGCACATGTTGGATTTTTAGGGACACAAAAAATCCCTTCTAACTCTCCTCTAAGGGGGGGAGGAAGCTGTTGGCTTTGGTTCCTCTGCTTCTCCACATTTCTAGACTGGTTTGAATTTCTTGTTTTTAAAAAAGGATTCCCCAGTGCAAATTTCTCTGAATATACCAAGTTCTGTAGTTATGCAGTATTACCTAATATACTTGTTTCTGCAAAGAAAATTCCCCAAATATAATCAATTTTTCTACATTATTCTCAATAATATATGCATTTTAATGCCAAATTTACCCTAGTGTATGCATTTGTGTACCTATAACCTGTTGGAGAGCAGGTGAAAATTTTGAAGGATGGCTGTTTCGGATTGCCCATTGTTTTGGGAAGTGCCGATTAGGTAGGGTTACTTTTAAACGCAAACTGAGGCCCTCATATAATTGGCTATTGAATAATAACATATTTGAGCTCTTTACTTAGAAAGCATGGAATTTGTTGCTTAGTGTTTTGGGAAAGAAAAGAGGAAATAGAGGATATTTTTTTAAATAAAAAATATGTATATGACTACTTTGTTTAGTCTACACTGTTGAGTGATGCAAAATTTCTTCTCTGGTTGCTAAATCATCATCATCATCATCTAACTTTATTGTTGATATTAATATCTAAATAAGAATGATAATAACATATTATTAATAATATTATATTAATAATATAAGAGTAATTGATAATATTATTATCAGTTATTATTATATTATTAACCAGTGCTTTTTGTGACACTACTCACTAGTATAAACAGGGCAGACCCAAGATATTTTGCCACTTGAGGCAAACCACAAAGTGCTGCTTCCACAGCCAGAAGCGGAACAAGATGGGAGTGATTATCTACATGTGATGCAGTCCTTGGAGGCTGGATATGCTGCCCCTGTGGATCCTGCCACCTGAGGCAGTCCCCTCACCTTGCCTCATGCATGGGCCGGCCCTGAGTATGGAGTGCCATCATCTCTCCCCTGCTCCCTTGTCCATGGCCTTGGCACATTTATCATAGAATCATAGAATCATAGAGTTGGAAGAGACCACAAGGGCCATCCAGTCCAACCCCCTGCCAAGCAGGAAACACCATCAGAGCATTCCTGACAGGTGGCTGTCAAGCCTCTGCTTAAAGACCTCCAAAGAAGGAGACTCCACCACACTCCTTGGCAGCAAATTCCACTGTCAAACAGCTCTTACTGTCAGGAAGTTCTTCCTAATGTTTAGGTGGAATCTTCTTTCTTGTAGTTTGAATCCATTGCTCCGTGTCCTCTTCTCAGGAGCAGCAGAAAACAACCTTTCTCCCTCCTCTATATGACATCCTTTTATATATTTGAACATGGCTATCCTATCACCCCTTAACCTTCTCTTCTCCAGGCTAAACATACCCAGCTCCCTAAGCCGTTCCTCATAAGGCATCGTTTCCAGGCCTTTGACCATTTTGGTTGCCCTCCTCTCGACACGTTCCAGCTTGTCAGTATCCTTCTTGAACTGTGGTGCCCAGAACTGGACACAATATTCCAGGTGAGGTCTGACCAGAGCGGAATACAGTGGTACTATTACTTCCCTTGATCTAGTCAGTGATGGCGAACCTATGACACGCGTGTCAGCACTGACACGCATAACCATTTTCGATGACACGCGGCCGCGTGCAGCCACATACAGAGAAGTATGGGGCCGCATGCCGAGAAGGACGTTTCATCCTCGGCTACTGCATGGCCAGGTGCAGTAGCCAGGGATGAAACATTTGCTGTAGTGTAGACACTCTGTGCCGGAGGTCTGTAGGCCAAAACAACAGAGCTCCGGCACAGAGTGTCTAGTTCTGGGACTTCCGATTAGGCCGTTAGGGAATCTTTGACCTCACTTCCGGCCGGCGGAGCAGGGAGCAGCGGAGTGCCGCAGGGGACGCATCTCTGGGGGCCTTGTGATCGCCATTACCACCAATCACATAACCACAGCAACCACCATCCAATCTATAATAATAATAATAATAATTTATTATTTATACCCCGCCCATCTGGCTGGGTCTCCCCAGCCACTCTGGGCGGCTTCCAGCAAATGTTAAAAAACAAAACATTAAAATCACAGATTGAAAGCTTCCCCTACTGTTCTGGGGTGTTGTTGATTTCTAATTTTTGGTTTATTAAATACAGTTATATATTACAATTATACATTTTTGTTATTTAAACTATAAATATCGTGAAATTGTGGTTTTTTCCTCGAAGTGACACACCACCCGAGTTATGATCGGTTCTTTGGCAAATTTTGACACACCAAGCTCAAAAGGTTGCCCATCACTGATCTAGATGCTATACTCCTATTGATGCAGCCCAGAATTGCATTGGCTTTTTTTAGCTGCTGCATCACACTGTTGACTCATGTCAAGTTTGTGGTCTACCAAGACTCCTAGATGCTTTTCACATGTACTGCTCTCAAGCAGGTGTCACCCATCCTGTATTTGTGCCTTTCAATTTTTTTGCCCAAGTGTAGTACTTTACATTTCTCCCTGTTAAAATTCATCCTGTTTGCCTTGGCCCAGTTCTCTAATCTGCTAAGGTCATTTTGAAGTGTGATCCTGTCCTCTGGGGTATTAGCCACCCCTCCCAATTTGGTGTCATCTGCAAACTTGATCAGGATGCCCTCAAGCCCATCATCCAAGTCATTGATAAAGATGTTGACTAAGACTGGGCCCAAGACAGAACCCTGTGGCACCCCACTAGTCACTTCTCTCCAGGATGAAGAGGAGCCATTGATGAGCATTTCATGAGTATCACAGCATTTCAATCAGCAATATGAGAGTTCCGGCACCTATTAGACGTCCTAACCGATCTCTCCTCTGAATGAAGGACAAAGGCATTTGGGGAGCAGCAGAATGACTGATCACTCCTTCTCATTTGGGCTGGGGGCAGTTTAATAAGTCTAAATAAAAGGCTATGCATTAGCGTGGAAATGCTAAGTAACAAAGAGCTAAAACAACCACAACAGATATTTGTAGCCTGACGTTTGTCATGGTGGCCCAGTCTGCAAGGACACCCTCTCTCCTCCTGTTGTCCTTGTATATCCCTGAGTTAGTGGCATAAACAGCCACAGGGCACAGAAATCCTGGAATCGGGTCAGTGCAAATGACAAATCCAAACTAATTTAAATACAGAGGTGGTAGTGGAATAATTTTCTGGAAATACCAACTCCTGGATCCATTGCTCTGATCAGCTGTGGTAGCGATGGACACAGGGGTGGGGAGATTTTGTTTGCATTTTGCACTTCTCAAACCAAAATACAGTGATCCTTTGAAATTTGCACTTCTCTGAATATTGCCATGTAGTTCTCAAGGCAAGCAATGCTTACAAAAATACATAGATTGGGGGAAAATGTGCATAAATGATGAGTGAAAAAAACCTGCTTGCAAAATCATGTATATCAGTCAAAACTGCATACAAAAATGTGTTTACTAGGGAAAATTCACGCTAAAATCGACTGATTTTTGTATCTCAAAAAATAATGTGCATTGCTGCAAGGATGTGGAGAACTGAATTTAAGACTGGGAAAATGAGCAAGAAAGAGAACCAATATTGACAGAAATCCATCCCTAGGTGGACAGGATATGTAGAGATGTGGAAGGAAAAGACATTGACTGCAGTACTTGTGCCCATTTTAGGGGTAGTAACATAGCTCACCTCCTTTAACAAGCAGGCACATGTCTCCTCCACCAGTATTAAGAACGTAAGAACATGCTCCTCTGAATGAGGCCCAAGGTTTATTTTGTTTTCACAGGGGTTAAACAGACGCCCGTAGGAAGCGCATGAGCAGGACTCAAGCTTCATTGAAACCATGACTCCAAGCCATTTGAACCACTGCCTAAGTGTGGACCCAGTGAGGAGTACTTCTCAAGGAAATAACCCCACCCCACGCAAATTATCGACACTCACTTGTCATGTGAGCGCCCTGCAAACGAACCAGAACCAATGTTCGGTAAAGACTGAACACAGTCTAACCTCAAGTTGTTTGATGCAGCCCAAATTCTGCTGCTGAATTGGAATGGTGGGAATCTTTGACCTCTGAGGATGGAGGCAACTCATCAGTTGCACCTTGCAGTAAAAGGTAAAGGTAACGGACCCCTGGGCAGTTAAGTCCAGTCAAAGGTGACTATGGGGTGGCGGCGCTCATCTCGCTTTCAGGCCAAGGGAGCCACCGTTTGTCCACAGACAGCTTTCTGGGTCATGTGGCCAGCAGGACTAAACCGCTTCTGGCACAACAGAACACCATGACGGAAACCAGAGCGCACGGAAACGCCGTTTACCTTCCAACTGCAGCGATACCTATTTATCTACTTGCACTGGCGTGCTTTTGAACTGCTAGCTTGTCAGGACCTGGGACAGAGCAAAGGGAGCTCATCCCATCGTGGGGATTCGAACCGCCAACCTTCTGAACAGCAAGCCCAAGAGGCTCAGTGGTTTAGACCACAGCGCCACTTGCATCCTTTACTTGCTACTTGCAGTAATCAAAGGATGAATGAACATGCATGTGTGAACTGAGTCAGGAAGTGTAGGACTCAGCAATGGGAACAAGGGCGCTTGCATTCCTTCAGAATAATGATTTACCACTTTCCCAGACTCAAGATTTGCCACTGCTCTTAGAGAAAGAGGCCTACACTACTCCCTCTCTCTAACTTTTTTTTTAAGGAAAAAAACCCTGAAACCCAGATTTATCCATGACCACAAAAGAGGACTGGTGAGTGGCTCCATTTGTATCCTCAGAGCTATTAAACTCCTCTGTGATGGGAACCAGATGGAAAATAAGACAAAAGAATTCACAACTCATGGTAGACTGATTTGAATTCCTTTAATTTCACACAATGAATAACATATGAATAGGATTAACTTTCCCCCCTTTTTCTGGTATTTTTTTTTTAATAGTTAAGTGCTCTATACTGTGCTAACCTGATCTGGTAGCGAAAAGACTGGAGCGTCCTTTTAGAAAAAAATGTTTAAAAACCAACATCTAAAATCATGAAAGAGCATGACAATTTAGCATGCCAGATGTACCTAACCCTCAAATAACAGCAAGTCTGTATCCATTTTTTTTTAAATGTACAAAAATGCTTCATGAATAAAAACCGTTACAAAAAGAACATTTCAAACAAATGTACAAGTTTTTTTTGTCTTGCCTCTATATTCAATAAAATACAAATACATTTTTTTTGCTCTAAAATATGTTTACATACAATCAAAGTAGAACATGCAAATTACACGTTAAAAAAGGCTTTTAAAAACCACTTATGAGTATAAACTAAAAAGTAGCCAGCACGACTTATAGAACAATCTTGTGCCCCATTTGTTTTTGTAGGATTTTTTTTTTAATTTTGAAATACAGTATATACATATTTAACACTTTGTGTGCATTTAGTATTACTATTTAAGAAACAGCATTTAAAAAAAATAAACAAACCGTACGATGTGGGCTTGTACTGTTCCCCACTCCCTCCCGTTGACAAAATTGGCATCACCTCTCCTTTCTTTCATTCTCCCCCATCCATTTGAAAGAGGAAAACAAGCTTCTGAACGATTTCTTGTTTTATTACTGTGTAGGCGGGCTTTTTATGAAGAGATCTTCTGTAGATATCATTGCTGAAATGTGCTTGTTGGATTAACAACCCCAATCCTAAAGACTTGCTGCCTTAAAAGCTAAAACTGCCTGAATGGAGGAAAGCCAACAGAGGCAACACATTTTCAAATGATGATGATGATGTTATCTCAACATTAAGGATTTCATTGGAGCCCTGCTGGATCACACCAAAGGCCCATCGAGTCCAGGATCCTGGCTAAGCAAATACCAGCAGATACTTATATACAGGATCGAGCTGTAAATCAGCAATGGCGGCACCTCGCTTTTTTAGGGATGGGATTTGTCCCAGTTGAAAATATCACTCGATCTACATGTCCGAAACAGACCTCACTCTGGAGGGCATTCCCACTGGAAAACTGAAAAAAAGAGCATGTGCTTACCAGAATGCAGAGCTGTATAAAAAATACATGAGATTCTAACTTTCCCCAAATTCATTTTTTGGGGGGGGGGGATCAGGGCAGGTGGGGGACAGATTGTGGCGCATCTTTATCGTGATATTCCTCATGGCCCAAGACAGAAGCATCATCTATGAACCATACTGTTCCTAAAGCAAGATTATACTTTTCATCTGCCGTCACATTATTGACAGTGAAACTCCCAACTTTGCAATATTTCGGTATGACTATCCAACCACCTTTTTCACTGAGATCGATTTTCACGGGCAAATGTTCCCCTTCCCTTCAAATAGATCTGAAGGGAGGTCTTTGAAACTGCAGTACAGAATCGGTTGCACTGATGCATTGAAGGAACACCACGGCCCTGATCCCGTGAGTGGGATCTGCACACAAATGGAAGATTTCCATGCGCACCTCCAGGTGCATATTCCCAATGCTTATCTGTGCCCTACTGAACTGGTTGGCACGTGCCTTTAGAGGTGCATCAAGACCAGAGATCTGCCTCCTGTCCCCCATCACATTTGGAAAAACAACAACACTTGGGTCTGACATATGTGTTTTGGGAATTTAAAGCATCTCCTCAACTAAGGAAACGGAAGGGATGGGGTGAATTTTTGTTTTTATATAAAAAAGCACATCGTTCAAAGATTGTGTAGTGTTGTGCAGCCTTGAGCCCTAAAAATTAAATCCTGTACAATCTACATGTAGTACATTCCTTTATCTTATTGTTTCTGTCAGTGGCTTTTTAATTGTATGGACAGGCTACGCGACACGCAAAACACTAACCTTTGTGGCCATCTAACAGCATCAGCTTGCTCTTGTATGAATGACGCCTTTGAGCCCCGAATATTACAGCAGTTTCTAATGGCATCTGGAGGGAACAGGGTTGGATTGAGACTGCGTTGCAGTGTGTGCTAGTTATTGTTCAAGCTAGATACTGTATGTGGGCCGCCGCATCTCCTCACTTCATTTTTACATTTCGTTTTGCAAATTCTCGTGGAAAAGCAATACCCTCAAGAGCTATCCCATCCAGGCTGCTGTGAAAGTTTGGGATGCTGGCTAAAAGTCTATGGCTTCAGTGTGGCTCATTCATTCCATGGGAAGCGGTATATCTTTTGTTTTCATAACATTTAAATGGGGGTGGGGAGGCGAGAGGGGAGGAACATAAATGGGGAGGGTTTTGCAGCCCAGTTGTTAAATGCTGGCACTAGCTTAGAATGGAATATAAAGATGGTTTGCCAATGAGACTTGGGCCTAAGATGGACAGACATTTGTAGTCCAATTCTACGCATGTTCAATTGGAAACAAGTCCCATTGGGTTCAATGGGGTTTAGTCCCAGCAAGGATGCCCAGAATTGCAGCTTGAGGCTGCAACCCTAGACACAATTTCCTGAAGGCAAGTTCCACTCAACTCAATGCGCCTTCTAAATAGACACACACAGGATTGCAACATTAGTGTTCCTTTGTGCCTACATGCCTGCTTTATCACTGCTGGGGGGGGGGGAGGGAAGATCTGTAGTGCTCAGTCCAACGTAGATAACCTTCCTAGTCAAAGAGCGGGACATGGTTACAGGAGGGCATCAAATATTTTGCAAGGGCAAAGACATGCCTCTCGCCCTCTGTACACCTGGAATAAAACAGTGGCTGCTCCTGTGTCCCCATTTTAGTATACTAGGTTACTTTTCTACCTGCACATGTACTAGTTAACAAAATTGATCTATCAGATGCTCCAATGTCATAGCAGTTTTTTGCAGGTATATACCAAATTCATCCAAACATGTGATGACGTTGTCATGACACCTACTCACAGGTATATGTTTGCATGTGTGTATGTGTATGTGTGTGTGTCAAGGGTAACTCAGCTAGAAAAACAAAGCTAACAGGAACTGATTTGGCCTGAAAGGATCTGTGGTGGTTATCAGATACACAACATCTCAAGTGCTCCTCGATGCTGAATAGCTCAGGTGTCCCCCCCTCCAATATTGGGGTTAATGCCTTGTTAACATGTGTGGATCGAAAGGGAAGGCTCAAAGCTCTGTGCCAGGGCATCTGCTTTGCATGCAGAACGTCCCGGTTTCAATCCTTGGCATCTCCAGGTAGAACTGGGAGAGACTCTCTGTCTGAAATCCAGGAGAGCCTCTGTTGGTCAGTGGAAACAGTGCTGAGCTAGATGGACCAACAGTCTGACTTGGTAAGAGGTGGCTTCCTATATTCCTGATCAAACTTGAAGGGGTTCAATGGGCTGGTGACAGTTGTGCACAATTTGTGACCCAGCAAGTCAAACCGTAGCTTTTGGCCATTGCGACCACGGTGGCCTGTCTGGCAAGAGCTTGATAAAGCAACTTCTGCCGCTTTCTTCAGTGCTGTTTGGTAGGTAAATGGCTTTTGGGCTGCATTTGGATTGGTGAGTCAGAACTTGTGCAGGCTTGCCATAAACCAAGACACACATGAATGGAGTGAGGGGCGCCGTAACTGTCTTCCGTGATCTGGATATGCAGTATGAGTTCTCTGCATTTGGAGAACCAGATCCGCCCTTGTCTCCTCGTTCTTGCATTACACAAAGCACACACTTGTTTTGGGATGCATGGCTATGTAGGAAATTGCAATCGCCAAAGCATTATTCCCCGTGAGGAAGGAAAGGAAGAAAGAAAATACTTGTGGGGTTTGGCAAAATGCCCACCATCTCCCAGGCTTTCTTGCATGGTCTTTGCCTAAGAGTTTTATGGATCATGGCGGAATGGCAACTGGGTGGAGAAGGGATGGTCAAGCCAGTCCAAATAACTGAGAAGCTGCCATGACAATGAGTGTGGAGAGCTAGAAGCAGATGGGTACAAGGCCAGATCAGAAGTGGCGGAAGGGGAAACAGCCGTAAATTACTGGAGCAACATGGGGACAGACCCCTCTAAGGTGGCTTTGATACTTGAAAATGTTAAGTTTGAAAAGGGTCTTACAAATGGGAGGAAGCCTATTGGCGCAACCAACAGGCCTGACTCCTGAACACCCCACATTCATTCTTATTGAATATGTGTGGCATGTTGCTCAGTGGGTTGGTCCTGAATATTTCTGGTACCCCAATACTATTCAAAATGAGCGCAGAGGAGGGTCCCATGCAGGTGAAGTGCCTCATTCTTTTCAACGTTTGTGGCAGGCTCCATCACATGTACACGGAGTCTTTTTTCACAGTTAAGGGGAGACCCAGATTTCGTAGAGGCTGATGCGCCCAATGGAGGGCATCATGGGAAGCTGTCTTGATGGCAATTTGCAAGTAAGTCGTGGGAAAGATTCAAATAGGTTTTAGGGCCGGGGAATGGGGTAAGGATTTTGTTTGTTTTTAATGTAAGTGTTCCGCTGATTATAATTTTCTCTCCTAGATATCAGTTGCCAGACTCAAAAATTGGCTTGGGTGTCATTGAATCAAGTTCTCCATGTTTCTCCAGTATGAACTTCTGGTAGCAGAAGTTGCACCTCGATTAAGATCTCTCTACCGCACAAGAAAGTAATGGAGGAGAGGAAAGGAATTTGTTAGGTACTGGTTTTAAATATTTCAACAGCTTTCGTTTCTTTTAAAAAGAAAGTACTATTACTGCAATGAAATAGTATTTTCAACATTTGTGTTTAGTCCGAACAGCTTTGCTTAAAGCAAAAAATAACAAATAAGAGTTACTTGATTTGGTATGGAAACTTGCTTGAGATATAGATATGTATATCTAAGCTTAAAAAGTGGATAAAATTACACTTTGAATTTTAACCGGACAAATGAAACTGACGATTTAAAGAGACAATTTGTCACACACAGTTTGTGTCCATGCAAACTGATTTCCCCTCTTTCTTTTCTTTTTTTATAATTACATTATGTACAAAAGGAAAAAAAAATATTTTTCAGTTTATTAAGGCAACCACAACGGGGGTTGAGGGAAGTATTCAAAGTGGCATTAACTCTACAGCAGTGGTGACACCCTTTGAACAATAAGATTATTATAATTTTAGATAAGAACACTTATTCCTTTTTATTATTTTCATTTTAGTGACATATTTCTTTCTCTGGCTTCATTCTATGTCAATTATTATTATTATTATTATTATTATTTTAAAAACGACTTTTGTTGTTTTCATTATGGAAAAACAAGTCAAGGCATCATGCTACACTGCTCGGATGAGCTCTTGCAAAAACGTTTGCTCCAAGTTCCCCTTGGGCAGCAAATTTTTCACAGGCTCCTATCCATTCTATATCCCTTGCCTCTTTAGAGTAACATTGCCCCTTCATTCCTTCTGTTCTTTGCTAACATATTCCAAGCCTTGCTCTACTTCAAACTAAAGTAGGTTATTGGTGTCCCCTCGCTTCCATCACCAATGAAATCCACCAAAGAGGTCAAGTGCAAAGACCATGTTAGTGAAAAGTTGGCTTCCCCCACCCCACTTTATGGGATGCACTCCGCTATTTGGTTACAATTTTGGATGGTGACTGGAGATTCATCTTGTTCCGTAGGGTAGGGCTCCACTTCTCTCGCCTATATTCCTTGCCACTTGCAATTATTTTGTGCGGGGAGGGAGAAGGGAAATGATAAGATTGCCTGGAGCCTGGCAAGAGTTTCTAGAAAGAAAGGAAGGAAGAAAACCACACCCCAAAACCTCTATAAAACAAAATACAAATACTTTCAAAGCAGTTTAAAACCAAGAGCACAGTTGAGGAATTTACACTTTTTCTTTGTTGAAAAGTGAAAGTAATTTCCACTCCGAGGGCTGCCAGCTTTGTTCCTTGAAAGCCTTAAAAGGTGGCATGGCATGAAGAAATCTGATGGGTGCAACCCCCCACTCCCCTCCGTGCAGCAGCAGTGACTGCAAAGGCTGCTGCTGCTGGTTTGTGGTGGTGAATTTCTCCCTGCGATGCATCTGCAAAAAGGGGGCAGAGCAGCTCCTACTAAGACAGAGCTTGCAGCAGGGATACTGCCAGTTCTGCCATGTGACTTTAAGCGGGATGCTTCCGAGACACGAGAACGACAAAGCTGGTTTTTGTTAACAGAAACTCTGCAAAAACTGGTGGACTCGCTAGGTTTGAACATCTCCCCCAACTATTAACCTAAGGGCTAATGCCAAAGTTTTGTCATTATTGTAATTATTATATTATTATTGGTCATTCCCATCTGAATTATTATTATTTTTTTAATGGCTGCTGCGCTACTGAAATACAGAGCAAGTCTGATGCTGCGGAAGATGCCAAGCAGACCTGCCCATCTGTGCACCCTGGTCCCTTGGTCCCAGGGCGCTAAACCACCCAGCACTGTGTCTTTTCATTGGCTACGTCCATGACTAGGGGAGGGATTCACTTTCACACCCTCTAGTTTTCCGGTGCCTTTTCACCTTCACCTCGTCCTCTGCGTGCTGTTGAGCTTTGCTTTTCCTCTTCCCGGCTTTCGGCGTCCGTGAAGGAGGAGGCGGCGGCGGAGGGGGCGGAGGCTGAGACGTCTCTCGGGCCATGTGTATCACAGCCTCAATGGTGGCTGCGATGGCATCGTGGCTGTTGGCTGTTTGTTCCAGTATCAAAGGGTTCAGAGCGAACCTCTGGCCTCGTTTGCAAGGCAGGTCGACGCATTTCTCCAAGACTGGCATTTGGTCTCTGAAGTCTTCGTCGAAGGAGAGGGGCTGCTTGCGCGGCCGCCCCCGCCTCTTCTTGACAAAGTTATTGCCTGTCTTCGATTGTCTCTGCAGCCGCTTGGCTTTCAGGATTTTGTTGACGTGATCCAGGTTCTTCTTGGTGGAGAGGATCTTGTTGTAGTTGCACATCTTGCGCACCTCGCATTGGATCGCTTCGATCTCACAGCGCTTGAATCGTTTCTTGAGCGGCGAGCTGGCTGCAGGGGAGAGGAAACAATGGTGATTAAGCTTGGAATCAATCGAAACTGTCGCACAGGGCTTGTGCAAAGTAAGGGTTGCGGCATGATTAATGCCGGCTGGCGTAAAGATTCGCCGGGGCTGCAGATGATGAAAAATGGCCCAAAGATGGGAAGCCGCATACAGAACAGAATAACAGAAAATATTTCAGAATTATTTATTATAAAGACTGTCACGGAAGAACAGCAATTTGTATAATGTGCCTGTAAGCTTGCCATTAATATTACCTTAGTAAACTGCCTGAATTAATGAATTAAAATTAGTAACATTCCAGCAAGGAAACACAGTTTTCATTTCCTAATGTATCATTGGCCCCAATGTTCTTTCAAGGTATGAATTGTCGCGGCACTAATGGCTTCTTGCTTGCTTCCCTTCTTGGGAGAAAAAAAGTTTTCAATAGTTGCGATTTTGGAGTTTTCCTTCTTTCCACCCTCTGGAGATAGATAGATAGATAGATAGATAGATAGATAGATAGATGATAGATAGATAGATAGATAGATAGATAGATAGATAACATTTATTGTATGTGGCCCAGATTCAATGCTCTCTGCCTGCCAGCACAAGGGCTGAAGTCCTTAGCATATCTAATACTATCATCCAATGCCAAGGTCAATACATCTCCACTGTAATAGTACTGCTCTGTTCTGCATTGGCCAAAACCAATCTTAAGAAGGATATTGACAAGCTTGAGGAGGGTGACCAAGGTGATCAAAGGTCTGGAAACCAAGCCTTATGAGCAATGGTTGAGAATGTTTAGTATGGAGAAGAAAAGACCGAGAGGTGATATGATAGCTATCTTCAAACACCTGAAGGGTTGCGAACCAATGGATTCAAATTACAGGAAAGGAAGATTTCACCTAAAAATTAGGAAGAACTTTCTGATGACAGTGGAACACACTACCTCATAAGGTGCTGGAGGTTTTAAAACAGCGGTTGGATGGCCAGAGATTCTTTAGCTGTGATTCATGCATTGCAGGGTGTTGGACTAGATCAGAGTTTCCCAAACTTGGACTACAACTCCCATCATCCCTAGCTAGCAGGAGCAGTGGTCAGGGATGATGGGAATTGTAGTCCAAAAGTAGCTGGAGACCCAAGTTTGGGAAACCCTGGACCAGATGAACTTTAGGGTCCCTTCCAACTCTACAGTTCTCTGATTCCGTGAAAAACAATTCTCTCTGTATTAGATTCCCTCTAAATTAACTTCAGTTCAGAAGTTCCCACAACCTTCAGTTACATTTTACTATTCAAGCACTCCTGGAAGCCTTCAGAAGGCAGACAGATTTTCTATGAAGGCTCATTTCCAGATTGACTACTATATTAATGGAGTGCAACCATGCTGGCCATGTTAAAAATACAGCTGCTGTTGGAGCCTTCACAATAGAAAAGTATGAACTATGTAGTGGAAGAAATATAAACACCCCCCCCCCACTTCTGCCATTTGGAAGGTTTCATTTTAAAGACACCATCAAGCAACCCCAACACTGTTGTACTGAGTTTTTTTTTAAAACATAATTGGATAATGTGCTACCATGTTATTTGGCCTCAGCAAAGGCCTTGTGCAAACAAGCCCAACATCTTGTCACAATACAAGAAGCAGGAGCAAATCCTAAAAGAAAAACAACCAGACATTTGCTCTCATATATATATATATAAGAAAAATGTGGGTGTTTAGTCTTTCAAGGACTGGTTTTCATATCTACACACCTATATTCTAAATTAAATAAACATTCAAAGATTCGTTCTCAGGGCATCTCAGGTAACAACCTGAGAAGCTATTCCATCTCAATTCCTTTACCTTCTCACTGTTCATACTTAATTTACCCGAAGAGGTGGGGCCAAATTAGACATCACATCATTAATTAAGCTATTGCATAGAAGTCCCCCGCCCTTTGGTGTCATTTGAGGCTCAGGTGACTTTGTCTGGTGGCCCAGCTACACCCCTCTTTGGATAGGGGCAGCCTAACTACTGTTGTCTATGCTTTGGTAACCTCTAGGTTAGATTATAACCCCTGACCATTAAGTCCAGTCACGGACGACTCTGGGGTTGCGGCACTCATCTCGCTTTACTGGCCGAGGGAGCCGGCGTTTGTCCACAGACAGTTTTTCCGGGTCATGTGGCTGACATGACTAAGCCGCTTCTGGCGAACCAGAGCAGCGCATGGAAACACCGTTTACCTTCCCGCCGGAGCGGTACCTATTTATCTACTTGCACTTTGACGTGCTTTCGAACTGCTAGGTTGGCAGGAGCAGGGACCGAGCAACGGGAGCTCACCCCGTTGCTGGGATTCGAACTGCCGACCTTCTGATCAACAAGCCCTAGGATCTGTGGTTTAACCCACAGCGCCATCCATGTCCTAGGTTAGATTATATAATGCGTTATAAGTAGGGCTGCCTCTGAAGACGGTTCGGATACTTCAGCTGGTGCAGAATTCAGTGGCCAGGTCAGGGTCAGATTTAGGTTTGATGAGGCCCTAAGCTACTGAAGGTAATGGGGCCCTTTATATGTCCAGCTGTCCTTTGTCAACAACAAATTGTTGCTGTTTTTTTTGTTGTTGTTGAATATATGCTATATGGTAATTTATGGACCTAATAGATATCTAAAGCCATTTGCACATAACAAAAATGTATTTTATCAAAGTAATTGTTGAACTGAAATACAATTAAGAAGAAGTAGATTAATGGTGAAATACAATTGAGAAGAAGTACCGGTATATTAATAGTGAAATAATTAATAAGCTCTAACTGTATGTAGGTTTTATTTTGTTTTTTATCTTTTATTTTGGAAATGTACATCCAGGTTTTTTTCCTTTAAATTTTTTTGGGGCCCCCAAGAGAGTTGGGCCCTAAGCTATAGCTTGTTTAGCTTATACGTAAATCTGGCACTGGGCCAGGTTGCAAGATGTTTTGAGCATATTACAACGATCTGGGCCCAACTTTGCTGGCTACCAGTTAGTCTCCATGCCCAAAACAAAGTGCTGGTTTTGGCCTATAAAGCCTTGAATGGGTCAGGATTGCAATACCTCAAGGACTGCTTCTTCCCATATAAACTGACCCGGACTCTGCATTCATCATCTGGGGCCCTTCTCTGTGTGCCTCCTACACGTGAGGTCCAGAGGGTGGCTACACAAGAACGGGGCCTTCTCTGTGGTGGTTCCCTGTCTGTGGAATGCTTTCCCCAAAGAGGTTCGCCTGGTGCTTTCACTATACACCTTTAGGCACCAGGCAAAGACGTTCCTCTTCAGCCAGGACTTTGACATCTTATACCCTTTTTATATGTATTTGTGGGAGTCGGGTGGGAGAGAGCTTTGTTGCTTTGTGTTTTTTGTTCTTGTTTGTATCACGTCTTTTGTGTTTTTATCTTGTATTTTATGTTGTGAACTGCCCTTAGATCTATGGACAAAGGGCGGTAGACAAAACAAGCAAACAAAATAAAATAATAAATTGACAATGACAATAATTCAATGCCTTTTTTCTGGGGACGACGACGACACAGAGGCACGCGTACCCCTAAACATTTTGTGAATCTTTGTACTTTTGACTGCATTTATTTTCCCCAATTTGAACTATAAAATGGTGATTTTCTTGAGTCAAAATGAGAGTACCCTTAAACATTTTTTTAAAGAAGAAAAGCACTCACAATAATGCATACCTTGGCGCTTAATGAAACACAATCTCACTTTGTCCTAAGGACAAGTTAACATGTGCCCTGGGAAGGTGTAGGTTCAGTGCAAGTCCTGAAGTGGCTGTGCAGATGCATGGAACTTTGTCTGATGCACTGGGGGCTGCAGCACTGGGGGGGGGAAGTGAAATGCGTCTGCATGAAAAGCTGCAGAAGAAGACTCTCAGTTCAATAGGTGGCCTCAAGACATCCATTTGGTTTGAATCACAGAGTATTTTTATTTCCTCCCAAAGCATTCTCGTTCAGTTACAGGATATCCTCAACACCATCTCCTATCTCATTAACGCAGCTGCAGTTTTCAATGAATGATCAACATCTGGGTGGCAGACAGACCAACAGTCTAATTGAACGCCAGCTACACAGCGAAGTGCACCCATTATCTGAATCCGAATGAAACATATGAGCAAACTTTCCGCTTCTTGGATCTATGGAAGAGTCACTGGCCATGTATTAGCTCTTCAGGCTGCAATTCTATACACGCATACCTGGGAGCAGAATCATAGAGTTGCAAGGGACTCTCAGGGCCATCTAGTCCAACCCCTTGCAATGCAGGAATCTCAGCTATAGCATCCATGATAGATGGCCATCCAACCTCTCCTTAAAAACGTCCAAGGAAGGAGAGTCCACCACCTCTAGAGGGAGTCAGTTTCATTGTCGAACAGCTCTTACTGTCAGAAAGTTATTCCTGACGTTGAGTCAGAATCTCCTTTCTTGTAACTTGAAGCCATTGGTTCAAGTCCTACCCTCCAGAGGAGGAGAAAACAAGCTTGCTCCATCTTCCATGTGACAGCTCTTTGGATATTTGAAAATGGCTACCATAGCTCCTCTTTTCCAGTAAATCCCAATGAAATTGATTGGGCTTACTTCTGAGTAAGGGGATGAGGAACAGTTACAACATCTGGGCCTTCTTAGTGTAGAGAAAAGGCAAGTTAGAGGGGACATGATCAAGGTGTATACCAGGGGTAGGCAACCTTCGGCTCCCAGATGTTTTGGGACTACAACTCCCATGATCCCTAGCTAACAGGACCAGTGGTCAGGGATGATGGGAGTTGTAGTCCCAAAACATCTGGGAGCTGAAGGTTGCCTATGCCTGGTGTATACAGTTACAGGTCTGTCATAGTCAAAACAAAATAAAAAAATTCCTTCCAGTAGCACCTTAGAGACCAACTAAGTTTGTTCTTGGTATGAGCTTTCGTGTGCATGCACACTTCTTCAGAAACACTGAAACAGAAGTCACCAGACCCTTATATATAGTGAGAGGGTGGGGAGGGGTATTACTCAGAAGGGTGGTGGGAATGGGGGATAGGCTGATAGCTGTGGTAAACCTGTTGACGACTGTTAACGGCTGCAATTAGTCTTACAGGAAAAAGCAAGGGGTGAGAAGGTTAAAAAAGCTTTGTCATGTATAATGAGATAAGAATCCAATGTCTTTGTTCAGACCAGGTCTCTCCATGGTTTTAAGCTTGGTAATGAGTTGCATTTCAGCAACTTCTCTTTCCAGTCTATTTCTGAAATTCCTTTGCAATAAGACAGCTACTTTGAGATCTTGTATAGAGTGTCCTGGGAGATTGAAGTGCTCTCAGAAGGGTGGTGGGATACAATTATAGTGTGGAGAAGGTTGACGGAGAAAAGCTTTTATTCCTTTCTCCTAATACTAGAACTCATGGACATCCAATGAAGTTGAAGGTTGGAAAGTTAAGGACAGGCACAAGAAAGGGATGTTTCTTAAGTCATTTATATAGTTACAAGTATGACACCCACACCCACAAGAGGAAGTGATGGCCACCAGCTTGGATGGCTTTAAAACAGGACTGGATAAATTCATGGAGGATAAGGATGATCAGTGGCTACTATCCCTGAGGGCTATGCTCTACATCCACTCTCAGAGGCAGCTATGCTTCTGAATACCAGTTGCTGGAAAGAAGGGGAGAGGGCTCTTGTGCTCAGGTCCTCCTTTGGGGCTTCCTACAGGCAACTTCCTACAGGGATGCGGGTGGCGCTATGGTCTAAACCACAGAGTCTAGGGCTTGCTGATCAGAAGGTCGGCGGTTCGAATCCCCGCGACGGGGTGAGCTCCCGTTGCTTGGTCCCTGCTCCTGCCCACCTAGCAGTTCAAAAGCATGAAGTGCAAGTAGATAAATAGGTACTGCTCTGGTGGGAAGGTAAATGGCGTTTCCGTGCGCTGCTCTGGTTCGCCAGAAGCGGCTTAGTCCTGCTGGCCACATGACCTGGAAGCTGTACGCCGGCTCCCTCGGCCAATAAAGCGAGATGAGCACCACAACCCCAGAGTTGTCCACAACTGGACCTAATGGTCAGGGGTCCCTTTACCTTTACAGGCAACTGTGAGAACAGGATGCTGGACTAGATGGACCACTGGCCTGATCCAGCATGCTCTTCTTATGTTCTTATGACTAGAGATGGGGCAGAAATTCAATTTAGATTGCTCCCTGATGTGTTGAAGCCACTGCCCTGGGCCTACTCCTATATAAACTCCCCCTTCCTGTTAGCAGAGATTCCCTTCAAACCAAAGCAGCTCACAACCTCAAGTTCTGGGGTGGTCAACATGGTGCCTGCTAAATGTTGTTCAAACACAACGCCCATCAACTCTGGTTATGGAGGATACGACTAGTCACCGTGCTCTAATTCCAGTGTGCCTCTGAACGCAACTTTCTGGGAATCCCAATTGGGGAGAGACAGCCATGTCCCGTAAGCATCTTGTCAATGTGGAGTCCTCCAGATGTTTATAAATGAAATAAATGTAATAAAACAGGAATAAATAAAACACCCAAGCTCATTTGAACATAATTACCTGCTTCTGAGGCGGCTGCCGTTGACGGCGGTAAAAGAGATAATACTGGGGTTGAGGACATCACAACACTATCAAGGGACGCTGGTTTTCGACGGGTCATCACAGAAGAAGCAGAACCCTCGTTTTTATTATGAAGCGAAGTCTGGTCTGCTTTTAGATGCGAACCGGCAATTCCTGGAGAGCAAAAACACAAGTAACGCTAATCAATTATTATGCAGGAGAAGAAGAAAAAAGACAACCTTAGTCTTATCAGAAATATACAATAAATGCGTTGCTGTGTTTCGCATGAAATCCTGCACCCCAGTATTCCTTGCTTGTAAATGTGCTTCTAATAATACAGTTTTGATACTAGTGAGGGTTATGATTTATTATTATTATTATTGGGTTTCAGTCATTTTGCTTCAGGACATAACATAAACATTGATTCCCGGCCAACACATTATTGCCTCGCAAGTCTATTTTTAAAACAATATGAGGAAAGATGATAATCACATCGCTGTTTGGGGTTGTTTCTCCATGTGCATCTGTACATGCTGGTATCTATCACATGATCACAAGGACGAGAACAGACAGGAATATCATTATGGTCCAACCAGTTACCCTACAGCACAACCCTCCAGATATCGCCAGCCCAATGCATGCTTTCTTGCTACATCAGGGCCACACAGGCACCACAGTTCAAGAAGGATACTGACAAGCTGGAACGTGTCCAGAAGAGGGCAACCAAAATGGTCAAAGGCTTGGAAACGCTGCCTTATGAGGAACGGCTTAGGGAGCTGGGCATGTTTAGCCTGGAGAAGAGAAGGTTAAGGGGTGATATGATAGCCATGTTCAAATATATAAAAGGATGTCATATAGAGGAGGGAGAAAGGTTGTTTTCTGCTGCTCCAGAGAAGCGGACACGGAGCAATGGATTCAAACTACTGTACAAGAAAGAAGATTCCACCTAAACATTAGGAAGAACTTCCTGACAGTGAGAGCTGTTCGACAGTGGAATTTGCTGCCAAGGAGTGTGGTGGAGTCTCCTTCTTTGGAGGTCTTTAAGCAGAGGCTTGACAGCCACCTGTCAAGAATGCTTGGATGGTGTTCCTGCTTGGCAGGGGGTTGGACTGGATGACCCTTGTGGTCTCTTCCAACTCTATGATTCTATGATTCTATGGTTATGTTGAGTATAACACTCTCAAATCTTCACCAGCTATCCTATTTGTGTCTCACCTTGAGATTGCCCTATTCTATCCTTAGGACAATCCTGCGAAACAAGGCATATTGAGAGATTATGACTGGCCCAGAGTCACCCGGTATACTTCGTGGTTTGAATGGAGCTCCCGTTGGCACACACTTTGATTGAATCACAACATCCTGACACTTTCACATTCCTGGATATGGGGCAACGAAAAGCAGAACAGCAAAGGGCGAAAGCTTTAAGAATTCAAAAGGAGTTTCCATGTTGAAGGTTGGAATTCAATGTGGATCCTGAATAGCAAAAGCTTTTTATTATTACAGCTACTAATGATGGGGAAGAAATTTGAGGGGTGGATTGTTGTGGGGTTTTTTTTTTTGCATTTAATAAGAAGCTACCTAATTCACACTTCTTGAACCAAAACACAAACTGAAGCATAGCTGTCCCTCAAGATTCACACTTCCCCACCCAAGCATTGCGTACAAAAATGTATTACATTAGCAAAAGTTACATACAAAAATGCATTGTGCTAGGCGGAATGGGTCGCAAAAGCGTGTAGATCAGCTGAAGCTGTGTACAAAAATACGTTTATGAGGGGGGAACTCATACTCAAACCATGTTGGGGAATTCTGGAGGCTTTTATTTATTTATTTTGCCTATTGCTGCAGAAATGTAGGAAACTGAGATAAAACAAAATTGACAAATTAATCCATCCCTAATATCCCACACTACTGCCTGTGTTGGAAGAAAAAACCCCGGGATTTCCTTATTGCAAATGTACAGATTAGAACACGGTGAAGCATGGTTTTGCACTGCGAAAGCCTGAGGTGATGCGAGATGAGTAGCTTCCCTGCACATATTTCAGATAACAAAGCAGAATGCACAAACCACATGAGATGGTGTCAGACACAGTAGAAATGTGCAGCAAATTAGCAGCCATGCCAATATTTCGAAGATGGAAACAATTTGTGTGTGTGTGAGAGCGAGAGCGAGAGAGAGGGCTTGTATATTTAGAATACAATGTTAACCACCTCCTGGATTTAACATCTGTTGATAATTAAGCTGAAGATCCTGTATAAAAAGCTCTATGAAAACTAGCAGCTGTAACCTCTTGACCTCCATTGATAAAAAACCCCCCAACCCAACTCCCAGTTCCCCCCACCCCTAACCCACGTCTCTGTGAAACTGTGCTTCACCCTATCACGAGGCAGTCATCCATTTTTCAAAGGTAATCCCTCACAAACCACTTATCCTCTCAAAATCTCTACCTGCACACAGTGTTTGCATTAGGGACCCCGTGATTTATGGATCCCTTCTCCTTGGATGTAGGGGCCTACTTCCTGTTGCCGTGGTTACTTGGCTCTTGGTTCAAGGTTAAACTACTCCCAGCTCAAAATCAGTGGCAGGCCCAAGCATCTAACAGCCGGATTTTATTGACTACCCTAGGCTGCTTCAAAGGTCAAAGACCAAAGTGCTGCCTACTCCCTTCAGGGGGAGTCAATACTTTCAATATTTTTATTCGGCTCCCTCCAAAGATGCTCGTGGGCGTGCGTGCACGCTTGGTTGCCACCTATCTGGACCTAGCGAGGTCACACAAATCATTGAGGAACAGCGTTCTCCTGGGGAGCCGTTACGAATCTGACAGACGACTTCAAAAGAACGTATTGCCCACCCTTCGGCTCAACATTAGTTCTCCACAGGACCACTGGCTTTGCATCTTGAGAGTTCACTCTTGTTTCTAATTCACCACAGCCCTGTTTGGAAATGCAAACCCACGCCTTCTCGAATGCTCAGGCCCAGATGGTGGCATGTTTAAGAACTTATAAAAGCACTAAATAGATTGAAATAAAGAAACAAAGCTTTGCAAAACATGAGCATGCCATCCCGGGGGCGTTGAGTCCAAGTTTGGTTCAAAAATAAAACAGCCATCCGAAGGAAGAGCTGGAAAACCCTTTAAGGTGCCCAGGCAGCACCTGGAGAGCACACTGAGCAGGCACTCAGGTCATGTCCCTCCTCCCCATGGCAAGATGTATTGTATTTCTATTTAGACTATAATAATTTCTAAACTGGCATGCCAGACCCTCCAAGTGTCCCTATTTTCCAGGGACAGTCCCAGATTTACAGAAGCCACCCCGGTTTCTGATTTGATCCTGGGTTGTCCCATTTGGCCTTAGGACAGTGGTGGCTAACCTTGACACTCCAGATGTTTTGGAACTACAACTCCCATCATCCCTGACCACTGGTCCTGTTAGCTAGGGATGATGGGAGTTGTAGTTCCAAAACATCTGGAGTGTCAAGGTTAGCCATCACTGCCTTAGGATGTCCCTATTTTCATCAGAGAAATGTTGGAGGGTATGGAACAGGGTGTTCCCAGGGCCTTTTTTCACCTCTCAGGTGGGCACCATTCTAAGAGAACGAGGGAGGTGTTTATGGTGAGTTACGGCACCTCTTTTTCCAGAAAAATAGCACTGGATGTCCCAATTTTCATCGGAGAATTGTTGGAGGGTATGGCATGCATCCGTGCATGCATGCCAGTGTGGTGTAGTGGTTAAGAGCGGTGGACTTGTAATCTGGGGAACCGGGTTTGCGTCTCCGCTCCTCCACATGCAGCTGCTGGGTGACCTTGGGCTAGTCACACTTCTCTGAAGTCTCTTAGCCTCACTCACCTCACAGAGTGTTTGTTGTGGGGGAGGAAGGGAAAGGAGAATGTTAGCCGCTTTGAGACTCTTTGGGTAGTGATAAAGTGGGATATCAAATCCAAACTCTTCTTCCATAGAAATTAATGTATGGCCAACTTCTTTTGACAGCATGTCTCCTTTTCTCTGGGCACTGAAGAATCTCCCTAGCCACTAGAGGTTAGCCTGAAGTTAAAGGGTTCGTGGGTCAGTGCTTTGGGTGCAGAAGGTTCCAGGTTCAATCCTAGAGATTTCCAGCTACAAGGACATGATAGCTGCTGATGGGAAAGAGCCTGGAAATCTACTAGCAGTCAGAGTAGACTATATTGGGCCAGACTGGCAAAGAGTTTTCTATGGCCGTTTCCCATGAAAAACCCAAAAGATACTCAAGAACTTGTCAATAACTGTAATGCCGGGGTCCAATTGAACCACTTGTGATTCTCTACTGAGGTAGATTCTTGCAAGATCATGGTATGGTAAGAAGGAACATCAGCCCAACACTTTGCTGACACTAAGCAGGTCTGGATGGGAAGCACATGTCTGCTTCCTTGATGGAAGTAAGGTGGGGTCAGGGGCGTAGGAAGTGGGGGGCGGGCCGCCCCAGGTTCCATCATGGAGGAGGTGACAAATTATCAAGGAACAATTACTGCCCTACTAGGGCGGTTCATAAAAAAACTTTTTTTTTTTAGAAAATGCCAGCTCCAAAGGTCTTATCTTACTACACTAGGGATTATATAGCTATATATGAAATTTCATGCATATCAGTTAATATCTTGACCCTCCTCCAGGAAAATAGCTGTTTACTTGGCCGTTTTCCTATGTCGTGAAGGCTGAAATTTCAGTTCAGTGGAGCACTTACTGTTCCCAACCCTAATCCTGCGGAAGCCATCTAATTAGACTTTAATTTGATTTTGACATGTTTTTAGGAGGTAATTTAATTATTGTTTGATTTTATATCAATGTTGTGTATCTGATGTTAGCTGCCCTGAGCCCGACTTCGGCCGTGGAGGGCGGGATGCAAATAAAAGTTTATTTTAACTTATTATTATTCCTTTATAAGAAAATATGAAATAACGTAAAACCATTTTTGCAGAAAAAAAAATCAATTGGGGGGGGGGGGGTTGACAATAAATTTTCCGCACCGGGTACCACCTGACCTTCCTACGCCTCTAGGTGGGGTATAATTGCGAGAAAATAGAAAAATAAATAAAAGTAGGGCAAAAAAGCTCAGGCTCACATAATAAAGACTAGCTATTCCATACCTGTTTGGAGACCCTGAATATGCACTCTTTTCATTGCAAATTTAAAACACATTGATAGACCACAGGGGGTCTGGCAAAAAGGAAAGAAAGAAAAAGAGAGTAGGCCTTTGAAGACTGACTTCAGGCCACCCCAGTTGCAGTGAAACCTTGTGCAAGAGGTGGCTAAGTAACTGAAAGTAATATCCGAGCCAAAAGGCAGGCAGTTGACAAGTACTGAACAAGTGAACCCAGGGTGAAGACAGACATGGCATGTAAACTGCAGTGGTAGTAGTTTTCTGCCCAGAGAACAGACACTCCGGAAAGCGGAGATCACGAGTGAAAACTGCTGCCCGCAACACGCCTAGAAGAAGAAGAGTTTGGATTTGATATCCCGCTTTATCACTCCCCGAAGGAGTCTCAAAGCGGCTCACATTCTCCTTTCCCTTCCTCCCCCACAACAAACACTCTGTGAGGTGAGTGGGGCTGAGAGACTTCAGAGAAGTGTGACTAGCCCAAGGTCACCCAGCAGCTGCATGTGGAGGAGTGGAGACGCGAACCCGGTTCACCGGATTACGAGTCTACCGCTCTTAACCACTACACCACACTGGCTGTCTCATAAAATGCGCACGCCTGTTTTGCCTGCAGAGAGGGAGAATCTGGCTGGGTGAGAGAACGCCAAGAGAGAGCGTCCAGTTGGAGAAAGGGCAGCCTAGAAACCAGAGGGCAGCTGTAGGTGCTTTCATTTGCAAATGGGTTGTGGGAAACAGAGAGGGTGGATTCAGGTTACCTGGGGTGTGGGAGGGAAATACAGGCTGTCATTCTGATGTCAACAGCATGTGGAGGCTGCAAAAAATAAATAAATAAAAGTGCATGCACGAGGTCTGGTCTCACAATTAAAACTACATGTTTGGAAGCACCCTGAGAAAAATCCCTGCCCCACATGCATACCATTAGGGAGGAAGACTAGTCCATGGGCTGGCTGGGGCTGATGGCAAAGTCGGAGACACAAGCTGGAGGGCAACAGGTTTGGGAAGGGCATTCTGGTCCATAGCTCCTGCCAGAATCCAGCAGCTATAAAGGGGCTATCTGTGGGGAAGGCTGCCAGCTGAGCCCAGCACACAAGAGGTGCCTGGGAGAAACTTCCTAATGGGAAGAGCTGCTTGGCAGTGGTCCAGAGATGGGCTCTCAACTGCTGGACATGCTTAAGCAGAGGTGAGGCAGACAGCTATCTATCAGGGATGGTTCTGTAACTGCATCTTTCATTGCAGATCCTACACTGGGAACCTCCAGCTCTTAAATTCTGTGGTCAACTGGTGTCTGAGACACTCCCCCCCCAAAAAAAAGCATGCCTACACTAAGCAGGGGGCTTCACTCTGGACTGTGTCAAGGAGGACAGGTGTGGTTTCCCCCATCTGTGAATTTGGTGACTGCACAGAGAGATGCCTCTAAGTGGCAGGAAGGTCTGCCAACCAAGACCAATCAATGGTTTGAATCCACTGTTTGTGCGTGTGTATGTACAGAGGGGAAATCCTAAAGGCCCCTAGAAGCTGTTGGATTAGAGAGCCTATTGACTCGGGTGATTTACACATTTTTATGCTTCCGTTAGGATATGTGGTTAGGTAATAATGCCGAGGAGGAGGTGCTGGAGGAGACTCTTGAGAGTCCCATGGACTGCAAGAAGATCAAACCTATCCATTCTTAAAGAAATCAGCCCTGAATGCTCACTAGAAGGACAGATCCTGAAGTTGAGGCTCCAGTACTTTGACCACCTCATGAGAAGAGAAGACTCCCTAGAAAAGACCCTGATGTTGGGAAAGATTGAGGGCACAAGGAGAAGGGGACGACAGAGGATGAGATGGTTGGACAGTGTTCTCGAAGCTACTAACATGAGTTTGGCCAAGCTGCGAGAGGCAGTGAAGGATAGGTGTGCCTGGCGTGTTCTGGTCCATGGGGTCACGAAGAGTCGGACACGACTGAACGACTGAACAACAACAACAACAACAAATAATGCCGAGGGCTTTGGATTTAGGAACATCTATCACATCTAAGTCATTTCTGGCCTGACCTCCCAGTCCCCCCCCAAACCCCAAAATAAATAAAACTAACTCTTGTTTGGGAAAATATCCAGCAGCATTTATTATTCTGCTTGAAGAAGAAGAAGAGTTTGGATTTGATATCCCGCTTTATCACTACCCGAAGGAGTCTCAAAGCGGCTCACATTCTCCTTTCCCTTCTTCCTCCACAACAAACACTCTGTGAGGTGAGTGGGGCTGAGAGACTTCAAAGAAGTGTGACTAGCCCAAGGTCACCCAGCAGCTGCATTTGGAGGAGCGGAGACGCGAACCCGGTTCCCCAGATTACGAGTCTACCGCTCTTAACCACTACACCACACTGGCTCTCTGCACAGGAAAGGTTTGTGGACAACTATCTAGGGAAAGTCCAAAAAGAAAAACTTACCATATGGGCCCGAATAATAGCTGCACTTCCCCCCCCAAATTCCAAAAGTGAAAAGTTAAAGTGCGGCTATTATTATTATTATTATTCACCTTTTTCACAGCTGCTGCACACTGGGTCAACATCTTCATCAAGCTGTCAGCCATGACCCCAAGATCTCATGGATAACGAAGGGCCTTTTGCCAATGCTTTTCCCAATGCTTTTCTATTCCCCATGATCTACCTAGGGCAGCGGGGGACAGCGATGACAACGTAAAGTACAGTGGTACCTTGGTTCTCAAACTGAATCCGTTCCGGAAGCCCGTTCCAAAACCAAAGCGTTCCAAAACCAAGGCACACTTTCCCATAGAAAGTAATGCAAAATGGATTAATCCGTTCCAGACTTTTAAAAACAACCCCTAAAACAGCAATTCAACACGAATTTTACTATCTAACGAGACCATGGATCCATAAAATGAAAGCAATAAACAATGTACTGCAGTCACACATTCAAACAATCAATCAGTAGCTGGGTTCCATGCAGTCACAAAAACAAAACAAAAAGAGCCGCAAAAACAAAAACGCAAAATAAATGGCAAAAACAGACAGACCTCAGCATAACATTCAAAACAGAAGTGTGGAACTCAAAATGGAAGTGTGGCACTCAAATCGGAAGCGTAACACTAAAAAAGGAGCACGTTCGGCTTCCGAAAAAAGTTCGCAAACCAGAACACTTACTTCCGGGTTTGCAGTGTTTGGGTTCCAAGTTGTTTGAGTACCACAGCGTTTGAGAACCAAGGTACCACTGTACCAGCATGCACTGAACATTCGGCACAGAAGTCTAACGGTACAACCCCATGCATGTTTACTTGGGAAACAAGATCCATATAATTAGGTTTACTTCCAGCTGCACAGGATTGTGGCCATAAATCTTCCTGTAAAAGAAGTAATAGACTGGCATATAAGGCTTCCCAGAGCAGAAGATTATTGCAGGAGATAAGCCCTCCAGGGTTTTGCTTCCTCCAAACTCTACAGGTCTGCTAATTTTATAAACTGATGCATATAGCTCACCTCCAGTGCAAAACTCCTTTGCGGTCTTTTGCTTTTTAATTTAGTTAGGTGCAGCAATTGCAACATAATACACCCTGAAACATTGGCTGGGTCAGATTATTTGCATTTTTATTACTATCTTGAATAAAGATTCAGAAGAAATATGAAATCCAAGAAATCTCTCTCTCTCTCTTTAAAAAAGAAAGTTATAAGAAAATGGAAGATCTTAAGTGGATCTTTGAGAGCGATGCCTGGCTTCATAGCCCGAATGAGAGAATGGAATTACTGTATGATAAATGCAGCAAAGAGAAGTACCGTATATACTCGAGTATAAGCCGACCCGAATATAAGCCGAGGCACCCAATTTTACCACAAAAAACCTGGGAAAGCTTCATAGGAGCCACTGCCTGCCTCACTCGAGTATAAGCCGAGGGCGGCTTTTTCAGCACAAAAAATGTGCTGAAAAACTAGGCTTATACTCGAGTATATAGGGTAATTGCTCTTTCTTAAAGAGATGCTCGCTCTGCCCCATATGACATGCACTACCACTTTCAGAAAAAGCCAAACTTTGAAAATACAGAGAGCACATTCCTTTTGATCTTGTGCTTAACGCAGGTATAGTAACATCCCATATGGGACAAGGGGAGATGGGGGAGGCGTCATAACATCTAAAGACGTGTTTAGCTGTATTGCAGCAACACATAAGATCCCGGGGGTGGAGGTTTCTATTCAGTGGTACACATGCTGGTAGGAGATGAATTCAGCTGAATGGCAAATAGAGAGCCAGTGTGGCGTAGTGGTTAAGAGCGGTGGACTTGTAATCTGGTGAACCGGGTTCGCTTCCCCGCTCCTCCACATGCAGCTGCTGGGTGACCTTGGGCTAGTCCCACTTCTCTGAAGTCTCTCAGCCCCACTCACCTCACAGAGTGTTTGTTGTGGGGGAGGAAGGGAAAGGAGAATGTTAGCCCCTTTGAGACTCCTTAAGGGTAGTGATAAAGCGGGATATCAAATCCAAACTCACACTCACAAACAGTTGTCCCAGTATCTACTCTCTACACCAGGGGTCAGCAACCTTTTTTTGGAGGGGGCCGGTTCAACATCCCCCAGACCTAGTGGTGGGCCGGACTGCGCGTGGCGGAGGGGGCTTCTCTCTCTCCTCCTCTCTCCCCCAGCCCCTCCCCTCCCCCTGCCTACCTTCTCCTCCGCTCTGCCTGCGGTTGGGAGCTGGCGGTGGTGACGGCGCCTCTCCTTTTCGGGCCAGCTTTCCTGGGAGCCAGGTGCGGGGCCAGCAGGCGCACCAAGCTCCAGCCCACAGCGTGGCCATGGAGAGAGGCTGGCAGGGGGGCAGCGAGGCTTCTTATCAAAGCCCAGCCCCCTTCCTCCACAGGGTGGGGAGAAGCCAGGAAGAGGGAGGGAGAGGAGGAAATTGGGGAAAAAATGGCGCCCGGAAAAAATTGGAAAAATAATGGTGATTGCGCCGATCCAAGCAGCGATTGCAGATCCAGCCTGCAGCCCTTAGTTTGCTGACCCCTGCTCTACACTGATGTGGGGAATCATGGTCTTGGGGGGCAAATGCAACTCTCAGGACTTTCCCCCAGGCCACCCCCATACCTGCAATGTTGTAGCCTTTTCTGGCAGGGTAGTTGTTCCAGCCCCATCATAAGCATTGCCAGGATTTATGTCGGGGCACCCACCTGTCTTCATGCTCTGTCTGGCTCTGTCTAGCAGATTCAGAACGAAATGTCTCAACAACGTGGGGCTACCTTTGAAGGTGACCCGGAAACTGCAATTAATCCAGAATGCGGCAGCTAGACTGGGGACTGGGAGGGGCCGCCGGGACCACATAACACTGGTCCTGAGAGAACTACATTGGCTCCCAGTACGTTTCCAAGCACAATTCAAAGTGTTGGTGCTGACCTTTAAAGCCCTAAACGGCCTCGGTCCTGGATACCTGAAGGAGCGTCTCCATCCCCATCGTTCAGCCCGGACACTGAGGTCTAGCGTCGAGGGCCTTCTGGCGGTTCCCTCACTGCGAGAAGCAAAGCTACAGGGAACCAGGCAGAGGGCCTTCTCAGTAGTGGTGCCCGCCCTGTGGAACGCCCTCTCAGCAGAGGTTAAGGAGATGAACAACCATCTGACATTTAGAAGATACCTCATGGCAGCCCTATTTAGGGAAGCTTTTAACCTGTGATATTTTAATGTATTTTTATACCTGTTGGAGGCCGCCCAGAGTGGCTGGGGCGACCTGGCCAGATGGGCGGGGTACAAATAAAAGAATTATTATTATTATTATTATAGTTGCTTTTTCTTTTGACCCCAAGTGCTTAGGGGAAAAAAAAACCCTGTCAAAATCTTCAGCTGCAACTTGCTAGAATGCAGCACAGCATCATCCAAATGACCTCAGCGAGCATTTCAATTTCAAATATTCTGATGATTTCTACTATTCATATTTTTATTTATTTACTTGTTTGGGGGGCAGGTGCCCACCCCACCCCCTGCTCCCTCCAGCTATGCCCATTTTGGTTTCACTTTTTCATGCCATCTTCAGCTCACAGTATCTTTGCTAAGATGCACCAACTGGAACTGTATCCCAGGTGTGGTTTCTGCACACAAGGGCACCGTTTTCGTCCCAATCCCCTCCTTAAGGATCTCTGACACAGAATATGCCTCTCCACCCCACCCGCCCAACTGCAGCAAACTGGGTTGACATCTCCACTAAGATCTGGAGACTCTTCCTTGCTCAGTCACTGCCATTACAGAACCCCCATCACTGAATATGTGACATTAAGATTGGTGGGATTTTCTCGGCCACAGTGTGCATCAATACATTTAAACATCTTCATCATGCTATTACCCATTTTCCCAGTCTGGAGAGAGCCTTTCAGAACTCTCCCTAGTCCCTTAAACATTTTTTTAAAAAATCCTACCACTGAGGGATGCAGGTGGCACTGTGGGTTAAACCACAGAGCCTAGGGCTTGCTGATCAGAAGGTCGGCGGTTCGAATCCCCGCGACGGGGTGAGCTCCCGTTGCTCGGTCCCTGCTCCTGCCCACCTAGCAGTTCAAAAGCACGTCAAAGTGCCAGTAGATAAATAGGAACCGCTCTGGCGTGAAGGTAAACGGCGTTTCCATGCACTGCTCTGGTTCGCCAGAAGCGGCTTAGTCATGCTGGTCACATGACCCGGAAGCTGTATGCCGGCTCCCTTAGCCAGTAAAGCGAGATGAGCGCCTCAACACCAGAGTCGTCCGCGACTAGACCTAATGGTCAGGGGTCCCTTTACCTTTACCTTTACCACTGAGCTGAGGCCCTTTCCCCAAATCTCTATGAAATCTCTTTCCTTATTCCCCAATAAATATACTGTATTTTTCCATGTATAAGTGTGTGTGTGTGTGTGTGTGTGTGTGTGTGTGTGTGTGTGTATATGTATGCTATTTTTTTTATTCAAAAACTAGTAGACTTTAAGCCCGTTAAATTAACGGGCGCTAGAACATCATGGAAACCGGGGACGGCGAGAACTTGCTGAAGTGCTCGATGTACTTGGGTGCCCCGGCCAGCGCTGAATGCCCTTCAGCAGGCAGCGCAGGAGGCGCATCGCAGCAGCGGTGGCGGCACTGGCACCAGCCAGCCCCCGACAGGCCAACTCAGCCGCCACTTGTAACGGCCGCTGCCGCTTAGAAGTCCACGCAAGCGCGCACCCGCCGCTTCAACAGCCCGGCCGCCCGATGTCTCTGCGCTCCAATCCCTGTGCCTGTGGGGCACATGCAGAGTTTCGTCCGGCCGCCCGAAGTCTCTGCGCTCCAATCCCTGTATCCATGGGGCACATGCGCAGTAGGACACAGGGACGGACACAGGGACTGGACGCAGAGACACTTGCACTTTATTACTGTAGATTGGGGGTCATCTTACACATGGATGGTGAATGCTCTGGCTCTTAAAATATGGCACCCCTAACTTTGGGCGACCTCCCCACAAAAAGCTCAGAGTTGTTCTGTTTGATGTTTAAAATATTGATTTCTTAATTTTGGGTTCAAAAAAATAGGGCTTGTCTTATACATGGGACAGATGTCTTATTCACAGAAAAATACGGTAATGTTGGTTGTTGTAATTTTTTTTTTAAAAAAGAATAATGTAGAGACAGGGCAATGGGTCCACTGACAGTTGTCTGACAGGTGAAAAGAATAATGGCATGGTATGCAAATTATGTTAATCACATGACAATTAGTAGTGGCTCACACGCTCATATTGTCTCCTTTACGGATGAAAACATCCGTTATCCCTGCTCTGAATTCTGCAGAGAGAGAAAGAGGAGGAGGAGAAGGTGTGTGTGTGTGTGTGTGTGTGTGTGTGTGCTGGAGCCATCATTACCTAGATCTCACGATTTTTATCTCTCCTAGCACACCCAGAAGAGCTAATGCCACAATGATAGCTTTGAGAAGCCTCTCAGGAATCGGATGAAGGGAAGTGATAGTGATGAACTCCCAAGCTAATAAACACCAAGCGGTTATTCCTGCAGGACGATCAATTCCTGGATGTCCTGAGGCTCGCCTGATAGAGTCGATTCGCTCGCCTCACTAATAAAGCTGAGGCCCAATATCAGATTAGACCGGAGGGAAGCTCCTTAAAGGAGCAGCGTAGAAGCCGGTGTGCCGGAACGCAAATGCTCAGATCTGCCTCCTCCTCCTCTTCCTGCCGCGCAAGGAAGCTTCAAATTGTTCCTTTCCTCTGCTGCAATCAAACGGACCCGTTTTTGCCATTTTTCAGATTATTATTATTATTTCGGTTGATGCAGCAATTCGGAACAATTAATTTGTCATCTTGTTAGCGGAAATTTAAGGCAACGATCTAAGAGACCTCTTCTGCGCTATGATAAACTTTAGTCCCTTCAGGGCTGCTTCTCTTTCCCTCGGACTTGTTTCACATCTCATCCATTATGCAAATGAGATGTGGAAACAGCCGCCTTCCTCCTCTGCGCCTCTACGCTGATGGATTATGCAGAGTCAGCCCCGCTCAAACTAATGCGGTTAAATAAGTCTTGCCACCCCTTTCTACTACATTCGGCCTCTCGGTTGACTTCCAAGGAAATCTGATACATAACTTTCCTATTAACGATTTTTGAGAGAAACTCTTGATATAAATATTTTTAAATCGCCTAAAAATAGGAGGGTTAAAGATGATATATGATGAATCAACAGAGGGGGACTTGAGGAAGTCAACCGAAATATGTAATTGAGGAAGAAAGGATGCCTGGCCCACAGATTTGGGTCAGGCCCAAGCAATGATACTAAAGAATATTAGAGAGGTTAAATGTACAATGATTATGTAAACTCCTGTGAGGGGGGGGGTGGATGTTTGCTTTCTACTGTGAGAGGGGGGAAGTATGGAAATTTAACAGCTATGTTATGTGCTTAAAAAAATGTAAAAACCAATAAAATTTTTGAAAAAAAATAAAAATAAAAATAGGAGGGTCATTTCCGTGGTGGTTCAGCAACACACTCCAACATTCAGCGAGTAGACACCAAGCCCCAACATCTAGCAATCCTAGCAAGCTCACAAAAGCATGATTCAGATGACCCGTATGCATTGTAATAATGTAGTCTATGGGATGCGGGTGGCGCTGTGGTCTAAACCACTGAGCCTCTTGGGCTCGCCGATTGGAAGGTCGGCGGTTCAAATCCCTGTGATGAGGTGAGCTCCTGTTGCTCTGTCCCAGCTCCTGCCAACCCCGCAATTCGAAAGCACGCCAGTGCAAGTAGATAAATAGGTACTGCTGCGACAGGAAGGTAAATGGCATTTCCATGTGCTTTGGTTTCCGCCACGGTGTCCTGTTGTGCCAGAAGCGGTTTAGTCTTGCTGGCCACATGACTCGGACAGCTGTCTGTGGACAAACGCCGGCATCCTTGGTCTGAAAGTGAGATGAACGCCGCAACCCCATAGTCACCTTTGAGTGGACTTAGCCATCCAGGGGTCCTTTACCTTTACCTAGTCTGTATTTTTGTTGTTTTGTGGTTAATCAAGTCCCTTTGGTGGGGCACGCATCATGCTCATTCTGGGGTAGTTTGTCCACCTTTGGTTCCCACCCTGCACTCAGCTCTCACCTATGGCTCCTAGAAGCTCTCAGCATGCAACAGCAGCCACAGCCCAGGAGTGGGTTCTACTGGCTGACCAAACCAGGTGAGTGTAGCCGATGGGTCTTAAACCCTCAGTGAGTTAGGGACTTCCCCTGCATGCAAAGACAGCCTCCGGCAGATTGAGCACACAAGACCAATACAGTGGTACCTCAGGTTAAGAACTTAATTAGTTCTGGAGGTCCGTTCTTAACCTGAGGTACCACTTTAGCTAATGGGGCCTCCCGCTGCAGCCGCACCGCCACAGCGCAATTTCTGTTCTCATCCTGAAGCAAAGTTCTTAACCCAAGGTACTATTTCTGGGTTAGTGGAGTTTGTAACCTGAAGCGTCTGTAACCTGAAGCTTCTGTAACCCGAGGTACCACTGTAGTGGGTCCCATGGTGAAGAAGGTGCTTTCTTCTTGTGCTGTAGTGTAGAGGGAAGTGAGGGGCAGATGGGGCTTGTGAATATGGGAAGGTAGCCTAACTAGGAGAAGGAAAACTTTGATCCTAAATCTCCGCTGCCTTGTGGGATTTCAGGAGAAGAAAAGGCTAAGGAGTGAACCCTAAACGAATCTGGAGTGGAGTCCCTGAGACGGTTGGATGGGGCCTTGTGCACCTCCTTCTGGCAACTCCTGCAGCCAAACATCTTGATCTCATATGTCATTGCATTTTGCGCAGTAGACAAGTGAAGCACTGCTAAGAGGGCATCCCTACCTGATCGTAAAGTTTGGCCAGGTTTATGTGAGAGCAGGCAGTCCATCCATGTATCTAGGACATAAGCTGTGTAGGTAGGGATAATAATAATAATAATATTTTTTTGTACCCTGCCCATCTGGCTGGGTCCCCCCAGCCACTCTGGGCAGCCTCCAACAGATATTAAAATACATCAAAATATCACAGGTTAAAAACTTCCCTAAACAGGGCTGCCTTCAGGTATTTTCTGAATGAAGGATAGTTGTTTATCACTTTGACCTCTGCTGGGAGGGCGTTCCACAGGGCGGGCGCCACTACCGAGAAGGCCCTCTGCCTGGTTCCCTGTAACTTGGCTTCTCGTGGTGAGGGAACCGCCAGAAGGCCCTCGGCGCTGGATCTCAGTGTCCGGGGTGAACGGTGGGGGTGGAGACGCTCCTTCAGGTATACAGGACCGAGGCCGTTTAGGGCTTTAAAGGTCAGCACCAACACTTTGAATTGTGCTCGGAAACGTACTGGTAGCCAATGTAGATCTCTCAGGACCGGTGTTATGTGGTCCCGGCGGCCACTCCCAGTCACCAGTCTGGCTGCCACATTCTGGATTAATTGCAGTTTCCGGGTCAGCTTCAAAGGTAGCCCCACATAGAGCGCATTGCAGTAGTCCAAGCGGGAGATAACCAGAGAATGCCCCTCTCTGGCAAGACAGTCTGCGGGCAGGTAGGGTCTCAGCCTGCGTACCAGATGGAGCTGGTATACAGCTGCCCTGGACACAGAATTAACCTGCGC